>CM055406.1:31283782-31324407 GCA_029228625.1 Pseudolycoriella hygida | reverse complement strand
TGGAGGCCTAGGTGCAGGGGTAAGAACCCCACCCACTTTTCCTAATCCTAATTCTAATGTGTTGCTACTACATCATGAAAATTAATTTTAGGGTTAGCCTAGGGGCTATAATTAAAGCCTTTGAATTTTAAATGCTACGAGCTCGGTCTGAATTAGCCGTTTCAGCTCCTTTTTATGCAATCGAATACGTCAAATATGTGTTAGTGCAATGTAAACGAGCATTTTTTTTAGGCCAGCAAAATTATTCTTTTCGACCAGCTTGAGCCAGCAGATTTAATTTTTTTTTCAGCAAAATAATTCTCCTTTACCGGCAAAATTCATTTAATTTTTCAGCAATAATATTCAATTTAAGTATCTACAAGCCTCTTGTAATAAAAGCTCGTTTTAAAGCGTAGAGGGCTTCGCCCCTTAAACCCCCGTGCCTGCGGACATTTACTGCGTCCTACAGGTGCCCATACATTTAGTGATACCTACATAGGGCTTTGCCCAAAGACTTGCTAGAGGCTCTGTCTCTTAGACCCTCCTTGACCACTCACTGCGGATGCTACCGACCCTCGACCCTGTTTTTTCTTTGCGCATTAAACTAAACGTAAAACCAACCCAACTCCGAAGAACTCATGATGGTTATCAATGATGACGAATCCATTGATTGGAAAACCTTCTAAATTTAAATTGACTAAGAGAAATTACAACCAAATGTAAATGAACATCATTCTGACATCATTGCATTGACTTACACCTATGTTTTTTATTCATAGATGAGAAATCTTACAAAAATTCATGACACAATATCATCGTATGTACACTCCACACCGTACATCACAGAAAACAAGTATGAGCGCTTAACTTAAGTTTGTTTGAAAATTAGTACCATTTTTTTCCACAAGAGGTGTGAGGTTTTGTTGTGTGACAGACGAACAGGGGGAAATTATTTTTAAGTGAACGCGTAGTAGAAAAACGTCAATGAAACTGTCAAAAGTGCAAATTTTCGCATATTTTCCAACAAAATAATGTTTTCTGAGCTAAACAAATAAACACAACTACAAAATGTAAATGGTAGATCATTCAAAACGCCTATTATAATAAACAATTCAAAATATATTGTGGTGAAGTTACAAACAGCAGTTTTCGCATTGAAAGAATCTGCCAACTGGACATTGTAAATAAAAGAGAAATATTTTTTATTTCGATTCAACTGAATGTGTGTTACTTTCTAGTTGTTTTGCTTATCTATGCAAATTTAATTACTTGCGTCAGGGCGTTTTAGTGTTAGTTAGTATTAGTGTTATCACTGACAAAAAACTTATTTAGCAGCAGCGATTAAAATGTGTAGTTTACTGTAATAAAGTGTAAAATAGAATAGAAAAGTAAAAAAAATATCGATTTTAATTCGCCCAATATGTTCAATCGAATCAAAAATCGTGTTATATCAGCCGTTAGTCCGGATGTTCTTGCACTACCAGCTGCTGGACACACAACATCGTCCCCGAACAAAACATCAAATCGCAATTTGCCCGACAAATTTACGTACGCAAGGCCACCATTTTTGCAGTTAATGACAACAGATGAATTAAAAGCTTCAGCCGACCATAATGTTCGACCCATTATTGTACCAAGAGATATCGGTATCATGCCGTGGTGTACTGGCTATGCGGAATGTGTTAATTCAGGAAAGTCGGAATGGAATGAAGATCAAGCCGCTTTTCATCGACACATTCTGTCCCATCCAAGCAAACAATATCCTGACTTGCCTTACATTTATTTCGGAATATTTGATGGTCATGCTGGGTATGGTGCTGCACTGGCTGCGTCCAATCAATTCCATTACATTTTACATGAAAAATTGGTGGATGTCATCGACATGCTGATGCCTGCTGTAACGTTTGCAACATCTGTTAATTCGTTTCCACATCCAATGTCACTTCAACGAAGCGTATCCAAAGATGAACTGATTATTGGTGCACTAGAATCGGCTTTCATTGAAATGGATGCTCTACTGGCAGAGGATCGTGACAAATATCGAAATGCTGGCGGATGTACCGCATTAGTGACGTTATTTATTTTTGGAAAAATGTTTGTGGCTAATGCAGGCGACTCGCGAGCTGTATTGTGTCAACGTATGTCCAAAAAAGTATTCAGAATGCATACGGATTCTGTGATACCCGAAACGGTGGACGGTGATTCGGAGAATCAAGACAGTGAATCGGAAATGCATATTTTTTCAATTTCATTTTCGCATGATCATACACCAGACACCGAACGACCAAGACTGATGTCAACTGGAAAATTAAATCCTTCATTGATGGGTGGAGCATATGTGGCTATGGAATATGCAAAACGGCCGATGTTTAAAGATTTGGGACAAAGAGTTCTATATCGACAAGGACCGATGAAAGGATGGGCGTATAAAACATTGACCGCTGATGATTTACGAATGCCAATCGTAACGGGTGAAGGCAAACGAAGTCGTCTATTGGGAACTATTGGCGTTACGAGAGGTTTTGGTGATCATGACCTGCGAGCCTTAGGATCAGGACTTCCAATTAAACCATTTCTTTCTCCACATCCAGAAGTTAACTATCGTGATCTGTCCAAAGTGATATCATTTCCATCCGATAACAATGAAGACGGCGATTATGGAATTTTAATAATGGCAACCGATGGACTATGGGACGTAGCCGACATTGAGTCTGTCAGCAATACGGTGTTTAAGACATTGAATAAATATCCAACCGAAAAACATCGTTACACAATGGTGGCGCAAGAATTGGTAGCAAAATCGCGAGGACGGGTCAACGAGTCAGGACATTGGCGCTTAGCTCATAGTAAAGCGGCAGCAACTGTTGATGACATTAGTGTTTTCGTTATTCCAGTGATTCAGTATTATAAGGAATTTTGCTTGTGGAAAAAACAGTGCTCGGAAAATGTAGATAAACCAACAAATGGATTGTGCAGTGAGTCATCGACAGAAGAAGTTAACATAGAAGTTAAATCGGATGAGTTGGTGCCGAAGGTGGAAACCGTTGATGGTGTTGAGATCGGTGAGACAATCGTAGATAAGTAAAAGTGGGTTTGACATTTTATTGTGATTTATCCAACGTTATACGTAGAATTATCATAAAAAACAGAAATTCGTTTTAGTTATGACCTTGTTCATGTTAGGAACAATTTTTCTAAAATGATTTACGTCTTATTCTTATTCTTCGACGTATGTGTTACCTAACGTCGATAAAAATAATTTATTGTGCCTTCTAAATTTATTATTTTCTATGAATTCACTCTATCCTTAACTCACACCACTTATATTTGTATTGCTAATGAGTTTTCAGCGTTACTTCTATATGAATAATAGTAACGTTTGAGACAAAAATTGTTGAACCAAATTTTACGTTCAATTCTTTAAAATTCTACGACAGAATGGACAAAACAACTTTCTCCAATCCAATCTAAAATCCAAATAAACGAAAAAATGTTGCAAACAAAAGCCTATGACTATGTCTTTCCAATGTACAACTCAATTCCGAATCGAAACATTTTTTTATAAAATAGCTCAACATTCAGAAAACCCTCGATTTATTCATAAAAGTCTTTGTTCGATTTTTAGGTCCATTAATCTGCCTAACGTGTGACCTGCATACATTACTTGAACCCTAGCTATCGACTCGTTAAATATTTTTGAATATTTTCTATTTTAACCACAAAACTGATCGTCTTTCGACACGCTGAGCCCCTATCCTCAAAGTATTTAAGGGAAGTGGTAAATTACCTCACAAAAAATGGTTTTGTTACGATCAAATGAAATTGACAATAAACAGTTTGTTGGACATTGCAGGAATGACAGTATTGTAGAGTCGCTTGAACGTCCATGCTTATAAATCATCATCATCATCATCATCACACTTTATAGACCGTTTGTACCTTTCGGTGTGAGGTCTTTACTACTGATCATGGACCACCCTTCTCCATACTCCCCTATCCTGTGCCAAGGAGATGGTTTGTTCGCCTAGAGAAAGTCCCCTAACTTCTACATCGGATTTAATTGAGTCTATAAACCTTCTCCTTGGCCTACCCCTGGGACGCACACCCGGGACTTGAGCATCCAATATCCTCTTTGGTAGCCTGCTATTACCCATCCTCTGAACGTGCCCGTACCACCGCAGACGACTAATCCTTGCCGCCTCTTCCACTGATGTAACCCCTAAGTTTTCCCTGATGTCGTCGTTCCTAATATGATTGTCCCACTGTTCCCTCATGTTGTATGCTTATAAATAATTTGTAAAATTCTCGTCAATGTAAAGTTACACCCTTTCGATATTCTTTCCAATACGATTACTTTTCGGTCTTATTTTGGTTGCAGATCTTTGCGCTGTTCCCCGTTACGAACGTTACGTTGAACATGTACTGAAATTCTCGCAGCGAGAGAAAATACCAAATACATCCCAACGAAATCAAGTATTTGCATGTAAAAATTTCATGATGTCTATAAGATTTGCACTAGAGTTGAGTGGACAACCCATTATTTAGATCTACTTAACCTCACGGGAATAATTATCGTAAGAACGCAGGCATTTTTTCTGAAAAACGTACTTTTAATCGCAACCGGTTTGGAAGGTGAGCGAGACAAGGTTTTTTCGAGCTCGAGAGCAATCCGAATTTTAAATTCCAAAATTCCATCACTCCCCATATTAGTTCAGGCGCATTTGTTAAATGGAAGCTTTCGTCTTTTTAGCATAATAATCAAAGAGACTAAAACCAGTTTAGAGATAGACAACTGGTCTCCAAGTGAAACTTGTCGCTTTTATTACGGCGAACAAAAATAGTAATGTTTGATGGGCCCCAGAGGCTCCATAGGCTGTCAGTTCGCCTTTTGACAAATGCGCATTTCTTAAATGGGAATTTGTGTCTTTTTAACCTAATAGTTTGAGAGCCTGAAACCAGTTTCTGAGTTAGATAACTGGCCCCCAAGTGAAACTTGTGGCGTTTTTCACGGCTGCGCTTGGACTATATGAACCCAGACCGGGTTCGAATTGGAACTTTGACTTTGCAAAAATTGAGTTATCTTTTTTCAAAGTAAAATAAACATTTTCCAAAAATCTTAGAATTCTTTGTGAGTTACAGTGGATGTAATTTAAAAAAGAGCTTTCATATTTTTTCTGCCATATTTACCATCCACAATGTTCCACATTGTGCTGTATGTGAAATAGGATTCATTTTTATTCGGAATTATTGCTAACACACGTCGTGAAAATAGACATGGAACTTCAAACAAACGGAACGTACAAAATGAGTTCTTATGGACAAATACGGTGTGACTGGTGTGACCGGGTAAAGAGACATTTGAATACTGTCCACCAACTTTCGACTTTACATAATGAAACGTAAATAATTTTGTCTTTAGGTAACACAGAAACACAAATACAAAATTGCTTACGTCTGCGATAAGGTCTATGTAATAATAGTTACTTTTCTATCCACGTGAAGAGACTTTTAGGACGACTGTGTCTAATGACGACTGACAATAGTTATTTACGTCACAAGGACAAGAGCTTTTACGAGTGACATATTAAGTTTCACATGTAAAAGTAAAAATGTCACTTTGACAGGAAATTTTTGCAATCCTTAGGGAGGGTGGCGAAACTAATTTAACAAAGCGGAGACATGAAAAGCGTTAAATTAAACTCATTTCATAAACAATTAAGTTGTGCTTCAGATGACACGTCCACTTAGCTCTAATTAGCACAAAAGAAATCACTTCTGGCATTATAGTGTCGAATAAATCTAATTCTTTTGAGAATTTTTGCGTCACTTCTTAGCATTTTCGAGTTAGCTGTTTTTATTTCCATAAACCTCTCAGAGGTTGCTGTATCTGTGCATGAAAACCAGTCTAAAAATGAACTGAAACATTTTTGCGTCCATTTTTCGCAAAGAATCTCAAAAGATTTATTTATTATGTTAGTCCCTTGCAGTATTAGAAAATTGAATGGTGATAAGATAAAAAAATAAAATAAAAAACAAAAAAAAAATAAATAAATTGTACGCACCTAGAACAAAGTCGCATTGCAGAATTGTAAACTGACAGCACGCTGATTATCAGATGCAACGACAGCGTTACAATTAATCCAGAACTTGCTGCTATTGCTCCATGTGAATTTTCCTTTTTTGAAAGTGAGAAAATAAATTAATTTATAATTTTGTTGAATTGATTTAACGTGAATTTGATTACAACATTTTTAAAACGTTTATTTATCTAGAGATGTATCTTTTATTATTAGTGTATTGACAATTACATTATGAAATAAATAAACAAAAAAAAAATAATTTTCCGGTTCTTGTTTGATAAATTCATGAAACAACAATAAAGAGTTGCTAACTACGAAGTTAAAGTTAAAGGTAAGTAAACGATCTTTGATGAATCAAGTAAAACCTAAGACATAATGTCTAATCTCGCAATTATTGAAGGTAATTCATCCAAGTGTTACAAAGACTTACGTTCATCGCTCAGTTCCACGTCGCAAAAACTATCAAATTTGCGATGCTTTTTTCAGAACAGAATGCTGTGTAAATATAAAATTATTCAAAATTATAGCTCATGTACTGTGAGAGGATGACTATTACGCAAATAATAGATTAATCAGAATTCGAAAAGTTTAAGTACGAAGATACAAATTTGCTCTGAAATAACGTCGCAAACGAACTTGGAATGCGATGATTTTTCAGAGCAGCTTTCGACCTTTATACTCAATTTTTTTTAATTCTTATTCATCTGTTATCTGTGTAAGACTCATCCTGTCACAGTACATGAGCTATAATTTTGATTAATTATTTATCTACACATGATTCTGATCTAAAAAAAACATCGCAAAGACATTTGCACGTTGCAAAAATGTCAACTGTAAAATTTGCGATGTTTTTAAACAGAATCCTGCGTAAATGACAAACTAATGAAAATTATAACTCATGTGGATACTGTTACACAAATCAGAATTCAAAAACTTTGAGTATGAAGGCCGAAAGTTGCTCTGAAAAATCATCGCATTACAAGTTCGTTTGCGATGTTATTTCAGAGTAAATTTGTATATTCACACTTAAATTTGTTGAATTCTGATTCATTATTTAGGTAAGAGTATAATTTTGAATAATTTTTTATTTTCTGCCATAGAAAAAATCGCAAATTTTACAGTTCACATTTTTGCGACATGCTCTTAAGGTGAAGTTCCACATATTGATGGCGCACTTTGTTACAGTTTTACTGAGAATCTCAAATACAATCAGCAATTATAGTTCTTTCATGCACTAGAATGATCCTTCCTCTAGTGCATGAGACTACTGTAGTATCCGAAGTACGCAGCCTTCAAAAAGTTGCAACAAGTGGAAGACTGCATTTTCGGCTAGAAAGCCTGGGATCAAAAAATGATTTAAGGCAATGTTAAAGCCAATAGCAAGTACTCCTTGGAAAAATAATTTTCGATTTGACACCAGGCTGCGTACTTTATCATGGTTCGACGGCACAGCCTGGTGCCAAAAATTTAAGCATATCACTATGACGGCATTGACGAATGATTCACAACGAATCATTTTTTATCTTGGCACCAGGCTGCCTTCTTGAGCTATGCTCGTTTAAATGTAGAAGGCAGCGGCAGCCCGGTGCTAAGATGAAAATTAGTGCGCTGTTAAGAGCGTGTCAGATATTTTGACAGTTCTATGTTTTGCGATGTTTTTTCATTGCATTCTTCTAAGACAATGATCATTAATTTTAAATTCCAAAACATCTACTGTTTGCATAACACATCCCTTTATAGATTCTATGAATCAGAATATATAATTATTGAATTTTAGTGCCAAAATTTGATCTGAAAAAACATCGCATTTTATTATGTAGCCGAGTACTTTGCGATGTTTTTCAGATCAAAAACACTAAGACTCAATAATTATATATTCTGATTCAGAGAATCTATAAAGGGATGTAGTAGATGTTTCGGAATTTAAAATTGATGATCAATGCCTTAGAAATATGCAATGAAAAAACATAGCAAAACATAGAACTGTCAAAATATCTGACACGCTCTTAAGTATTCATCAATGCCGTCATAGTGATATTCTTCAATTTTTGGCACCAGGCTGGCTTCATTCTCATTGTTCAAGGTCACATAGAGGGCAGCCTGGTGCCAAATCAAAAGTTTTTGCGCCGTAATGTACTGGATACTAGATTCAAACTTCCCATATATAATTTTTTGGCACCAGCCTGCCTTCCCCGACTTGGCTACTGCTACATCACCAACTCATTAGACCTCGTAATAATTAAGAAGTCAAAATAAACTGTTTTCAAGAATAGAATGAGAGGTCACTTCCAGTAACAAACTTGGTCGACATCGGCAGTTGCTGAAACCGAATATTGATTTGATGAATTTTAAGTATGAGGAAGAGGAGCAAAAAAAAATAAAAAACATAAGATATCCGTATGTATCAGAATAGATGGAATAGATATTGCAAAGTACGTACCCAAGGTCATATGGACTACCCATACCAGCATAACAAATGTTGTCTAGGTCCTCGGCCGATGCTAGGACCGACCTTGAGCCATAACCTGAGCTTTGAGTCCCATAATTCCACAAGCAAAAATGTTCTCAATGCACTGTATAACGTTTCCTTTGAGCATTCTTAATCTTCAAAGAACAATTTATTTGAGCATGCGAAATCAATTTGTGATCTTTTCTCGTGAGTACTTTTTCCCAAGGGTTGATCGAAAAAAAATTTAGAGTTGTACGAGGAAAGAATCTCAGATGATTTTATGGAAATCAGTTTTAGGCTTCCAGGGAGCATACTTTTTGTAGCCAAAACTCATTTCTTTGGTACATATGTCCAATCTAAATTGTATTAAGTTAAACCGTGGGTTACTTTAACTCCCACTCAAACAATGGATCTTGAAAATTTTCGGGACTCGTAAGGTCGAGCCGCTACCAGTTAACATGGCATTATTCAGGACAGATATTACTGTGTGTCCACTTTGAGGTAGCCAAATGCTTTGTGGCAATCAATATTTAAAAAACAATGAGTGTGAGATAGCGCAATGGAATAAAATGGATATCATTCTTTCGCCATAATATTTTATAGTTTAATTTTTAATTAAGTAATGTACACTTTGCATGAGTACTTTTACATTTTAGTGGCTTATCATCGTTTTATAGCTTTAACAACTGTTCGCTAATGGGTTCAGGATTGCTAGTAATTAGATTTTTATACATAAATACCTCGTCGAAATGTCATACAAAATGCCACAATTTTTTGAATACTTTGATATATCTAATTACATTCGGTCGACATTCTGTTTTGAGTTTACCTTCACAAAATCTCCAAAAGCTCCAAATTGCCACCACAAATTCTATTTTGAGTGATTTTTTTGAACACCTAGTTGATACATTTAATTGTAACGTTCATTAATTATTTTGCTTAATAGTGAAACGTGTGTTGTCGAGAAACACCTTTGTGCATAAAGTTACAACACATTGCCACCTTTACTGCGTTCGTTAAGTTCACACTTTGTGGTGAAAAAAAAAATATGAAAGAATGTTAAAATGGTCAATGCCAAATCTAAAAGCATGATGACGTTGGAGAAAAAAATATTAAACAACTAAGAAACCAATTAATTTCGTACCTACAAACTTAAATGCTCTGTAGTTTATTTCGTGTTGCAGAAAAAATAATTCACTTTTTATGATAGAAAGTTATTAATGTACCTCAATCAATATAAATGAAGAGGAATACAATAATTCTTCTTCATTGCTTGTTAAACGCTTGTTTTTGTTTGAATTTATTTCCATTATGCATGGTAAGAGTATATTAAAAACTTAGGGCTACACAAACCCGTACGACTCTGTGTAAGAAATAAACGTCTCAAACTTCTACATCTGCCCCACGGTTTGAATTTATGCATTAAGTAGAGAAGACATGTAGAATATAAAAATAAAACGTAATGAACTTTAGAACGAACATTTGAGGAATGTAATAAAATCATCCAATAAATTGAAATCCAAGGTTCTCGGCAAAAAATGTTCCTTTGAACGTTCTCTACAATATTTGAAAAAAAAAAAATCTGCGCCCTCCACGTTCCAGGACATCCTTAAGACCGACCTAGCAGGGTTGTAGCTACAAAATTTTGAGCTGTAGGTACCAATTAACATGAACGACAAAAAAGAAGTGTTCTGAAACCTTCTCGCAAGACAGCAATGTATCCATGCCAAAAAACACACATTTTGAAATAAAGAGTGAATGTACACTTAAGAGTTATGAGGTAAAAACTGTTCTAATAATTTCGTTGTTGCTTTTTCCTGTCAAAGGAATTGTCTTTCATTCAATTTCCGTTCTGATCTAGATTGCTACTAGAAGCGCTTCCATTTATTCGTAAATTTTACGGGTTGCATTCCCTAGCTCATCCCAATATCCTTCATAACATTGTTTACACCATCCTGTATAGCGTTGAGTCTATGGACCATGCGACCAAGCCACTCAACTGATTTTCATGGAACTTTTCACCCAATTTCCTTTTTTCAAAACCAAGTTCACGAAGACCGAGCCGAATCCGGTAGCCAATCAACAGGGAGACAAAATACGCTTTAGATGAGTTCATTTATCTTGGAGCGGTGATACGGTCAGATGGTGTAAAAACAACCCTAAAATTCATTGACGCATCATGGTGGCAAGCAGATGCTATTTTGATCTAATCAAACAGTCACGATCAAAGTTAATAAAAGAAAGAGAAGTGCCATATTTACAAAACGCTTATTGTCCAGTATTGATCTACGGATGCGAATCTTGGACGATGAAGAAAAGTGGCGTCGGCGATATAACTTTGAATTGGAACGTGATTTTGGCGAGACGGATATAGTGGCGGTGGTGAAAGTCCGACGGTTGAGGTGGGCGGGGTATTTAGCACGCATGAATAAAAATAGAGCTCCCTCAAAATTATTCTGTAACGATCCAGAAGAGCGAAGAGGAGTTGGTTGCCCAAAAATTAGATGGATCGATGGTGTAGAACAAGATCTTCGGACGCTCGGAATAAAAAATTGGCAATACGCGACAAGGAATAACGCAATTGGATCGGAATCCTCGAGCAAGTCAAGGTCCATAAGTGACTGTAGCGCCGAAAAAGTAAAAGTAAAGTTCCTTTTTATTAAAATCGGTAAGAATATCTTGTGGACGAACGGATAGGCAAGATTTCATTGCAGCTTCGGCACCTTTTTCCCATTTTCCTTCCGTTCCTTTTCGGATGGTTACAAAAATGGTGGAAAATACGTTAGCCTTTTATACATTGTACGGTGCTAATATTTTTATTAAATCACAAGCACAATGTATTTGTTTACATTTATTTACAAAGAAAACGATGATGCCATCGAAAGATATTCTTTTTTTCTAAGCAAGACATTCATGCACTTTGTTTAGCTTTTCTGATTCTTATAATTGTTTGTTGGCTTAGCTCAAATCAATCGTGACATTTATTTTATTTGCTTGTAATGAATTGTGTAACTCTATAAATTGAAAGTATTATATTGCCTATTAAGATTTTCAGCTTTTCGAATCGAAATTCATCATTTTTAATCTTTGATCACCAGCACTTTTATTTTGCTACAATAATCACTTTGATTCCTTTTTACCTATCACACGCTCACGTTTTAGCTTTACTTCTCTTGAATTACTCTTGTGAGAATTAGTTTTCAATTCAGACCTGGACTTAATGAACCCTTTTTTACAGCCAAGAGGTGTTCCTATTCCGTTTATTTGACGAGCGTTACAGGGGCCATTGTGACAAGAATGAATACAAATACGGATAGTGTGACGCCATCTCCTAACTTATAAGCTAGAGAATTTAATAAATATTATGGATTGATATCATTTGCTCGGAGTCATGCGGAGTCTCATAAGTTCACGACTAAATCGATAGTGGAGAGCCGAGTGGCACTAGAGGCCCTTTCAGCAAATAATAAAGTATCTCTCGTTCGGGTTCCGGGGTTCCTGGAACGACTGAGTGCCCGGAATCCAAACGAGAGATACTTTATTATTCGCTGAAAGGGCCTCTAGTGCCACTCAGCTCTCCAGTATCGATATAGCCGTGAACTGGCGAGGCTAGCTAGCGATAGTACCTTCGAGGGTCCTGAAACAGCCCTAGGGATTCACATCGAACGGGTAATGGGACTCATAAAAAGGCGTACTCGTGAAAGGCACCAAAAGTTTTGGGAAAGACCTAACTCCTGTAGGCAGGCCAAAGAGTTCATGGAAGGATGCAACTCGCAGACTACCAAATATCTTCTGAGCCTTAACAGGAAAAGCTTACGGTGGACGGTAGGAATGCTAACAGGACAGAACACGCTAAGATATCATCTGAACATGATGGGACTCAGCGGTGACCCGAACTGTACAAGGTGTAGAAGCACTTCCTGTTGCATTGTCCAGCCCTTGGAAACTTAAGGTAGAAATGGCTGGAAGACTTCTACCTTACACTAGAAGAATTTCGGGAAAAACCGGTAGCTAACAGGAAGCAAATGGCTTGAGTGTTTTGCTTTCTTTCACCACTATCACACATCCACAACGCACAATAGCGTATAATGAGAATGATCATCACATCACCCATTCACCACATCACCACACAGTAATACTCATGTTAGGTTTGGGCTTGGCACAATGGGCTTAATGAAGCTGGCCTAAGTGCTTCAGAGCGAGCAGATGCTACAAGGAGTAATTTATTTATTATTTGCTTTGAGCCCTCTAATGAAATCAATCAACTATGGATTGGGATGGAGAGAATTCTGTTAGAATACACACGTTGAGTGGACGCAATTGTAACGTGAGAGAAATGGGAAAGTTTTTCCGAGCTTTTATATCATAAAGAACCCCGTCCCTTCCCCAATCATCAGAAGCCATTTTTCATTTTTCAAATAGAGCAAAAATAGCAAAATGTCAATAAACAACCAAACATTCAATCAAACTGCGGCTTTGAATAAGACTACCACCGGCTAACTTACATATTGGAAAGGTTGACCTGCGTAGCCTCCGTTGAAAGAAACTTTTTTCTAAACGTCTCGGATTCGGGATACAAAATGACCTGTCCTAAGATTGATTTCTGAACATTGTCACCGTTGACGCTGCCATCATCCCTCAATTCTACTATTCTACTATTTGATTCGTACGTCATATTTGTTAGATATATCTCGCCCTTCGGACTTTTCACAGAGGGAGTACATGAAAATGAAGGTTAGTAGGAAAACAAAACACTGAAATCTTAATTAATTAATGTTCTTTTGTTATGTACGAATTATCCATTTCAATGTTGTTAGTTCAATTTTACTATTAAATTCTTGGCGTAAGTAAAAGATACTTTTTGCTGAACGTTTCAATTACATTGAATTAGTTTTGCCCAATCTCAGCTCATACAATTTTATTTCGTGATATTTTTATTAGAGTTTCATAAGAAACTTTTGTTTAGTGTTCGATGGTCAGGATCCTCGCAAAAGAAAAAAAGATTATTTCTTATGTTAAATTAACTGTTGATGGTTTTTTGTTTGGTTTGAAATTGATATTTTTTTGCTTTTTTCTTTTATTAATTTTTTATGTGCACAATTTTTTCTAAAGATTTTAATGTTCACATTAGTCATTCCATTCTTAAAAAACTTGTATTAAAAAAATAAATGAGGACACTACCGAATAATTATGGGTTTGGTAGGTCTGGCTTTTTAACAATTTCGGACATATTATTTCAGAAAAGAAATTTAGTTGTCACTCCAGAGTTTATATTTTTAGATTTTAAACTTTTCAGAGCTTCGTCACATTATTGGAACCAATTTTTATCTTAATAACTTGTTTTAATTTTTTTCACTTTTAATTTTTGTTTATTAGGCAGCGATTGCTACTTTATGTTGTCACTCTTCTTGTCTGACCGTCCGTCCGTCTGTGCACCCTTCACCGGGGAATCACTGATAATTCACCGAGGAATCACTGATGATTCACCGAGGAATCACTGACGATTCACCGGCTAATCACTGATGATTCACCAGGGAATCACTAATGATTCGCCGGGGAATCACCGATGATTCAACGTGAAATCAACGATGATTCACCGGGGCATCACCGATGATTCACCGGAGAATCACCGATGATTCACAGAGGAATCACCCATGATTCACGTGGCAATCACCTATGATTCACAGAAGAATTACCGATGATTCACAGAAGAATCGCCGATGATTCACATAGTAATCACCGATGATTCGCAGAGTAATCACAGATGATTCACAGAGGAATCACCGATGATTCCACTATGAGTCATAGGTGATTTAACGGTTAATGATCGATGAATCGTCAGTAATTCCCCTGTGAGTCATCGATGATTCACCTCATAACTTTTGAATCATCGATGCATCCCCTTCAGTGATTCCGCAGTAAACCACCGGTGATTTCACTGTGAATCATTGGTGATTCCACTGTGAATCATCGATAATTGAACTGTGAACCATCGGTGATTCCACTGTGAATCATCGGTGATTCCACTGTGAATCATCTGTGATTCTACAGAGAATCATCGGTGTTGTACTTTATGTATCAAAGCTGATCCCCCGGTGAATCATTGGCGATTGACCTATCAATCACCGAAGATTTAGGTTCAAAATTAATGTCTTTAACTACACTCTATGGCTACTTTCCTATACCCATGACAATGGTTTATTTGTTCTTTTTTACACTTCAACCTAATTTCCCACTCGTTGCTCTTTTTATTTTTAAATTACGACTTTAGAGTTGAACATAAACTTTTACATATTATAACACCAATGCTATCAGCTGGTAGCTCAAAAACTGTCGTGTTGTTTGTGTGGAGGTTATTTACTGGAAGCAGCCAAGTGCATTATTCACATCGAAGTAACTATTTGCTTAAGGTGGGGTTGCACTGTTCGATTTCAGAAGGCAGCTTGATGCCATAAAAGTTCCTATGGTAATGTTGGATGGTGAAACGAGTACATTAATGTGCACTAGGTCCCGACTCGGCACCAGGCTGCGTACTTGAAAAGTATGAGTAGCCTTTAAGAAGGCAGCCTGGTGCCGAAAAGCAGTTAAACTCATTGTAACGGTAGTTACGAATACTATGCATCACATAAATTTCAACTCGGCACCAGACTGCTGCTGCCCTTACATTCACAGTAGAATATCTTAAGTAGGCAGCCTGGTGCCGTGTTGAAATTTATATCACGTATAGTATTTGTTACTGCCGTTACGATGACATTAACAGATTTTCGGCACGAGGCTGCGTTCTTTACGGCTACTTAAACGTCCCAAGTAGGCAGCCTGGTGCCGAGTTGGAACATTGTGCATAGTAATGTCCTCGTTCCCCACTCCAACATTGCCATAGAATACTTTTTGGCACCAGGCTGCCCACCTTGATATGCAGACCTCTACTTGTTGCAATTTTTCTCCATGAAAATGCTCTACACGACGGTGACATAAGAAGTTCATGCACTAGACAAAGGACCAGTCTACTACGTGAACTCCTTATTTCATAGTCTCGTAGAACATTTTCATGGAGTAAATTTGCAACAAACAGAAGCCTTTTTTAACCACCACGGCCTTAAAGTGGCGAAGGATGGAAATGGGTTCCAACTAAATACAATAGTCCATGATGGTAGCTCACAGTCGCTAATAGCATCTTAATAGCGCCCTAATAGCTACTAAGTGCAAAATTATTTTAAATAAAAAACTAAAACATTGCACAGTCACAGTTTTTTCTAATGCACAAATCAAGCAACAAAATTACGAAACGGATGTTAAAATAATCGCTCGGCGTTTATTATTAAAATTGTCAAAAATGTAATTGTTTAAAGACCTTTACAACTTGCGGAACAAGAACCATTGCCTTGAAAGTCGAAATAGTTTATTAAATCCAATGGAACAAAAGATTCGAAATGTCTTCACCGCGTGAATTTCTCATGACATTGAATTTTTTTTTGTTTAAATGGAACAACAACGATGATTTGGTGCATTTTACAAATTAAAGAACATCAATGTCGCCTGAGTCGTCTAAACGTATTTCGCTTAGGTAACAATTAGAAAAAAAAATTCTCATACCAAGTTTAAATCTCGTACTAATCCAATTCCTGTTAATGCTAAAGCCAATGTACTAGACGCAACGCATATCAAACTGACAGCCAGAAATCCGGTCTGGGCTTTTCGTACATTTATCACTCCCAATGCTCCAGCAATTGCTGCAATGCCTCCAGCCCATATGCCCGATCCCGTCTGGGACAATGTTGCACCTCTAGCCAATACTAAGCCACCCAATGTGGTCAACGCAATGCTTAAAAGCAACTGCACAACAGCTAACCATATCGTAATTGGTAAATTTGTCTTGTTTGGTCCAGTAATTAATGTAACCGATGACGATGCACTTGCGTTATTTATATTTGGATTTTGACTAACTATTGTTTCAGTTGAAAAAATGTCTTTGTCTTTTTTTGGATTGGTAACCAAGTCTGGTATGTTGTACAAATGTTGCGAGTCTCCATCCTGCGGCTGTGCATTGGGTGATGGAATATTTGGCGGTTTTACTGCAATAGACTGCTGTTTGATTGGGGTGCTTGCATGTTGAACGTTGTTATTGTTGATAATTGTCTCAACACTCAAATTAGTGGAATCTGAATCTGGTGTTGGTGATATGGACGGTGTTTTATTGTCTTGACGTTCCATTCTCTAATAACATTATTATCTGAAAAAAGAAATAACATTTTTGAATAGTAATAACAATAATTTATTTAGTTTAAAGTCAACTTAGTACAAGCGGACGTCCAAGTAACAGTAACAGTAAGTAACATGTTGTCAAGAAAAAAGTGAAGCAGAAACATAGGCTGGTTGAATTACATATCAAGAAAAAATTCAAAGGCAGGGTCTCGCAGCTTCCTCAGCTCAGAGAGAAATTCGTGTCGAGGCAACGTAGGGTTGACGAAATTGCAAACAACATCAAAAATTCGACAGGCATAGTTGAATGGCGAATGATTAGAGCGTTGGGTTCTGTTAGCAGGAAAAATGTTATTCCATTGTTCCTGAGAGGACGTTGGTTAAAGGTGATACGGGATCGAAGGCTCGGTGAAGCGATTCTACCATTTATAATAGAGTGAATAAACAGTGCACAAGCATTTACTCTCCGTCGGACAAGGGTCTCCAGGCCGTGGTTCAAGCATCTATCTACGTATGGACTAAGCTCATAGTCACCTTGTGCGCGACGTTCCAAATCGCCAATAATAAACATAACGAACTGTTTTTGGGTACTTTCCATAGTTCGTCGGTGCGATATTTGATAGGGTGACCAAAAGCAAGATGCAAATTCGAGGGTCGATCGGACCAAAGACTTGTAAAGAACTTTCAGAGCGTTGTCGTCAACGAGATGGCGTTGCCTTTTCACAAAGTTCAGTGCTGATTCGGATTTGTTGGAAACATACTCAAAGTGGGCATCAAAGCTCATACTTGAATTCATGTATATACCCAGATCAAATAAATTGCCGCAATGTTTAATTAATTCATCACCCAAGACATAGTCGTAGATGACAGGCTTCTTTTTCAGCGTATACGTTATCACCTTCGATTTGACTCTGTTGATTTCAAGACCATTTTCACAGCACCAACATAGAACGTGTTTATTGCAAGTTGAAATTTACGAGCATCGTCTAACGATCTTATTACGGAGACTAGTTTCTTGTCATCAGTAAAATTCAAATTGAAGACACCGGAAATTTGAACGTCAGAATCATTGAAAAACATCAATAACATTACAGCGCTCAAAATCGATCCTTGTCCTGTTCCGGAAAGAACCACAATGCATTCTGATTTATCGGAGCCCAATTTAACATATTGATTCTAGTACCCAGGTAATACAGAAACCATAATACCGTGCAGTTTGACAGCGGAAGTCGAGCTATTTTACGTATAAGCTTAGAGACATCAACTCTGTCAAATGCTTTACTTATATCGACATAGTACGAGTCCAATTGGGCGTTTTCATTGAAAGCATCGTGCGCCAAAACACTTAGTTCCATCAGGTTCGATTAAATACCTCTACTTGAGATGAAGCCACGATGAATTGTGGAGACATTGTGCGGGATAACTAGTTTCGTTATATCTTCGTTACTTCAATCTTGCAGCTTTGTCATACAGCTCTACATATACCACAGTTCATCGAAATATGAAAAATCTTTCCAATGACATATTAAGAATAGATTGGCAGTCTTTAAGAGCTAATTAACACAAAGTGAAGCAAACATGAAATGCGAAATGTTTGATAGTGTTGGTAAAAGGTGAATTACGTAAAATTTAGGTAGACGGCGCTTAACAAACTAGTTTGATTTGTGTATGTGTTGGTGTTCAATGTGCATGCCCTAAACAAATTACGTATTTTCATTTTTGCTTTAGCTTATGGTTATTAGCTTATTATGTCATTGAATCTTCTTCAATGTGTAAATTAATTTCATTTCCTCTTTTATAACAGTCTACTTCTTCACTATATAAATTATTGAGGGTAGGGTATGACGCCGCTTTGGTACATACCAATACGCTTATGTCTATCCAAGAAAAAACGGACTCAAGAACAAATTTTCTCATCCATAAATTTTATTTTAAATATCGGAAACCAGATTCTCAAATTAGCAAATTTTTGCGCTATTCATTAAATTCTGCAGATGATTGAAACGTAAGCTTCCTCATAATTTGTTATGTAAATGATGTGAAATAATATTAATGAAAGTAACTCAAATCTTATACGGAAAATAGTTAAAACAAAACAAATTCACCTACTCGTTATTAATTTCACATGCTTTACATAATTGTACGTTCAATGCATAACTTCAATTCATCGACTTGATTTTATAAAAAAACATTCAATAACACATAACAAATTCTCTTACCTGAAACTTAATATCAAGATATTAAAATAATTGTTACCCATAATGAGCAATTTGTTAATTGTAAAGCGCAAAATTTGAAAAAAATTGAAATTGTGGAGTTTTAAGGCGGCACACTCACAAAATGTTTTATGTATGATGTATGGTGTAGTATTTTAAAAGTTAAATTTCTTATAAATATTTTGAATTCAAATTGTTGCAAATACAAGATTATAAAGTATGTACCACCATCAAGACATTAACCTACTCTTTAAAAGTTGAAGCAAAAAACAAACACAATTCCATCAGAAGGTCATAAAATAAAGATTTGTTTCGAATCTGACTACGTATCATACGGTCTTATAATGCAATATGTGTATTTTGATAGCCAAAGCATATACCTATATACGTGATTATATTCCAATATTTTTTGAATGGATTTATTTACTTATTTTCCATAAAAAACAGCCAAAGTGAACATTCTATCTATGTACGTACATAATCTGCAACTATTCATTATTCAATGTAAATTTATTGCAAAAATACTACGTTACCACAGGTGGAAATGACAAATATATGATACCCGATTTGTTATAAATACATAACAATGTGTGTCGGATATGGACTTCATAATAAAGTTATGTACAAAAGAAAGCAATAAAAAAGAAATCAAATGTTTTAGCGTTTGTGAGATCAAAGAATCAAATCCTGTTTGGGATCTCTAGTAGAACTTTCATTGTCATTAAATCAATGTCAGAAAACCTAGCGAAATTACTAGTCTATGTAATCTCGCACCCATACAAAAATTTGGAATCTAATGTCAATGATGCTGATGACTTCTGGTAGCTAGCGGTGACTGAATGTGACTAGCGGTGGCATCATTGTATCACATTTACTTAATTTTATCTTTTACTAAATGTCACAGTGGCACAATTTACCTAGTTATCATTCAAAAACCTAGCGAAATTCCCAGGAGGTGTTCTATCAGTGTGTTTCTTACTTAAATAGGATCGGCCAATAAGACCGTAATTTTCGTAAAGGAGCATTAATAATGCGGAAACGCACGATTTCAATGTTTAAACAGTTCGTCATACGAATACTATGTTTGGACATATCCATTCTCTCACTCTCATTTTTTATATGAAGACTCAAACTTAGTATTCACATGACGAGTTGTGAAGTGATTGCAGCTCTGCGTTAATAGCATATTACTGCACGAGGAGCGAAGCTCCGAGTTTGTGTATAACCGCTTATATACACGTCTATTCAGTGCGATCCTTTAATGCATAAGCTGGAGGTGTGTTAGTTTAACCGTTCACGTTTTTAGGTGAGTTGGCTTAACTGATTTATATACGGTCTTAACCAACTTATACACTCTACCAACACACCGACAGCGAATGAATTAAAAATGACAGCGAATAAAAACTAAGAATGACAATTTTCGCCTGCTGTCGCGCGATTTCAAGATAATTGTCGCGATTCTTAGTCATTTAAAAGTATTCTTCCTTAATCATCGTTGAAAGCTTCGCATAGCGTTGTATTATACACGTTGTTACCGAAGTTATTATGGGAAAGATTACAAATTTTCGACTATAAGGCAAATTTTCTTCATCTTCTATTGAATGGCTGTTCATAAAGTAGGCTCACAAACATAGGGACTTTTTAGACATCCCCTCCCCTACGTACACAAACTACCAACAATTCTTCAGCTTTTAATCGCATGCTGAGCAAGTTTTTTCGAAGTTTAAGGCCTTCGGCACTGGGTACGATATTTGAGCATTTTAGGGAATTTTTAGCTAATTTTTTGGATACATCATGCCTTCATCGATCGTTTTCCCGAAATGGCTATAGGCGAGTTCCATAAGGGGAAATGTTTTAGCACCGGCTCGATTTCTTCATACAAAGTTGCGGCGGTGACGCAGTTTTGTATGAAAAAATCGAGCCGGTGGGTGCTACAACATTTCCTAAATTGTTTAAAGGAACGTTCTTGTAAACGTGCAAATTACATGCAAATTGCAATCCGAAATATCGAATGTAAATTACAAATGTTTTCGAAAACCTCTAACACCATTCAAGTTGCATTTGAAATCTAGGAATTAAGAAACATAAAATTAAATCTCATTTGATCCGAATTCGAACTCGTAAATTATTGTTTACATTTTAATGTGTTAATTGGTTTAATGCTTGAGTGTATGTGTAGTGCAAAGAACTTATTATTTATGTTGCAACATATTTTATTTCGAGTAAAATCTATAGTTAATGAACCGAACAGCGTGTCTATTATTATTTCATAGTTAATGAGTATTGCTTTATGATTTTTTTTCGCTATGAAATAATATTTTATTAGCAATAATTATCTACCGATTGATGCAGGGATTAAGTTTTTTTTACCAAAATTAATTTTCTGTTGCTTGCTTGACTTCAATATTCTAATTTTGGGTTAATAAGATTGTAATTGGTTTTATAATAGAGGAATTGTTACAATTTTATCCGCAATTTGTACTATCGATCGATATATCGAGGATTTTTCCAGGTCAAATTTATTAGTTAGATATTTTATCTCCGAATATGTCGTTGAGTTCGGATTTGATGGTAGAGTAGTTTCACATGTTTTGTGTGTCTAATTAGAATTGTGTTTTTCTTTAGGGCATCAGTGTCATAATAAATATTTTCCAAGCAGCATTAACAGGAAACTATTTCTTTAACTTTAATTTAAGCCTTTTATCAGCTCCGTAGAATCATCTACTTGTCAAAAAAGTCCCTGACTATGAGAAAAAAAATAGTTCAAAACACTTAGAGAATGGGTGCATAATAGCCAAATTCTTGTCAGACCAACTTGTCTTTTTCATCTTGGGGAGTAGTTTTCCGGCAGATAATTTGACATAGTTCAACTTTTGTGAAGAACGTTTTCCGAAAAAATTGGATCTTAATGCCCGGCACGCGACTTATATTCTTCTTTTCTAAAGTGTTGTTTAAAGTGAGACAGATATAGTTTGCTTCTTTCTAAATAACGCTTCAGAATAGAAGAACAAAAGTCGCGTGCCGGGCATCAAGGCCTAATGTTTTCGAAAAACGTTCTTCACAAACGTTGATATACGTCAAATTACCTGCCAGAAAAATTACTCCTCAAGATGAAAAAAGGGAACAGAATTTGGCTAGTGCATAAAACGTAGTGTAGCAAGTCTTAACCAAAAGATGTACCTACATGCAACAAGGAACATTGAGTTGTATGCATCTTGTACTAAGGTGCACCGAGGTGTACGAGGGTTGCCTTTTATGTTTTGGCCTAGGGTACTTCTTCTATTGTTCTTTGATGCTAGTAATTATGCTAGCCTACAACTTTGGACCTTTTCCGGATAATTCATCACAACAAGGACAAAAAAAATGGTTTAGTCTGGTCACTGGAGTCTTTTTACCAGCGGCTTTTGCAAATTTTTTTGAATTTCCATGCAAAATGACGTTTTAAATTCCAGCCATTCCCAGCAAAGTTGGATTGACTCGTGGAGTCAAATATAATTTAACGAGACGACCCCAAAAACCCGACTCCAGACACCAAGAATGGAGAACCTTCAACGATCTTCGTTGAACAAAGCAGCAATATAAAAATTTGGCTAAAATTCCGACAGAGGAAGACCTCTGGAAGAAGCACTCCTCTGACAAGACCAGAAAATTTTTTTTGTTCTTATTGTGTTAAATTACTAGAAAAAGGTCCAAAATTCTCTGCTATCATCATAAAACGCTAGAAGTACCGGAAGTACCAGAAATTCGGCCAAAAACCTCGATACGCATAGACCTATGGGAAGAGGACTCCAGTGACTAAACTTTATTTTTTGTTCTTGTTGAGGTGAATTATCCGGAAAATGTCCAAAGTTGTAGGCTAGCATAGTTACTAGCATCAAAGAACAATAGAAGTACCTTAGGGCAGAAACATAAAAGGCACTGAGTTTTATGTTTTATATTATTTATACATTTTTGCAATTCACCGACAATAAACTCGCTTTTTCGTGCGTTATTTCGGTGTTTTTCGTTACGGCAACTACGATCGAAAACTTAAAGTTTTTGTTATTGTTGTTTGAGTCCGGAAAAGTACTTTTTCGGTCGCAATATGCGTCCGAAAAGGAAATTTCATATATACTTTTATGCAACGCATACTTGAGAGTTACAAAAAGTATATATAAAATGCCATTACGCAACTTGTTGCGAAAAGGAATTTCATATATACACTTTTTGTCACTCCCGAGTACTTTTTGCATAAAACGTTGCATGAAAAGCGTTGCGAAACGGAAAATTTTTGTCACACTGTGTGTATATCATACTCGCTACGCTCATATGATAAATTCGCATCTCTTGTCAAAAATTTTTGTTTTCGCAACTTGTTGCATAAATTACTATTTCGGCCGCAATCAAGAGTGCATGAAATTGTTGTAAAGTGATTTCGGTATGTTCGTTTGTGTGATTTTGTCTCATGATGATCATAACGGAGCAAAAAACTTTGTTTGTAAAGTGGAATTTTTTGGGACACGAAAAAAGTTCTTCTTCAAGAGTACGATGAATTTGGAAGATCCGAAGAGTTGCTTCATCTTGTAGAAACTACCTTTCAAGACGTGAAAGGGTAGGATGCGTGGTTTTACAAAATTTAACGGAAAATGTAGGATCTTCCAAAATCATCGTACTCTTGAAAAAGAACTTTTTTCGACAAAAACTGAACAACTATTGTTCGGAATAATTAATACACTTGAACAATAGGACGTACGTCTAGTCGCAAACATGTTTGAGAATAATTGGTTCTGTTAGTTAAATCCATAAAAAATTGAGTATTAGTCTACGACGTTGGTCGTGGATAGCGTAATCTATGCAATCGGAAGCCATGTGAATCTGCCCGAAAGGGTTATTTTTGCTTTAGGATGAAAGGAAACGGCTCGATTTAGTCAACAGAACCGGTTTTAGCGTTATCCAGATAGACTGACATGGTTTCTATATGCTAAAAGGTTCCATGGTGGTGGCGAAAATGTATGAAAAAGACTTCTTCTGCCCAAATTTGTGATCGGATGTATTTCATATGTTCACAGAAAATGTTCAGGGCTTCATTCAGGACACAATGCATACCAAAAAGGCTCAAGGACAAATACATCACTGAACAAAAAAAAAAACATTTTTTTTCATAAATAATTTTTTTTTAAAAAAAATATTTTTTTCTCCCTGCAGCAGAAAAGTGCTGAACCGGTTTTTACGCGGATGATAGAGGACATGGCC
This sequence comes from Pseudolycoriella hygida, assembly GCA_029228625.1. NCBI lineage: Eukaryota > Metazoa > Arthropoda > Insecta > Diptera > Sciaridae > Pseudolycoriella > Pseudolycoriella hygida. Next base: position 31,300,252 of record CM055406.1, on the reverse strand, counting down.
GCCGATTTTTGTGTGGGGGTTAGTTTCGCACAACACCGTTGCTGCAAGTTGAAATTAGTCTTTGACAGTTGGCCATATTTTCACCAATAACAGCCGAAGCTGGTGCCGCTGTCAACAATTAACCCAACCAAAAAAAAAATTCTTGCGTTATTTCATATGCGTACACAATATCAGCACTTTCCATCACCTACTTTCTGAAAAATAATTAAAAACAGTTTCACGTGTCATTTTCCAAAGAGAATCGAATATGCCATAGATCGCTTGATTCGGAAATGGCATGTATGGGCACTACCTGAAGATTTCGCGATATCACTCTTAAGTTCAGTCAAAACCCGCAATATGTATGTCTAATTTTTCAATAATTTTTAACCAGGAATGAACAGTGCGAATAATCGGATCATATATGATCCCTTTTATTCTTTGAGACGAAGACCTCGCAGGTCAAAGAGGAATTATACCATAACTGAGAATGTGTGATTGTGACAGATTTTAAGATACCGTGATCCCGAAATTTTTCACCACAAGAATAACGATGTGTACATAACTACCAGAGTTAACTCTTTTGTAATTATGAATTATTTGTTTAACAAAAAAGAACTATTACTCGACGGTATTTCTTTTTCGTAATAAGAAATAGTCGATTGAGGTTACTTATTTTTAGGGTTTGGCACGACACATATGAGAGCGCAAATTTTTCTGTTATATTCGAATAAGACTCAAAATTATCCAAGGTAATTAACAGTTATAGGCGAATAATAAAAATTGCGACGACAGTCAGTTGACTGTGAATTTCAGGACTTTCTCAATATTTTCGTCTAATGAATAAATTTCAACTTGAATCTTGCCTAAAGTGTGATAAAATAATTAGTCAAACTTCTGTATCGAATCTGCATGTCAAGAAAACGAAATGGTTAATATTGTAAATTGGGAATTTCAGTTACATAAAATAATACGAGAAGTAGAAATTGCCATGATTTCATCAACTTGGTTTCCCACATCTCCATTCAAGGTTCGCCCTAAAACTCTGGCGCCACACTTATTGAAATTTGGTTGAGAATTAAAAGTACTTACAGTCAAGTAGTTACAGATTTAGTGTGAAATTTATCGATTCAAAATGTAGTTGAAGTCAATGACTACAACAAAATTTTAGGTACTGTTTAGTTTTCTCCAAACTGACACACCTGTAGTGCTCTCATCCCCATTCTCCAACAGCCCCAGGACTTCGGGTATCTTTTGATGGGAAGAACCTGAACTCAAACTCACAATTCTTTTACTTCCAAATTGTTCAAACGAAATGACATGCATCCAATCGTTGGATCTGGATTGTATAAAAGGCGAGTTGACATAGTCTGAGTATCATTCTATGGCCATCGTTGCTCATATACACATGGTCTTAAGACAAGGTCGTAAACGACGAAATCAGCACTTTTAGTTTTTCGATTTTTGTTAAACAATTGAAAGTAGGATGAAGAATTGTGAGTGGCTTTTAAATGCTGTGTCCCTGTTTTGGCATCTGGGTATATCTAATCTAATCTGAACATCTGAACGTCTAAAGCCTCGTTTGCAGCTCGTTTATAAAAATACTTTTGAACTTCAGAGTTGCATCAACTGCTGTTACTTTAGAATAGTATTTTTTGCAATTCACCGACAAAAAACTCGCTTTTCAGTCTGTCATTTCAATGTCGCATTAGGTCACCTTTTCGCAATAGCGCGACAATAGTACATTAAGCAACTAGTATGGATGATTTTTTCAGCATTAGTCCTATATTTTAGGGCTCGTCCATAAATGACGTCCACGAAAAGGTCGATGTTTTTGACCACCCCCCCCCACCCCCAGTCCATTACTGTCCAAAAATTGGAACCACCCACCCCTTGTGAACGTCCAAATTCAAAGAACACCCCACATTGTTATGAAAAAAAAATTGCTTAAAAAAACTTTATTGGTTCCCAAACTGTTTCGAAATGTTCCTTAATTGATATTATCGGAAATGTGGTCACAATTTCTTTACTTTTTTCAAGTTAAAGATAAACGAAGGGTAATTATTCGCGGTAAAGTTTGAACTGTTTTTTAATTGACAATTCAATCGGGGTTTTTATATTTCTAATTAGATTTAAATGCTCCCTATAGACTTTAAATTCATATTTTTAAATTACGGACACTGAATATAGACGGACATATACCGGATTATTCGTTTTTATAAAGATGTCACTTGACAATATGACAATAGCGACTTCGGAGCGCTTCGGGCACAATGGAGCATCGCTTACACTCATTAGGCGTAATTTTTTTTCGCTGTCGAAAAAAGTGAATTTTCGAATATTTTAACACTTTTTTGCCGTTTTTTCAAAATCCGCCCGATGCGCCTACCTAGTGCCAGAACAAAAGTTGTTTATTTTGACCCCAAAAAGACATTTCTGAAGTCAAAATAAATATGCAAAAAATTTAGGTAAAAATTTGTTCAACCACACCGTGCGAATGGTCAATTCAAGTTCAACGAAGTTGACAAAAGTTCATGCCGTGCCGTGAAGTAAATTCTTAACTCTTTGCGGACGTCCACAACTGATTCGACTACCCCCCACCCCCTGTCCAATTTCGTCCACTTTCACTGAACTAACCCCCCCCCACCCCCTCGCCTGGACGTCATTTATGGACGAGCCCTTACATGGAAATTTAGGACGTGTGCTGAAAAATAACATTTCAATACGTGTTGTACACAGTGCTTTCTGCAAAACCGGGCTTTGAAATAGACAGACAACGAAAATTACGATTTTCATTGAAGAAATCACATTGCATTGCTTTTGAATAATTCTAAATCAGTGTGGAAATAACGAGCATACGAATTTCATTTCCTAACTAAAATTAACAAAACAGTGTGGAAATAACTCATACAAATTTCATTTCCTAACTTGTCTTGAAATTTTGTACGTTTCCATCTAGTAATCGACGTAGAAATTTGTCGTATTTCAATCCCCGGTTGCAGAAAACTTTTTTAATGCACTAGTACGATACATTTTTACGCACAAGTGCGTAAATACGGATTTTACGCACTAGTGTGATACAATTTTGTTGAACGAGTGCATAAAAGCCTAGCGCGAAAAAATAATTGAAATTTTGACAAATTTTCGCAAGTGGAAAAGATCATTTTTTGTCGGTGAATTGCAAAGAACGTTGCTTGATACATGTTACATATGCTAATAATTTAACGCACACGATGTGTCACATCACACCCGGTGCGTTAAGCTACCTTCACACGTAACTTGTATCAAAAACTACTATTTTCGCACCAACAGAACTTCTAAATAAACATAAGTTTTGCACAACTTAACAAACCAAATTTTAATCCGAGCGAATTGCAGCCCTTGTTCCGCTCCGATTACCTGCTAAAGTACTACCTTCTTTTGTCTCACCTTGTCATTTGTTTTCCTTGAAGGAAAATTATTATTTTCACAAATTATTCTGTGATGTTCACGTTAATCCGTGAAGGAAAACTACTTTCGTATATTTACGATATCGCATGTAATAATGTCTTATGATATATTGCTGTTTCTAATCTGGGAAATAATAGTGAACGTACGTTACATACCTTACAATGCTCAAAATATCAGTTTCTAAAGCTTTTTGTTTAAAAACTACACTCTTAAGTTCGGCTCGTACCACCGTCAAAAATAACTTTCGTGTAATTTTACAGTGAATATGAAGACAATTTGGGGGTAGAGCACTCTAGTATGCATAAAACAGTGCTTTTACAAGAGTTATACAATTAAGAGGTTGGTCGAATATGCTCTACCAGAAGACTTGTTTGTCGTTGAGTTCAAAGTGGTATCATTTAATTGATAAATGATTTTATTGTCTAATTATTTTCAAGCTAAAATGAAAAAAGAGTGACTATGACAAAAGTACTTTAATATATTAGCCAATAAAAACCAACATAAGACAAAGTTGAAACATCCAACCCAAAACATGTAAAATTTATAAAAGCGTGTGGTTGCAAGACAACTGCAGTACGAACGAAATGTTAAAGGTTTGAACAGATTTAGAAATCAGTTTGCATAAAAGTCACAAACCGTAATTTAATTTATTTCAAAATTCTCGACACAAGTGAAGCATATTTTGATGATGTGCGACGTTTGAATTGCAGCTTTTGTTTATATGCAATAATTATGCGGGATATGAGTTCATATCCAGGAAGTGAAACTTTCACAATAAATAATTTGTTGTCCTACTATACCGAATTAAGTCCATCAGAAAACATTGATTTATAAAACAAATTGGAATTTGTCATTTTGTTGACCAAAAACGTCTTATGGAATTATTCAAAACAATCCAAGCGTAGGTCGTTAATTTGGAGTAGAATACAAAACATACTTTGACTGACGAGGGAAGTCTACATGATGAAGTTTATGTTTGTTTATTGGTTCAGAAAGAGAAATACATTTTTTTTTCTTAAAAATAATCAGAATTAGTTATAATGACCAAACCAATAAGGTATATTTTTGTATTAAAAGAAAAGAAAATCTTGTAAAAATGTATGTCAAAATAAAAAAAAAAAATAAAGTAAGAAACCAACAGTTAGTAACGCTGAATAGTTTTAAGGTATACATCTATGGAGTATGCATGGAGTATGCATTACACCCAACTTGTGCATATAAATGACTGCAATTTAAAAATAGAAAATATTTGTATTTACACTATGCAGACACACAGCCTCTATTGGTAAGTTTTCCTTCTAATTTCTTTAGCAGTGAGGTCTTTCAAGTACAATACCAGTCCAGTCTATACAACATTTTCTCAGAGACGTATAAATTACTCGATGAATTACAAATAATTTGTACAACTTTTTATACAAATAATGTAAAATGCTGGGCAGCATACATACGACTCCTAATATTTAAAAATAATGCAATACAACTCACCTTCAATTGTTATAATTATCCATTTAAATGAGTTCAAGCAGGTCTCTGAAATAAAATTAGCACAATATCGTTTACAATCACTTAACACACCTAAAAAATTTCACGATTTTTTTACCATTCAATTGAATCGTTTAAAGAATTGCGTTTATTTTCGCCGAAATAATGATTTACAAAATGTAATGATTTATAAACAAAATATGATTATTGTGAGCGCACAGAACAATATATTAAAAACTTGCTAATGAATATTGATAACACAAACCAAAAAATGTTATACTCTTTTCTTAAATTACGTAAAAAATATTTATTTTTTAAAAACAAAAACAAAAAACCGCTGTCTAGTCTAGTATATATAACTACTTTTTCTTAAATCTTAACGGTACACAAACACCATCGACTCAACCGAACCTTTTAAATGCGCATTCGCAACTAATCTTTGGATTGGAAAAACATATCAACATGAGCTGCTTGATTCATTCAACAAAAAATAAGCATAAACACAAGTGTATATGGTGGGTACCACAATGGTTTAAAAGCTACAAAGCTAGTAATGCATGTGCGCATTCCGCAAATGCCAAAGAGAAAGAGAAAATCTGATGTCTTAAGACCGCATTTATCAAAATTCACATTATAAATAAAATAACTAAACAAACCAGAAAAACAGTTTGAATTTTACGGGTGGAGGGGAAAATCAGCAAAAATCATTACAGTTGCATTTGGTCTGGTTTCATTTGCTTCCTATTCTTAACTTGTTTTACATTAATTTGTACATTTTTTTATTTTGATCCTTGTTGACTTCCTCAATAAAGATAAAATATTGAAATTGCGAATTGGTTTGGTGGAAAAGCGTTTCCTCACCCAATCAAACTATGGCACTGTTTTTATTTTTCAGTCGACACGTAAGTGGATTATATGTCAAAAGTGCAGTGTTATTACTCATGGAACCTTTAAAAGGAAAGTCATGTTAAAATCACACAAAATGTTGCTTGGGAAAGCACTCGTGTACCGAAATATTTCCATGTTAATGAACATTCGGAAAGTTACCTCTCCAAACTACCAAACCTTTAAGACTTGAACAAGTAAGCAAAAGGTTTCTGTCCCACTCAATGAATGCAACAGTGGTAAAGGAGTGACTAACCACAAGGTTTGGTCATTCTAATTTTTCTTATTTTCTTTAAAAGATTTCATGTGAAATGTAATGTAGACATTTCCCATATCGTTCAAGTAATAAAGCAAGATTTCATCAATTTTTATTTGCAAACATCCTTGATGAAAAATTCCGAATCAATAACAACTTCAGCTATTGAGCAGTTTAATTCCATGAGTATCTCAAGGTGCTTATCGTAACATCTATGTAACAAAATTTTCAAATTTCGATATTCCCATGTGTAACTACAATGCGAGGACTTGGCCTACCCTACCTAGTAACAAAATGGAAAAGGTTCGTTTGGCTCTGATTTCGTTTAAATGTAGGTATAACCTTTTCAAAAGCGTATTATGGTAAATCTCCATACCATCGCCCACAAAAGATATTTAGATCGATTATTCTATTCTTCTATTTTCACACAATTAATCAAATAAGACAGAATTCAAAAAAACTTTTTCCATGAAAATTCAAAGAACAGAAAAACTACAGGGTCCTTCGATATAACATTTTTGACGGAATGCAATCAAACATTATTATTCGAGAGAATTTTTTGCATTTCGAAGGGAAAAAGGAAGTTAGAACTTGTGTAAAAGAGATTTTCACATCATCAACTTCACATCTAGTGACAAAAACAACTCCATTTCGAACTAGTTGGATAAATAACTATTTTGCATATCAACTGAAAGTGTCACCAGCCTCTTACTTTTGTAGATTATCAAAAAGAGCTTGCGTCACGTGTTTTCTTGTATGTTGATATTAAGTGACGTCATATTATAACAATATTATTGAAAGTTTTCAATTTTAAATCAAAAAAAGCCAATGTCCAGACTAAACTCTAAAAAGTTGGTGCAACATGTTTGCATTACATTTCACATGAAGTTTTTCAATGCAAATAGGAAAAATATGAATGACCATGACCATAGTTACTTCTGTTGCATTGTCTAAGTCGGACAGAAAACTTCTACTTACTGACATTTTACTTGATTATACTTAAGACGACATCGACAGGAGCGGGTTAGCTCAGTGGTAACGTACTGGCTTTCCACAAAGAATATCCCGGTTCAATCCTGGTTTGGACAAATTCTGTATAGCATATATATAATATGAGTAGTTGTGAATTTGGTGCCGCAACGAAGCGGACACAGAAGAATGACAAATATGACGTCGCCTGAGTCTGACTTTAGGAGGAGGTATTATTGGAACTAGAAGAAATCCTAATGGTAAAATGCTAGCTGCCGTTAGGCGTGGTCCAGAATTCACGTGGTCCAAAAAATGCCTGCCGGATGGGGCGAACAGGCATTCTAAGCCCTACTAGTTCCCGCACCTAGTACATCAGAGATGGTAGTAGGTTTGTGTGCAATTTACCACTGATGCAGTAACGAAAGGATCTCTAAGAAGAATCCATTTGAGCAAAAGCTCATAACAAAAATTGCGGGACTAGTAAATAAAAAATGACCCGGACGGGTTGTTACGGTGGATTTTATTTATTTTTAAGACGACTTCGACGAAAAGATGAGGTGCGGATTCAATTCTGCAAATATTCAACTAAGGGTTGTTGTTGACGACAATAATTCTGGTGAATTTGAGTGTAAGTATACGGAAGCTTACAGCGAATTTACCATTTGATATTGATTCAATTGTTTTTCATCGGTTCGAGAATTCATGTGGCAAACTGAGAATGTTTCAATTTGGGAGTTATAATCTTGGGGTCATGGTCATTTGGTCATGGTTCAAGAAGCTGCTGAGGAGTGTTGCGAATCAAGAAGATACTGACTGAAGAGTTGATTTGCTATGCTAATTTTGGGCCTAAGTGAACTGGTCAATGAGCGACGCGACATATGAATAGCAAATACGAACAAAGAAGTAGAGAGTGGGTAGTGGATGATTATCGGATAGATTGATTCAAAGTTTAATTTGTTCAGTTGATTTAAATTTTGATTTGTTAATTTATAACGTTTTGATAGTAGGTTTCACCGGTGCCTCATTGGCATACCTTTCCTACTGAAAGAAGGGAAAAGATTAAAAAGAGGAAGTAGATGTAGTATCGTAGTATACTAGATATATTATGTCAAACAAATATAGTCAGTTCTATTGATACAACAATACAATTAACACGCGTTTTATTATATTTCTACCCAATACTACAGCTTCCTTTCAAGTAAGACACACCAAAGAGAGCACTAAAGTCAGTGAATCTTGCGATGATAAAATATCATTTGCCTAAAGTGTCTTACAGCCGGCAGACAGTTATTTCTATGTACAAAAAAGACTAAATTTTTAATTTCAATATTGCGAAGATTACGCTAAATGCTATAAAATCGGATTCAATTTGTCAAAGTTTCTGGTCCATAGCTTTGAAAGAAGCTCGCCCGCGTAGTTCGTAAAAATGTTCTAAACTAACACTTTGATATACAGGGCCTTTCATAAGAAACTGGACGCCTTATATGATTCTCTCAGTCATTCAATGTGAGTGTGAAAATGACAAACATAGTATATATAGTATATTACTAATAAATTATCATGGATTTGTCCTTCTTAAAATTACTTTCGAATAAAAAAACGTTTCTTCTTAATGAAGATCTGTAAACCTGAAAATCGACTACGGAAATTTCTAAAGAATATGCATGTTTTTCACTTCCTACATCACTAGTCAAAACGTTTATTCGAAAATGTTCGTTCCCATTGATCAAAAAATCGATTCAAATTCGTTGAACAAGTTTGTTTATTTATTTATTGTGTTTGCTTGTGAAAGATGAAGTATGTTTCGGATAAGAAAACGTTAAGAATAATATTTGAGGTTGTCGCATCACCATATCACCATTAAAATCAACAACAACAAGTAGTTTTATTGTAAATGTATAAGTTGATTATCACTTATACCGCACCGCGGAAAAGAAAAACTCGTTTTGAATTTGGCCAAATTTCAATAATTTTTCGGTCTTACTAACTAATAAAAATGTGTGATCTGTGCTCAGATCATATCACCATCATAAATATAAAAATTTGACCTAGAATGTATTTATTTTTTTTACCTTAACTGTTAATAAAATGATGGCGGTAGATTTATTTAAAAAAAAAAATGTGTGATGATCACTAGACTTTGAGACTAAAACGAAAATGATGGTTTACTGTTTTCTAGGAATTTATGAATATCTTAATTGTTAAAGAACGATTGCTGTTAAATTAGCAAAGAAATTTAAGTTGAGAGGTCTTTACACCGAGACATCTCAATTTGCATATTGCTGGGTTAATTATATTCAAGAGACGACGATTACCACTCTTAACTTATTCTTATTTCGTTTCCTGAATGTATTTTTCCAAAACACCGTTGGCACCGTCTGCAATGTACAAACCCTCATTTTTGTCCAAGACTGACGTAGAGGGTGAATAGAACGTAGAAGATTGATAACGCTTAGAAAATGTATAAAAGCACAAGTCATGAGCTGACAACTTTAAACACATTGACGTGCTTCCAAACACTTACAGAATGTATCCGGAATTTTTCACGAGCTGATAATCGTCAGCGGAAAAACCCTTTAATTGTAAATTTACTGTCATTTCCCATCACCACGACCACAGTAGAAAGCTATAGTAGATTACGTTCTATGCTGTGAAAATAATTTATTAAATGAGGGATCGATTCGATACGACGCTTGTCAAAAACAGTTCCCAAATCGAGTTGCTTGAAAAATAACGACTTCTTTTTTATGTGTAACGTGCGTTTTTTGAGTTTTTTTTTAAATTTTATTTAGAATCTGAATTTTGATAACTTAATTCCGTAAGTTTATTCGAGTCGTTCTGTGTTTCTATAAATTTTGTAAGGTGAATATAGTGCGTAAACGAAAGTGTTTGCGAAAACAATCGCAGAAATGCACAGACAGAAGTGTTCGCCAAAAAGTGGGCAAAAGCGAAATTCTGTTTAATATTTGCATTCGTGATAAGTGTACGACGAAATATTAGGTTTTTTTCTTCAGATATGCCAAAAAGACAATTTCCAAAAATGGGAAAAATATGGCGGACACTACTTGCTGTGATATTTCGCAAAATTATTTTATTTTCTATATTTGTATACGCATTAAACATTTAACAGTGGAACCTGCTACTTAATTCATTACTTCGGACACAATTTTGAGAACTCGCAAACTCACTCTTGTTACTTTGAGCAACAAGCTTTGAAAACTGATATTTTGACTCGTGAAGTTGGATACCTCGCCTTCGGCTTGGATATGCAAGCCCCACACTCGTCAAAACAACGTTTTCAATGCTTCTTGCTCAAAAAAACAACACTAACTTGTGAGTTTGGCTCTTATAACAAAATTGTGTCCTCATGTAATGAATTACTTTGCGCAGTGTCCCGTGTAATATACTATAACGCACACAATTTTTCATTGTCACAGCGTTCGATTCGAATTAATGGATCAAGCCATGCCTCACGTCTGATCAGGGAACACTACATAAGTTTCAACTGTTTCGTCGGGAACAAAACATTAAATTTGTATGTGGAAACATCGTTTTTCGCGAATTAATAATTTTCTGTATTTAATTAAGCGGACCAAATGAATGACGATGGAAGTTTATTTAATGTTACTTTAAAATTACTCACTTGGTTCACTTTAAACAAAACACAAAATGAATCAATCACAAAAAACGAATTTCTTCCATACAAATTTAATGTTCTGTCGCTGACGGAACAGTTGAAACTCGATGCGCCCTAGCTGTTTTGTGGTCAATATGTGAAATAGGCGCTTGATCCATACCGTTGTAAAATGTATAGTCAATGATACTGGTAAAATTTATAGCCAATGCACCTAATTTTGCTTTTCATGATTTCAGAAGCATCCAATTTCATTACATCACTAGTGATGTAATGACCATTACTTCACTAGGTATGTAATGAACCATTACATATGGACATAAAATATCCTTTGAAAAATGAGCTATTTCCGTGGGAAGGGAGGAGGGCAAATGTACGTGCAACACCAAATTTTCGGAGAGCGCAGCGAATTAAATTCTTGCCGTTCAATATTATTTATAACACTCGGCGCTGTAATATGCATATTATAGCCCTCAAACTGAAGGTCCTCGGGTTATAAAATATCGTGACGCCCTCGGACCTTCAACCCCTTCCAGATACGATATCTCAAATTACAACCCTTGTGTTATGATATACTATTACAACTCGGAAAGATCTTTCACATAATTTTAGACGGCGGGCGTCAGACGGGTGAAAACACCGTTTACGAGCCTGTTTAGAAATTGCTTTAGTTACGAGCTCCTATTATCTTTTCCTTTGTTCTCAAAAAATAACAAAAGAAAAGCTCGTAAGTAGCCGGTGCACGAAAAAAAAATGAAAAACAGTCGATGGCTGGCAGAGAGCCCCTAACATAAAAATTTGGTTTTTCACGCGCGAATATTCAACCTAATGTTACTTTGTCCGGGCAACTTCCCTTGTAATATCAACAATTACTCAATCTTTCCATCACGTTCAACATAACATTTTTTTCCTTTCATTTTTATTCGATTGAAAATTTAGGTAAGACAGTGTCAGCAGTTCCTTTTATAAGGATTTTGGACTGGGAGAATTTCAGTAAGGGATATAATTTCAACGAGGGGGTCGTAATTTCGATGAAGAAGTTTAGCTTTTCTTGCTTGTTTCTATTTTATTCATGTTGAGAAAATTTCATATGGAAGTATTTTTTAAAGGCTATTACAGTAATAGATCATTTTTTTAAAGCAAGCAGCCTATTGATCAACAAAATCGGTTAATTACAATTAGGCGTTTCTTAAAGTATGGGTTTTAGTGCCCCAGAATTATGTATTCTAGAGTTTCTTTTATAAGTTGAAAATGTTTGGAATTTGCTAATTGTTTTTTATGTACATTGAAGTATTTTCTTTATCGCCGCAGGCGAAAATTTTGAAAATCTGAGCATTTGGGTTTTCTTCTCTTTTTTCGACCACGGAACGGGCCCCAAAAACTGACCGGGCCCTTTTCTACTATTGATTAACCCGTAAGGTTTTACATTGTACGAAAACTTTATAGCTATTCGCCTAACAAAAATAAAAATGTTGATTTCAGAAACTCTATCGAAATTTCTAGGAGAACTCAAGACATTCAGGTGGGTCCGGCCTCCCACTACTTCCGTAGCTACTGACTTGAGGCAGGGGTGGATATGTAGTAAGGGACCATCCATAAATTACGTACGCTTTTTTCAGTGCTGTCAGCAGATTTAAATCAACAATAACTTGAAAAATATTCACTATTTAGACGTCAAATGTATGGCCGACCCCCCCATTTAGGGGGGTAGTTTGGGGGAGTCGGCCATACATTTGACGTCTAAAAAGTGAATATTTTTCAAGTTATTGTTGATTTAAATCTGCTGACAGCACTGAAAAAAGCGTACGTAATTTATGGATGGTCCCTAAAGGTCGGACATAATGTCGGCCCTAGCTATCAAAAAATTTTTTTTAGATTTTGTGGAGAAAATTCTACTCGAGACTTTGAATTATCACAGAAAAAACTTTTGAAATGCCGCGGAAAAGACATAATTTTTGAAGAAGAGACTATGAGCCACAGAGTTTCGCTGGGGTGTACATTGTACAAATAAAAAGTGGGGTGCACTGACATGAGCCTGGGTGCACCTTTATTCCAAGCTTGTATGTTATAAAAGGTGCGTGTCAGCGTAGCTCCAGTACTTTGTAAACAATTTTAAGGAGCTACATCAACTCACAGCCATGCGGTATAACTTTATAAGGGCTTTAAAAGTCAACCCAAAATCCGGACAAAATATACCCGGGACTACTTTGTCGTATAGACAACAATCCTGTATCCTTCTTACTATGATGTCGAACAAACTACCAACTAAGCGTGTGAAAGACCTCTTCGCCAAGGTATAGGAAGAAAATATCTAAAAACGGCAATGTACCGCAGATGTTAAACAAATTGAGGATTATAAGTAGAAACAGAGAGCAAGCTTTGTATTTATTATAGTCGAATAATAGCATTTTTTAATTTCTATGAATGAAAAGAAAACTTTTGTAGGCGTCAAACTGTGTTAAGAGAAAGAAAAATGGTTCGGTGAAACACAACAATAATAAAGACGCATGCGAAATGAATGAATACATCGCAAGAATGGCCATTAATTTGATTTGATTAATTTCCAATTAAATGAACATATCGACAGCAAAATTACAATATCATTTCATTGATTTAATTTCTTTTTATTTGTTTGATTTCGAAAGTACAAAAAATCGATACAATTTTTCAAAATAATTATAACTTTTAAGCATTTAAACGTTTTGCGAAAAAAAAGTATTAATTAATAATTCATATAGCAAAAGCATAAGTATTTAATTATAGACCATTTGAAATTCATGATCAGTCTGCTACGAAATCCCAGTTGGTTACCTATAATTGAAAAAGAAAATAGAAATTAAAAATTACTATTGCAAAAAATTTTAGTTATTAAAATGTAAGGTATCGTCAACGCACCTTCCTTAAACAGATTTATTTTATGATTTCTACAAAATGACGACATATTTGTGACAAGTCATTTGTATTAATTTTTGGTGTTAGCACGCCAAAATATTCAACTATAACATTAAATCAAATTACTTTGCGTGCCATCGAAACGTTTTCCCAATTTAGTCAAACCCCAAAACACAATATTCAAAAAGTTTCGATTTCTTTGCGTCTGGTCGCATCGTAGCGCCAGAAATTATTTTGGAAGTGAAAGATTTTCCCCTTTAATCACATCAAAACCTAATTTTTTGCAGATCAATCGGAATCCATTGACGTAATTTTGAGAAATTATAGGAAAATTTTAAGTTGATTTAGAATATGCTGGCTTGTGTGCAATTTACCGCTGACACAGTAAGAAGAATCCATGAGAGCAAAACCTCACAAAAATGCGGAATAAATAAATAAAATGATCAAGCCTCTGACCCGGACGGGTAGTAAAGGCGGATTTTATTAATATCCACATTATGTTCGAAAGTAGGGGTAAGGTTCAGTTGACAAACTAACCTTAAGGTGTGGAAAAATATATCGATAAGGACAAGGATCATCAGCATCATCATCAAACTTTATAGATCGTGTGTGATGTCTTTAAACCCGGTGATCGTGGACCACCCTCCTCTATACCACCCTATCCAGTGCCAAGGGAATGGTTTGTTCGCCCAGAGAAAGTCCCCAAAGTTCTAAATCTGATTGAGTCTATAATCCTTCTCCTTGGCCTACCCTTAGGGCGCACACCTAAGAAATGAGCATTCAACTCTTTGGCAGCGTGTTACTACCCATCCTCTGAAAATGCCCGTACCATCGCAGACGACTAACCCTTGCCGCCTTTTCCATTGACGTAACCCCTAAATTTTCCCTGATGTCGTCGTTCCTAATATGATTGTCCCACTGCACGGTGGGACCGAATCCCGAAAGTTGTACCAAAACTCTTTTTCCAAAACCATGCAAAATACTGAAAAATTTTGTTCGGGAGAGTTGCATATCAGGTCTTTGTGATAAATGTGAGCGCTTGAAAAATTCAAACTGTTTAAACCGGAAGAGGACCTTATATTTTGATTGGAGCGACAAATAAATATGGTTTCACCGCAGAATTACGTAGAATTTCAAGGAGAAAAAAGTTTCTGAAGATAAAAACATCCTAGTTCCAATGCAAAAGACGCGAGCACTGAGTGAACATACCATTGGCATTTGCAGCAACTTTTTTCTCCTTGAAACTCTAAGTAATTCTGCGGTGGAATCATATTTCCACTTCCGGTTTAAACGGCGGCCATTTTGAATTTTTGAAGTGCTCACATTTATCACAGAGATCTGATATGCTACTCTTCCGAGCAAAATTTTTCAGTATTTTGCATGGTTTTCAAAAAAGAGTTTTGGCAGAACTTTCGGGATTCTGTCCCACCGTGCACTGTTCCCTCCGATTCACCTTTGATATTCTCCTAAGAAGCCTAATATCAGAAACCTCCAGGTCATGCATAAGGTAAATAACAGTCCACCCAACATTGACTACCATATAAAATCTTTG
Source organism: Pseudolycoriella hygida (assembly GCA_029228625.1). NCBI lineage: Eukaryota > Metazoa > Arthropoda > Insecta > Diptera > Sciaridae > Pseudolycoriella > Pseudolycoriella hygida. The sequence goes on along the minus strand of CM055406.1, from coordinate 31,285,153 downwards.
GCTTGAAGATTGAGTTAACTTTGTGCCGCTACTTAATTCCTTTTCACTGAACACATGCTACCTCAATTGACTGGCCACTGCGTTTCCTATTTTCCTCCTTCCTTCAAGTTCCCTAACTAATTTGCCGTCCTCTGAAAAAATGCGTCCTAAATATTTAAATCCGAAACCTGTTACAACTGCTCCCCATTTACACTACAAGACACCTCTTTCCAACATGCATACCTTTGTTTTTCTTACACTTATCTTCATCCCGCACTCCTTATATGCGACATTCTGGCAGTCGATCCCCTCTGCAAATCATTGGCATTATCCGCTAACAGAGTTAAGTCATCCGCACTGGCCAGGATTCCCCTACTTCCACTTTCCCTGCAAATTGGCCTGTTTGATAATTTTTTGACCTTGAAAGCCTTACTAATTCAAACATCTATTCTTACCGCAGCTCTGCTCCCTAAATAAATGCTTTTAACAGCGACCAATTAACTTCAATTAATTCCGTACTTGCTAAGCACCTCGAACTAGATAAGGATAAATTTGAATATTCATTTTGGATGAATGGATCTTTCAAAATGTTAAAATGTAAAATTATGAGCTTAAAATCGATTTGTGTATACGAATAGAGATTTTGCAACCAGGTCTAAAATGTAATAGTTTACGGCGAAATGACGCGACACGCCGTCGGGTGTACTTTAGCTTGAGTAGTTGTGCTTAATACTAAAAATACTTGATTGGAATTTCGGTTAATTTTTGGTAGTCCGAAAGTATTGAAACTCTAATTTTTGGTGTAACAAAAGTAATGCAAATCGTATTTGTGGTAGACACAAGATATATTGGAAAACTAATTTTTGGTGTACAGACTGTGGAATATTCTAAGAACATTGAGTTCTTCATTGCTGTGGAATATTCTAAGAACATTCATTGAGAACTGAGTGTAAAAGCTCAATTAGAAAAAATTTCTTCTATGAATTGTCAGGCATGCTCAGATCTTTCAAACAAAAAAAAATATGAAAATCAGAAAAGATTTACTTGAGTTATGTACAAAAAACACGTAGGGCCCTAGCAGACATTCGTTTCTAGTGCCCTAGCAAAGTCCAAGGACTCAAATCCAAAAAAGTTTCTTCCATGAATTGTCGGTCATGCACAAATCTTTCAAACAAAAGAAAATTTATGAAAATGAGAAAAGATTTACTCGAGTTATGTACAAAAGACCAAAAACCACTTAAACGGCCCTAGCTCATTGGCCCTTGGGTCTGGCCCTTTTATAAGGTTTTTGACCTGAAAAGGGGGGGGGGGCGGGGTTACTTCGAGGGGGCCCAAATTTTCTATTGAAAGTCTCGACTTTTTCAGTAAGTAGAGGTTGTCTTTTATTCATAC
>CM055406.1:31223610-31283282 GCA_029228625.1 Pseudolycoriella hygida | reverse complement strand
TACAAAAGACCAAAAACCACTTAAACGGCCCTAGCTCATTGGCCCTTGGGTCTGGCCCTTTTATAAGGTTTTTGACCTGAAAAGGGGGGGGGGGCGGGGTTACTTCGAGGGGGCCCAAATTTTCTATTGAAAGTCTCGACTTTTTCAGTAAGTAGAGGTTGTCTTTTATTCATACTTCGCTTGTAATGGACAAAGATCGTCCAAAAAGCGCGAGCGAGAAAATTGTGCACTATTCTGCCCTAATTTGCATAAGAAACTTAGTAACGCCATTTCGAGAGAGAAAATATATGAAATTCTCTCTCAAAATGTCATCACTAAGTTTGTTATGCAAATTACGGCAGTATTGAACAGATATATTAATCGACAATGGATAAAAATCCATAATTATGAGAGTCTGTGAGCTTTTCACGTATCGCCCGTATCACGTATAACGCAATTTTTCGATTTTTATATGACAAATTTCAAGAAATTCGTTGTACGGTATACGTGCGATACGTGAAAAGCCTCAGACTCTATTATTTAACTCTTTGTTGGGAAATTCAGTTTCCGTAAGAAGAAAATACAATAAGAAAAAATATACCTTACCTACCTAGGAGAAATTCTTCTTTAAATTGCAATATTTTGAGTATAAGATGAAGGAATCGCAGGTGTGGCGAGCGAAAAAGTTTTACCGAGTGAGAAAAAAAAGTAAGGCAATGTTTTCCATTTTTGGGCCTCTGTTCGGTGAGAAAATCCGCATTTCTTGCCAAGGCGCCGTACACAAAGGACGTAGTCCAAAAAGGTTATTCGAAATTGCTGACGTCCTTTGTGTACGACCTCCAACCAGAATCTTAAGAATCATTATAAATCGCCGCAGCCGATTTTTTTTAGTTTAAAATGAGTATGGTGCACTGGGGTGGATTTATAAAAAGTTGGGTGGACTGACATGGGCCTGGGGTGGATTTTTCCTCCGAGTTTGTTCGATAAAAAAGGCCCTGATTGGGCCGACAGTGCTCAGATTCAACCCAAAAAATATTTTGAAAATCGGTTGAGTTTTACTCAAGGTATCGTTGATAGACAGACGGACGCAAATTTTTTTATTGCTGATTCGTCATCTTAGCACCATGATTGATGCTCCTCCCCTACTTCCGGGTCGAAATTGGGATGGTTACAAACGTCGTGGTAAACGCATAAGACCACTTTTCGAAGAACGTCGTTTTTCGTACGGGTCTAAAAACTCTTTTGTGATTACAAAGTTTGTTCTCCGACAAATTAATTTGTAATGCATTGAGCCCTTAAAATTAAATAATCGTTCAAAGGAACGTAATCAAATGTGGTGTAATAAATGTTAATGAGCAAAACATCAATTTTTGAATAAATTAATTTAAAAAAAACGAAACAAATTATTACATGATAACTCTGCTGTTTCGTATCACAGGCAAATTATAATTATTTTTCGCATCGACTGAATCGAAAAGCCGATATCCGACATGGTTGGACTAGTCTTAAGCACCCAATAATTTGTACTGTACAGAGAGGATAAAGGTAATAAATAGCGGATAAATGTCTAATATAATAAAACGCGTGTTCATTTTGGTATACGAGAAGAAAAAAAAATGTTTTAAGAGAAAGCACCACACATTGATGATTGAACACATCGTTGAAGAAGAAAGTGGTTTGATTGGTTTTGGTATTGTTGAGAAAAAAGGTCTTTTGACATGTTGTTGATTGTTTCATGATGCTGGATAATGCTCTGACCAGAATTTCGATTTTAAATATATATTTTTTTTTTGAAAAATGATCAATTGACATTAACATTAATGGCTGTGTGTTAGCTTTGATAAATCTTATTTCCTCAAGACATTGTTTTCATATGAATAGAGAGAAATAAACGATCCGCAAGACAATAGAAAATTGAATAATATTTTCAACGGATATCGCGCAAGATAATGTGACCAATGATTGGAATGTGTTGTGTGATTGTGGAGATAAATATTAACATTTATAAAATAAAGGTTGGTAATTTTTGCATACAAAAAGGTTAAAACATACAAATCTATTTCAAATTACCATTTGGATGTCGGCGAATCTGTACAGTGGCACACCTTCATGGATGTGAATTGCGCCAAGTAAAATTCCGTCATAGTCGTCGGTTGTTTGGCTCAAAATTCCAATGTCGGTAATTTTAGCAGAAATACCTTGTTCACATCTGAAGTAGTAATACCTGTTCATCAATAATAAAAGAGCGTATAAATAAATAAATAAAGAATTTTAGAGATGATTGTGCGTATTTGATTGAAAGAATCCATCTTCGAAATTACATGGACAATAATCTGATTGATTTTTATACTTCGTCAGATATAAATATTATGTGCTAATTACAAATCACGAACCGACACGTTCCAATCGAACATGGAAAGGTAAATTTTTGCCAACAAAGGTGAAATAGTTTCACAAGATAATCGTTCGTGCAATTATAACTTTCTTGAAAGGTTGCTTTTTAAGTAGAATTCTGTATATACTCACCACCACATTATGACAATTGTATGTTAGATGGAATAAAAAAGAATCGTGCAATTCATTTCTTAAGTTACTTATCAGATGTCGATAATTAATGGGTCGAGATTGGTGTATAATCTTCTAAAGGCGTTGTTTATTTAACAGTTTGTGTTTAATTAGCTGTATGCTTCTCTGTGTTGTGTCATTCCGACAATTTAGATGTTCTTGAAGTTAGCCTTATAGCTTTCAGGCCAAGATTCAGATTCACGTGAATACTTAAGTACGTGAGAGTGTATGTACAACATACTATGTAGCTTAGCCAAATTCATCAAATTCATTTCAAATTGATTTCTTTTTTTCGGCTTGTGTAGTTGTTTTTCTGGTAGATAATCGAGCTTAGACCAACGTTTGGGAAGATCATTTTTCGAAAAAATTGGATTAAGGTGGTGGGCGGACGACTTTTGTTCCTATATTCTAAAGCGTTGGTTAGAAAGAGACCAACTATATCTGCCTCTTTCCAACCAACGCTTAGAATATAAGAACAAAAGTCGTCCGCCCTCCACCTTAACCCAATTTTTTCGAAAAATGATCTTCACAACGTTGATCTAGGCTCGATTATCTACCAGAAAAACAACCACACAAGCCGAAAAAAAGAAATCAATCTGAAATGAATTTGGCTGCCAGCTTAAATATTTTCACTAAACATAGTGCAAATACTTTTAATCAACCAACAAAATAATTTCTTTGAGTTCTCTGCGCTTTGTCTGACCAAGCATAGAACTTATTGTGAAAAACACAAATGCACGGGACTCGAATGCAACAGAATAGATGTTACAAAAAGACTCGAACGTATATGGGTGTTTCCATACTGTCCACGTTACATTTTCATTATATATTGTAAGATATCTCAGGAAGTATATCACCTAGAAAAATAAGAAATAAGCCGTTTCCTTTTTATAAAGACAAAGTGTCTACAATGTCTTTATAAAAAGGAAACGGCTTATTTCTTATTTTTCTAGGTGATATACTTCCAAAGAAAGCCATATAAGTAAATATTACCTTAACTCTTATACAATTACGTCCACATTAAATTGGACTGGAAATTGGGGTTAGCACCGAATGTCAAAAAAAAATATCCCCACCAAAATATCCTTAGACAAAATAACCGGACATAATAGCCACAATTTTTCCATTAAAAAAAAAGGAGAAATATCCCCGAACAAAATATCCCCTCAGACAAAATATCCAAACTCAAAATATTAAGAATATTTAATGTGAAGTGTAATTAGTGCCGCAGGCCTGAAATAAACAACAAAAAACAAAAAAGCGGGGTCGAGGGGTGGGATGACCCCCCTTGCGGGGTCTAAGGGGCAGCACCCCATATATACTTAAGGCCGCCTGCAAGGCTTACAAAGCGCGGGGTGAGGGGGCAGAGCCCGCCAACACACAATATATTATGTAATTAATAATCCCTACCTATATTTACTATTTCTGAGTAGACATTACATCTGAGGATATTTTGTCCGTTTTTTGTGGGACATTTTGTTTGGGGACATTTTGTCCGGGGATATTTTGAATAATCAGTCCTAGAGCCCTGGAAATTGCCGAAACTGCAATATTGAAAAGCCCGTTCGAAGCAAAGTCGTTAAAAACTCTCCGAACCCTTAAAATAAGCCAAGAATTTAGAACCGACCTAGAGCACTTAGGAGAGGTCCCTGACCCATACTTCCATGGACAAAAAAGTTCGCCTATTTTTTCTCTACAACACTGCACAAAGAACTTCATTATCAAAGGAATATTCACGAAAAAAAAACAAATATCGTGTCAGGTTGCGCAGCCTGAGTTTGACCCATAGTATAGACGCCCGAACCACTAAACTTATTTTCACTAATTTAATTTTCGTGATTTTGTGATGTCCACATCTAATTTCGCAGAGACATAAGCGAAATGTTCCACCAACCTTCTAAAAACCATGTTTTTGACCACTTTTTCGACCGTAACTTAAAAAGTTTTCGACTGATTTTGCCCAAATTCAATCCTCTAATCATTTTTATGATTACCTTTCAGGAAAAAAAAAGATTTTGAAAATCGGATTTATGTGGAAAAAACACGTTGGGCCCTGGCTGAGTGCAGTGCAATAAAGCTCGAAATCGAAAAAGTTTCTTCCAAAAATTTTCGAGCTATGTACAAAACTTCAAACACCACTTAAACGGCCCTAGCTCGGTGCCCTTGGCCCGACAATGCCTAAATTCAATTTCAAAAAAAGATTTTCCGATTGTCCTTCAGGGAAAAAAAGATTTTGAAAATCGGTCAAGTTTTACTCGAGTTGTCGCGATGACGGATGGATGGACGACGACATGAAATAACGCCCGGAGAATTAACGCCCGGAGAGGAATTAACGCCCGGGAATTAACGCCCGAAAAAATTGGAATTATCACCCGGGGAATTATCGCCCGGGAATTATCGCCCGCACAAATGTCACAATCATTTAAAGCGGGTAAATTTGTACAAGGAAAATTTTAAAGCGGGTAAATTTGTACAAGGAAAATACACAATTTGTATAAGGAAAATGTATTTCCGGGCGATAATTCCCGGGCGATAATTACCCGGGTGATAATTCCAATTTTTTCGGGCGTTAATTCCTCTCCGGGCGTTAATTCTTCGGGCGTTAATTCCCGCCACCGGATGGACGGACACATTTTTTTGTACGTTTCTCTTATTTAGAGCCTGAAACGAAAAAGTAACAAACTCACGGGGTTCCCCTCAATTTACTCCGCAACATAGCAAAATAATTTTATTTTTGGCTGGCCCGAATGTTCACTAATTTTTAGTTGTGATTTCTGTGCGTCCATATATTTCATTCAAGAGTGCTAATTTCGCTGAGGGGTCATTCACAAACTGCAGTTTTTTTACCCCCTCTCCTCCCCATCACACGCCTATTTCCATAAATTAGAATGTATGGCAGAATGTATGGCAGCACGCTTTAGTCGAACCGCCCCTACCCCCTTAGTAGCGTGCACACTTTATGAGTGGCCAGTAAGTCAAAACGTTTCACCGACCTTCCAAAAACTACGTTTTTGACCGTAACTTCGAAAGTTTTCAACCGATTTTGTCCAGATTAAATTCTGTATAATCATTTTTTCCATTATCTTTCAGGAAAAGAAATATTTTGAAAATCAGATTAGATTTACCCGATTTATGTAGAAAAAACACCTTGGGTCCTAGTAGAGACTCAATATAGGGCCCTGTCTGAGTCCAAAGGCTCAACATCGAAAAAGTTTCTTCCATAAAATGCCTAGACTTTTCCAGCAACAAAAATTTATGAAAATCGGAAAAGATTTACTCGAGTTATGTACAAAAGACTAAAAGCCACTTAAACTGTCCTAGTTCGGCACCACCTGGACACAGTACTCAGATTTAATCCCATGAAAGGTTCATTTGAAAATCGGTTGAGTTTTACTCGAGTTATCATGTTCACAATATTTCTTTGCACTTCTTTCATATTTAGACCCCGAGACGAAAAATAACCATCGTGGTAAACGCGATAGACCCTTTTCCGAAGAACTTCGTATCTTCGTATAAGTCAATAATTTTTTCTTTAAATTCTCAGCTCTTGGTCGGGCCAAGCATCGAACCTATAGAAAAAAAAAATATGAATTTCATGCTTGGGCCGACCGAGCGCAAAGAACTCAAAGAAATTGATTTGATCGTCCGGCATTTGTGACGCATTTTTTTAATCAAATGTTAAAATATTTCAAAAGAATTTTTTGCGTTTCGAAGCTGTAAGCGCCACCCAAAATTATATTAGTTGTTTTGGAAGAAGGGACGAGGACTTGCGTCACATTTCCCTTTTAAAAAGGGTTTTTGTTGTTATAGTACAATCAGCTGAGCGAAGCACTTTTCTGCTACGAGTTAAAATGCATCAACTTGAAATGAGTTATACGTAAGTCATTTTCTTTTTTTTAAGCCAGACATTCAAGTTAATGAGAAGGTACTTCAAAATCAGAGTACTTCTCTGTGTAGTTAGGAGAGTTTTAAAAGATTGATTTGTCATAAAAAATTGGTTGCAACTTTAAAACAGATAAAAGCCATTACTTACCTGACTTCCCAGCCATTGATAGGAGTTATTGAAGGAAGCATTCGTTCCTCTTTAGTACTCAAATGAATTATCGCCTTTTTCAAATCCATATATTTCAATGAGCGACACCATATCTGACCTGGAGCCAAATATTTATAAACGTTTTCTTCGCCGCCAAAAAATAACTGACAGTAGTTACTATTTTCACTTCTTAAATTGAGCATTAATTGCACATCGTCATTCTGACTGGATCGCTTAAATGAGTAAGCGAGAATAATATCATTTTGGCATGCGAAATCTACAGCGAAGAGTCGTGTAGGTTCTGCTGTTGGTAACAAGCTTAAACACGAGCCTCCATTGAAAGAATCGTTGAAAAAACGTGAATACGACTTAGATGGGACACTGGGTTGCCAGGACTGGTCAGAAAGGTTTAGCCACGGCCTGAAGTAACTTACAAAACCGTCTCTAAATTGTTGCTTACCAGATCCCAAACAAAATGATGTGTAAAATGGCAACAATGTCGGACCAGCTGTGAGCAAATATTTCCATAGCAGTTGCCAGAACAAATCATTTCTTTCGATGAAACGTGAATTACAAATTTCGTTTCCTGTTGGTTCAGATATATTCACCCCTCTCGTGGCTTCAAATGTCCATCCGGGAGCAAAGATACCAACGGAAAAATCATATTTCTTTATTTTGGATAGAGTCTGAAAATGGAGAGAAGACGAAAGAATGGTTAAAGTACAGAGAATTTCATTTTTAACTCCCGCCCGTTTGTAATAATTAATTAATAATTAATAATTAAGATTTCAATTTTATTCGTGACCGGCCGACGCAGCGTAAGTTACCTCAACTTTGCGATCGAATTGTAAAAAGAACAATGAAGTTAATGGATGTAATCGGAACAGGTAAAGTCCAAATCGACCTGAACGCGAAACTGACTATCCTGATTTTTTCAGTTCATGTTTATAGTCGATTAAATTGAGCCTGGACCTGACCTGAATCGAATCAGGTTGATGTCAACTTATTGAAAAATCGAAAAAAACTTAACATGATCTCAGTCAATAAAAAATTTGAGTATATGGCAGAATAATAAAGGGCAAATTACTAAATTTGATGTATTTTTGACATACAGGTGCCATTGATATGTAACAGGACAGCCTAATTTTCTTTTTCTTGCACAACCTCGTTGAGTGAGAGAACCATAGCATTGTTCATGTATGAGTGTTGTAAAGGTTGTATTGGTGATGTGTTGTTGTTGTTTTGGTGTCGTATACATTCACATAACTTGTACAACACTAATAGATCACCAATACAACACCAGCACATCACCAGTACATCATTAGCACATCATTAAAATATCACCAGTACATCGATACATGATAAATTATTACTCGTGATGTATTAGTTATGTACTGGTGTTGTACTGTTGATGTATTAGTGTTGTACAAGTGATGTGTGTTTGGTGGTACATCATGAATATACCAAACATACGACACCAAAACAACAAGAGCACATCACGTATGCAACCTTTACAATACTCATACATCAAAAATACATCGGATATACATCAAATTTACATCAAAGTTTTCATTTTGACAATTAACATTTTTGTCATGATTCGATTTGAAAGCTTTGATGTATATTCGATGTATTTTTGATAGAAGAGTGTTTTAAAGGTTGTTTTACTGATGTGTTGTTGTTGTTTTGGTGTCGCATATTTGATGTGTTCATGATATCGATGTGCAGGTGGTGTATTAGTGACGTACTGGTGATGTATTAGTGTTGTACAAGTTATGTGGATGTATGAGACACCAAACCAACAACAACACACCACTAACATAACCTTTACATCGAATATACATCAAATTTTGCACCTTATAATTCTGACATACACTCAAGAACGTAGCCTGGAATGGAGCACTAAGATTTCAGATTCATTTCATTATATATAGCATCACGTTATGTTCAGCTCAATGAACCTGACCTGTTCCGATCAAAGTACTCACAATATGGGAGTCAAACTTTGCTAGCTGTCCCCGTCCAAAAACGTCAATTCCTACGAACACCTTATGAATGTTTCCACCCTGCTCGTTGAGAATATTCACTGTACGTTCCAAATGTTTTTCAGTCCAAGCGTAATTTATCAAAATTCCATCACAAAGATCAAAAAACGATTTGTTGTTGTCATTTAGTTCATTTTGCCACCTCAAATCTCCCGTTTCTATGATACTATCGTACCAAAACACCATTCCATTTGGTACATCTTGATGCATACGAACAGTTAGGTAATCCACAAAGCCTTTCAACATTGGAATTTGATTTTCGCTCAACGGACATTCTACATTCAACAGCCATCCTTCGAATTGACAACTTTTGGCTACAAATACCAATGATTCAACGATGCTGTGCATGTAACTTTCAGATTGTAGTATTTCGTCAAGACGTGCTCTTCCTGATGACGATTCAACAATAATTGTACCCAGAACCTTTACGCCATTTTTATGAGCGGCATTTATCCAGGACAATGTTGGAACTGTTATGTACTGGTGGCTAAAGTAACAAAAGTAATCGATTCCCGCCCAGTGGTAAAATCGGTAATCGTCCCATTTTCTCGAGCCTGCTATAAACCTACGTAACGACCATTCATCTTCTTCAAAAACAATCTTTTTTTTGCACAAAACAATCAACTCCTACCTGTCATCGCGATAATTACCCGCCAAATCATGACAGACTAACACCTCGGCACGTCCACCGGATATATCAACCACTTCACCTTTATGGTTCAGGTTGTCAAAATTGTCTCCAAATTTTCGTGCTCTGCATCTCGGTTCAAGCGGCACAACCAAATTTTTCCAAACAATCGGAAAACGATGGAAGTTTAGAAGCTCGTAATTCGATTGCAATGGTCGACATTCGTAGGAGAAGCGGTATTCTGGAAAATATTCTCGATTACTGAAGTGATGCATCCTTTGAACTGAAAACTGCAACTGGTTTACACTAGTCTCTTAAGAAAAATAAATTATGTTACGAGTTCCACTTTCATTTATAATATCAAGAGTAAAGGTATAATTGAGATTACTTGTGGTTTGACATCGTTTAGGAAAACAAATAGTTAAATGTAACAATAACAGCAGAAATGGTTTTGTGAAATTGACATTATATACTAATGACAAATTTTGTTCCAATTACTCTTACCTGGGGCGTATACCTATTCCGCCCGACTTTGACCTAAATTGTTCACCACAATCTAGATCTATATTGGTAGAAAAAAGTTCGAAATGCATTATGTGCAACAATGGCGGGTTGTCATAAATTTAGCGAACAATTGTAAATGGACCACATGTATACCAACGTTTTTGTTGAAAATTTTTATATCACAAATAAAACATTTGGAAAGTACTTGGTGCTGTGAAAATGTATATTTTCTCTGCAGATGAGTTTCTTTTAATTTAGTAACAAGTGCAATTTCAGTATCATATTGGAATACTTTTTCGCACTCATTTCAATTAGCATGGGGAAATTACGAATTTTCGAAAAATTACGCTTTCGAATTTGAATTTATTCCATCGAATTGGAATGGTCATTCAAAGTTTACCGGTACCGTCACCTGGGTAATAAATTTCACCTCTTTCACTCTTTCAATGTGATTTATTTTAGAACGACACGAAAAACATTCGTTCCCCGGGTGACATGGTTGCGGTAATGTATGGGGTACCGATGGAATTAGCCATGTACACAAACACAAAACAAACTTGGTGCGGGTGGGTGTATAAATTTAAAAAATATGCCGACCACTTTTACTGCAAATAATCTAGAAGGTATTCTGTAGTCGTAAGGAGGAAAAAAACTTAGAGAAAATCAGCGAAGATTTTCAACGATTTTCGCCGAAAAAAATCAAATTAGCAACAAAACAATCTAATGTCACTAATTTGATTTCTTTCGGTGAAATTCGTTTATAATCTTCGCTGGTAAAAATGGTAGTGACCCAAAACAATCGAGAACACGGTCTTGTCCAAATAGAGAAAAAATCGTAAAACATTTTTTCGAAAACAAACGACAGTATTGACAGGGTCACCGAACTATCCAAGAGAAACCTTTCGAAAAACCTTCCGAAAAACCTTATAATGTGAATGGAGTCTTGAAAATAAAATTAAGTACAACTCTGCCGTAAAAGTTAGCGAGGAGAATTTGTGAGAGAAAATATATCGAAATCTCTCATCTCGAGAGGCAGATAATCGTGTATTTTGAGGGATATTTTTAAGGATTTATTTTTGATTTCCAATGATTTTTTATATTTTGACTTTCAAGGATTTTCTTTATCAATTTCTGAGGATTTTCAGCATTTTTACACGGTTTTTGGGAAGGATTTCCTTTGATTTCTACGGATTTTCTTACATTTCAAAGGATTTTTTTGAAGATTTTCTTAACAATTGATTTTCTTTTGAGTACAACTGTCACCTAAACGGAATCGGAACCTCAAATCCAAAGTTGAAATATGTATCTTTATTATGATACTAATACAAGGTTTACAAGCTACGTTAGCAGAGCACGTTGCAAAAATGTCAACTGTAAAATTTGCGATGTTTTTTTTAACAGAATCATGCGAACAAACTATTGAAAATTATAGCTCATGTGAATACTGTTACACAAATAATAGATGAATCAGAATTCAAAAAGTTTGAGCATGAATGTCGAAAGTTCCTTTAAAAAATCATCGAATTCCAAGTTCATTTGCGATGTTTTTTCAGAGCAAATTTGTACCTTCATACTTAAAAATTTTGAATTCTGATTCATTTATTTTTTGCGTAAGACTCATCCTCTCACAGTACATGAGCTACAATTTTGAATAATTTGTGATTTACGCAGGGTTCTATTCTTAAAAAACATCGCAAGTTTGACAGTTCACGTTTTTGCGACGTGAAAAGAGATTAAGACTAAAAACAAAGAAAAACAAACAATCCAGAAAAATGAACTAGACAACTCTGATAATGAGAGTGAATTTCAAATCATGGTAACATGACATGATGAAGTTGACGAACAGAGAATGAGTTGACTAGTATAGTATAGAGACGGATCTCGACTTTTAGATCGTGTGATCTTAGCGAGTTTAACAGATACGCCGCGTCAGTACCGCGTCAGACCGGAATATTTTTCATCAAGACACACAGCCTAAATTTTCTAAAATTCTTAAGTAACTTTTTCTGCGCCTCAACATTATGCCTGCTCTCTATAGCTTAAAACATAACGACCACGCGTATCAATTGCCACTCACAATTCAGAGGGACTAAATCAACATTCGCCAATAACATGTCTTATCTATATATACTTTACAACCTGATCATCACAATGAAACGAAACGATCATGTTCGAAGATCCTGTACAAAAGCGGATGTGTAACAAAAATCACAGACTATGAAATAATAATAACTTTTGTGACTTTTGTTGACTTCTGTGCATTTATTTATAATTTATTCCTACTCGTCCAACGTTTGACCCGCTTTGAGTCTTCCTCGATCACAAGAGTGACACCAAGCTTAAAAACGAAAAAATCAGGATGGAGATTAATTTGGACATCGTCAGCTAAGAGATGACACTTGCAACACCTCAGGACAGTGGGATCGTTGATGAAAAATGAGAACCAAAGCGTTAGCTATACAGAGCCTTGTGAAACACCCAACACTACTAGCAGAAATGCAGATAAAAAATCCGAAACAACCAACACTTCTTTTCTACCAGATCAATTTGATCGCAAATTCACTAAACTTAAAACCAAATCTCCTATCCTGTGAAAGAAGCACCCCATAGTCAACGAAATTAAAACGCACTAGAGAAACCCCAAAGAAGTAAGAATGAAATCATTCTCCTACCCACGATTCTCGAATGCAAATTTTCCTGCATGTCATGAGTGGTGATCTTTAAATGTGCTGTAGCAGTACTATTCCCTGCCCTATATCCTGGCTGAAAATTCTAAAAAAAAGTTTTCCAAAGCCTTAATCGCTGTCCAGACTTTGCCGACATCTTAAGAATTTATCTACAACAAATTTTTCACGAACTTAAGCTCAAATTTAAAATATAGTACGGTTTACCTTTACAAAATCGCAAACAACGGAGATGTTAAGAAATCTCATTGAATTGCAAAATTGCAAGCCATTTTCAAATTTGTTTAAGCATTACACATTAGGAATTGTGTTTATAATATACGACGCCGTCGTATTATATACGCAGTCGACGTATTATATATGCGGTGAATGTATTATCAACCTTATTAAAGTATTGTGTAGTATGCCATACGTAACAAACGTGTTATGAGCACACATAATACGTGTACGGCGTTTGTAATACATACACAGTGGGTAACATACGTCGGCGGCGTATATTATTAACACGATTCCTACGTCGCTTGTAGATATTTTCCTTTGTGTAAGTTGTATTTCTTTAGAAATTCTATCAAGCCAGAATGACTTTATTTCTAAGTTTTTCAATCTAGTCATTGTAACTACTGAATTCAAATTCAAAAATGTGAAAAGACATATGCGTTGCGTTGTTTCACCTGAAGAGCAAAAGGAACAATGCTCGTCCCTAATATGTTCAAAATTGCAAAATGGCGAAATATACGGACGATAACATTCAAGAAGCTCTAGAGGTTTCAAATGGTTTATCGATAGCTGAAGCTGTTAACAAGAAACAAAATGTAAGTCTGTATGGCTTCTTGTCCTTTCGATAAGAATAAAAGTTATAAGTGAAATAATGGATTTATCGATTTCGTCCACAAATAAGGAAGACCATTACCGTACATTTTTGTACCTATCGCTCTCGAGTCGTTCGGTCCGTGGGCCAGGAAGCAAAAGATTTCATTAATTTCATAGGTACTAAACTCAATGATTTGACCGGCACAAACACATCGAGGCACTATCTACATCAAAGGATATCGCTTGCAATACAACGCTTCAATGCTTCGTGTGCCATGGAAACAATACCGGGTCTTTATCCTTAGACGAGATTTTTTATATTTTATCTAAGCGACCTTTGGTCACTTAATTCCACTCTGTTTTTGTGAAGCAATTTGTCGTTTGTTGAATAAAAAAAAAAATTACCGTATAGGGTCCTTCATAAAGTTTGTCACGTCAAGCAAAAATCGATGTTTTTGAGACACCTCCTCCCCCGTGTTGTACAAGCCCCCTCGGAGCGTGACATACTTCATGAACTGTCACCATAAGCGACTGATATAGGCAAGGAGAAGAGGTCTAGGAGGTCGAACACACACATTTTAATCGACAGGT
This sequence comes from Pseudolycoriella hygida, assembly GCA_029228625.1. NCBI lineage: Eukaryota > Metazoa > Arthropoda > Insecta > Diptera > Sciaridae > Pseudolycoriella > Pseudolycoriella hygida. The sequence goes on along the minus strand of CM055406.1, from coordinate 31,269,443 downwards.
ACAGGAACATTGTGATCAATCTTAAATTTTAGGAATTTTATGGAAAAATTTGGTAAATAATGTTGAATCTAGACTGAAATTCTCACGCATACAACTTTCCTTAAAGCGACAGCTACCGGTACATTTACTAGTTTGTCTATTCGCCGCTATGTTCAAATCTGTTTTTGGCGAACGTATAATCGACAATCGATGTCACGTTGACACCCCATTATTACAATAAAAAACAAACGTCAACGTCATTCAAAATATACACTTGTCAATATGGTTGAGCATTCCACAATTTTTAATGCAAAATAGTTTAGCTTTTAGTGACTAATTAATATTTTCCATGGAAACATCTGATGAAAATCAAATAAACAAAATCGTCTTTAGCGATGAAGTCCAAAGTGCAATCGAACAGGTTTTTTTATTTGAAAATTAAATCGGTTACGCAGTCAACAATCGAATGAAAATGTTATATATTTTAAGGTTCTGCAAAGTACAGATCCATTAGACAGTCCTGACTTCAATACTATCGACTACATCAACCAATTATTTCCCACCGAGCAGTCACTGTCCAACATTGACGATGTCATTACCAAAATGGAGACTGAAGTCACTGCAATCGATGATCACATCCGTAGTGTAGTTCGTAGTCAAAGTAATACAGGTCAGGATGGACTAGCTGCTCTCCAGGAAGCACAAAAAGTTATCGTTCAATTGTTTAGTCAAATCGTAGAAATCAAAACTAGGGCTGAACGCACGGAAGACATGGTGAGAACCAAGACGAAGGAAAATTGTCTTGCTTATCAATTCAATGCTTCAGGTTAGAGAAATTACCAGGGACATCAAACAATTGGATTGTGCGAAAAAGAATCTCACCTCGGCTATAACAACTTTGAATCATTTGCACATGTTAGTGGGTGGAGTTGAAAGTTTGATTAAATTAGCCGAAAAACGACAATATGGAGAGTTGCTGAATCCATTGCAAGCAATCACTGAAGTCAATCAACACTTTCAACAGTACACAGACATCGCACAGATTAAGGTAAATGCAGCCGATCGATGCTTCAGTTGTGTACATTTGTCGAGGACAAATGAACTTTTATTTCATTAATAATTGCATTGTTGTAGGAACTGTCAAACGAAGTAGACCAAATTCATCGCAAGTTGGCATCTCAAATCACCGAAGATTTCCATAGTGCATTCACAGGACCGAACACCACGAAAATGTCTTTATCGCAATTAACTGACGCTTGTCTGGTGGTGTCCGTCCTTGACACTCGAGTCAAGCAGGATTTGTTGAAATGGTTTATAAGTGAGAAAAATGTTGTCAAAAAAATGAAAACTTCGATAAGCAACTGTTTTACAGATCTACAACTCCAGGAGTACATGCAGCTTTTCCACGAAAACCAAGACATAGCATGGCTCGATAAAATCGACAAACGATACGCTTGGTTGAAGCGACATTTGCTAGATTTCGAGGATAAATACGGCAAAGTATTTCCATTGGATTGGGAGGTGTCCGAACGAATTACAGTTCAGTTTTGTACAGCCACACGCGACGAACTTTCTAAAGTTATGTCCAAACGACGAAACGAAATCGATGTGAAATTGTTGCTGTTCGCCATCTCGAAAACATCGACGTTTGAATTGTTGCTCGCGAAGCGTTTCAGCGGAATTACATTGAGCAATGAGAAGAGTGAGGAACCACAAACGGATGCGACAGTAACTGAAGCACCATCACCATTCCTAGATTTGATTGGCGTTTGTTTTAAGCCGTATTTGGACATATACACCGATAGCATTGATCGAAATTTGGCTGAAATTATTGAACGATTTGTGCAGGACAGTAAAATTGCATTCGATCCTGTCGTTAACAACTCCACAGTTTTCCCAAGCTGCGCTGATTTGTTCGTGTTTTACAAGAAGTGCATAGTACAGTGCACTCAATTGAGTAATGGCAAACCGATGTACGATTTGGCGTTGATCTTTAAGAAATATTTACGAGAATACGCATCGAAAATTCTAGAGTTTAAAATACCCAAAGTTACAACAGTTCATTCGTCAATAGGTACATCTTCTAAGAAATTTAAATTTGAAGATTTGAAACTTACTGAAAAAGAAGCGAATTTTTTGTGGAATCTTTTCTGAGAACTCATATTTCTGGCCTTTTTTCTGATAAAAACTTTACAGCGCGGTGCCAGTACCGATCAACGATATTTCTTTTTCTTATACCGCCAGAGGCACCATCAACATTTTAGCCTTTTTCTGAAAATTTTTCCCGAGCTTCAAAAGCTTAATAATAACAATAATCCGCCGTTACAACCCGTCCGGGTCAGAGGCTAGATCATTTTATTTACTAGTTCCGCAATTTTTTGTGAGCTTTTGCTCACATGGATTCTCTTAGAGATCCGTTACCAACGATTTTGACTGTGTCAGTGGTAAATTGCACACAAACTTAGTTTCACCTACGATGTACTAAGGTGGGCTTAGAATGCTGGTTCGCCCCTTCAATGTGTTTTACCGGCTGGCATTTTTTGGACCACATGATTAACGTGAATTCCGAACCACGCCTAACGGTAGCTAGCATTTTACCATTAGGATTTCTTCTGATGCTTATCATATCTCCGTCCAAAGTAAGACTCAGATATTTGTACACAGAATTCATCAAATATGGGTTATTCTTCTGTGTACGATTCGTTGCGGCACCAAATTCACAACTACCCAAATTATGAAGCCTTGGTGTGCCCAGGAACGTTACTTTTATGCTATACATTGAAGAAATATCCTATAAAGAATTTGTTCCCACCAGGACTGAACCCGGTTATTCTTGGTGAAAAGCCAGTGCGTTGCCACTGAGCTAACCCGTTCAAAAGCTTAATAGGACGTGCAATTAGCGACGGGAGAAAACAGCTCCGGAAAGTCACAAAGTCATCCGGAAAATCACAAAATCACCCGGGAAGTCACAAAATCACTCGAAAAGTCAAAAAATCATATAAAATCACGTAAATTAACAAAAATTCACTGCACAAAAGTTCTGGAAAGTGGTCCAAAGTCATGGAAAATGACAAAAAGTCGTAGAAAATCACATAAAGTCGTAGAAAGTCCCAAAAGTCATCGAAAATCAGGAAAAAAAACGGAAAATCACAAAGTCACAAAAAATCATGAAGATACAAAAAAAATCACAGAAAATCACGAAATATCAAAGAAAGTCAAGAAAAATCAAAGAAAATAACGAAAAATAATCTAGAATCTTTGAATGAAATGTACAAAAAGACAAGGAAAATCACGAAAAGTCACGGAACATCAAAAAAAATTCATAAAATCATGGCCAAGTCGTGGCCCTACGTTTTTGGGAGTAGTTTCGCCCCCGGCAATTAGCTGCGAACCTCAATTCCTGGGAATGATAATCTGTGAAACGTTCTGTTTTTGTGCATTGCGTGTCGGCTCATAGACAAAGCTTTCGTTCCATTGAGACTACTCTAAAAAGAGCCAGACAAAGACTGCGACTCTTCGCGATTTTTTTTACTTTTGTGATTTTTTGAACAGATACGGATTTTTCCGGATATGATTTTATGACTTTTTCTTGATTTTTAGCGAATTTTTGTGATTTTCAGTGTTGTGATTTTCAATTACTTTTTGCTATTTTTTGTGACTTTTCGTGATTTTCTGTGGCTTTGGACGACTTTCGTGCAATGGATTTTCGTTAATTTACATAACTTTTAATTATTTTACATGATTTTTCGTTACTTTACATGACTTTTCGTGACTTTACGTGATTTCTCGTGACTTTCCGTCACTTTTTGACTTTACTGACGAATTTCAAATTTGCCGAATGATTTTATGATTTTCGGGATTTGATTGGATTTTTTCTGTAATGAGCGACGACTTTTCGGAGCCTTTTCACCCTCGCGTTCTATTTTTAAAACGACAACCTTTTCCTGAAGTGTCGAACGATCTGCTTCCTTGCCAAGTTTCGATTCCTGTATGACGTAACTGTATCTTACCATAAATTCTGAAAATTTTCTTCGACAGGAACCTCAATGTCAATGCTTACAAAGGATCTTCAAAATCTGTCAACAGCAGCGGGACAAGTCATTCATAGTTTACTTAAAGAAGGAGAAACACTTCGTTATACAAGAGATGAAATTATACGAATTTGTTGCATTTTAACAACAGCCGAGTATTGTTTAGAAACGGCACAACAATTGGAAGAGAAGCTTAAAGAAAAAGTCGAACCAATTTATTCGGAAAAAATTGATTTATCAAATGAAAAAGACATCTTTCATCGAATTATTTCCAACTGTATACATTTGATGGTTCAAGACATGGAAAGTGGATGCGAACCAGCGCTAATTGTCATGAGCAAGGTAACGTTTTCGAATGATTCCGAAATAACAGTATTTCTACATTAAATGACTTGTAGATCCAATGGCAGCATATTAATAACGTCGGAGACCAGAGCCCATTCGTCAATTCACTTATCACACATTTCAAACTAACGGTTCCAATAATTCGTGACAATTTGTCGTCATCTCGTAAATATTTCACACAATTTTGTCATAAATTTGTAAACTCGTTCATTCCCAAGTACATAACAACTTTGTACAAATGTCGACCAACGAATGCCCAAGATGGCACAAACAACATAATGGGCTGCGAACAGTTGTTACTGGACACGCATAGCATCAAAACAGTCCTGTTGGATTTACCGTCGATCGGATCGTCAGTCAATAGAAAAGCGCCAGCTAGCTATACTAAAGTTGTGGTTAAAGGAATGACTAAAGCCGAAATGATAATAAAAGTCGTTATGGCACCAGTGATACCAGCCATAGGTTTTACCGAACAATTCCTGAAACTACTACCCGACAGTTCATTTACCGAATTCCATAAAATTCTGGACATGAAAGGATTGCGACGAGCCGATCAAACGCAATTGGTGGAAATTTTAAAACGAAATGCGCCCAAAGAAATGGTAGCGGCTGTCGAAATGGGACAATTGTCATCGTTAGCAGCCAATAGTCCAGAAGAGAAAGGACACATCAAAAAGTTAGAAAAACTAATTAAGAAACGTTTGCCTAATTAAATTATGACAAATATAAATAAACCTTTAAACAATCTTCGTAAAATGTGATTTCATTGCACAGTATGGCTCAAATTTCGTTAGAGCTAACTTTTTTCTGTAGATGGATGCAACAAAATGTAAAACGAATATTTATACTTTGTCAACAGCCAGAACAGAAAACTCAATAGCTTTTAGACCCTTGCAAAGTATACGGGGCTTATATTTTTATCTCTATTTTCGTAACGCGCCAAATTTTCACGTCTGTCAATACGATAACGTAGGTAAATCTTGACCGATTCTTAAAAGCATATTTTTTTCCCATGAAAGATAGGCGAAAAATGAGGTTATGAGATGAGAAAAATCGGTGGAAAACTTCTAAGAATACGGTCAAAATGTAGTATTTTGAGCGTCAGTGATACTTTTCTGCCTAAACCTTCGCGAAATAAACATGAAAATTGGGAGATGATTAAGGTCAGTAAGATTTCTCACGAATTCCACGAATCGCAGGACATACAAACGGTCTATGCGTTTGCTACAAACAATTTTATTGTAACATGGGATAGATCGAGGCATGAGTTGGGGTTTATGATTGTCTAGGGATGACGAATCAGCAAAAAAAATGTCTTCACTTTTTTTGCAAACGGCTCAACTGATCACCCGAAACTATTGTTTATCCCTGAAAGATACATGTGGCACATGATTCAAGTTCAAAGATGAGCAAAATCTGTGAAGTAATGGTCGAAGAAGTGTCGCTGAGGGTCGCTGAAACTTTTTCGCAAAGTGTTCATTTTGGTGTCAAATGAAAGTATTTGATCTCACAAAGCTGTTCCCAGTTACACAGTGAATTCCGTGTTAACGAACCAACGAGGCTGCTAAGGAACACGAAATTTAACTTATTCGCTCATTTCTATGAGTATCTGACTCGAGAGATAGATTTCTTTCGGTTGTTGAGAGAGGATGGTTTCATGCTGTCCGCTTAAGTTACTGTAACGACTTCATGTCTTCATTGAACCTAGTCAATGTTTTTTTGCGTGTGATTTCATGCGCCTCGAACGTTTACTGATCCCTTTTGACTATGTTTTGCCTATTACGACATCGAAGCTTTGCACGACTCCCTGGAGGAGCTGACAGACTACAGTATTTTGAAATGGTGAGAGAAGGTGAACACAGACTCCGACGACGGATCGACGGGGCCTATATTCGCTTCCGGTCTCTCACTAACTTTTTCTATGAACTGCCTTTAATTGCTAGTTGTATGTGTATTGTCAGTAGGGTTACACCGACTGGTAATTTTTTTTGTGTGAATAAATAAAATTTTGTTGTGGAAACCGAATAAGTTTTTTGTGCACTTAGATCTATGGAATGGACGAATTTGAGTTTCTCTGCCATATACGAAAGCAGATGGTTTTTCGTCTATATTTGCAATACTGTAAAGTTGTAGAGAACAAAGTTTTAGATATCATGTGTTTCAGAGTTTTAGGAAAAACTGACCTAATCCAAAATTGGGAGGGCTGACTCACATCTCTAAAACAATCGAAGTTAGAAGTTAGTTTCCAAAGGCAAAGTTGTGGAAAATAAAGTTTTAGAGAACACGTGTTTCAGGGTTTCATCGAAAAAAGTCCAACTCGTGGGATATCACCACTTCCAGAATTGGACGGGATGACACATACGGAAAAACGTTTTTATTTTGTTACACAATTGTTTCTGTCTCACAAACCTAAATTTTAGGTCCCACAAGTTATATTTTGTATAGTAAAATTTCCAATTTTAACGCGCGGTTCGGAACTTTTGTATGCAGAATATAACTTGTGGGACCTGAAAATTGGATTTGTCTGAAGGAATGAAATTGTGTAACAAAATAAAAACGTTTAATTGTATCTCTAGAACTATGAAAGATAGAAAGCTGCTTCCAAAGGCAAGGTTGTAGAGAATAAAATTTTAGCGAACGCGTGTTTCAGGGTTTTAGATAAAAATGACTCAATCCTGGAATATGACAACTTCTAGAATTGGTAGGAATGACTTATATCTCCATAACTATGGCGGTTAGAAAGTTGCAACAAAGGGCAAATCTGTAGAGAATACAATTTTAGACAACACGTGTTCAGGGTTTTAGGGAAAAATTGTCCGATCCAGGGATATGACCACTTCTAGAATTGGAAGGGACGACACATATCTCAAGAACTATGAGAGTTAGAAAGTTCCTTCCAGGAGCAAAGTTGTAGAGAATAAAATTTCAGAGAACACGTGTTTCGGGGTTTTAGAGAAAAATGACCATTTCCTAGGATATGACCACTTTTACCACTGGAAGAAATGACTCATATCTCTAGAACTATGAAGTTAGAAAGTTGCTTCCAATGACAAAGTTGTAGAGAATAAAATTTTAGAAAATACGAGTTTCAGGGTTTTAAGGAAAAATGACCTAATCCTGGGATTTAGTCACTTCTAGAATTGGTAGGAATATCTCATATCTCCAAAACTATGGCAATTAGAAAGTTGCTTTCAAAGGCAAAATTATAAAGAATAAAATTTAAGAGAGCACGTGTTTCAGAGTCTTAGGGAAAAATTATCAAATCCCGGGACTTCTAGAATTGTGAGGGATGACGCATAGCTCTGAAACTATGGCAGTTTGAAGTTTGCTTCTTAAGGCAAAGTTGATCAGAATTACATTTTAGGAAAAAAAAGTCTCAGGATTGTAGGGGAGAACATTAGGGCCATCAAAATCAATGATATCAGACGTACTTCGGTAGGGCCTTTGACATTCATTCAATTTCTACAGATCTTTGAATGTCTTATAGTGCATACATAAGTAATTTGGAACAAAATAATGTTTAACTTCGATGTATCGCTGAGTACCTCCCACCAGCTACCACAAATGACCGCTACTCTGCTATTGAATATGACCTCTGCGTTGCAGCTGAGGTGGTATTCAGTGGCAGCTGGCAAACTCTAGCTGTAACTGCAAAAATTCTAGCGGTCACTGGCGATACTCTAGACGGATTCAAATTCAGACCAACATTATTTTGTAACAAAAACAGACCTTACACTTACATCATTCTTGAATAATTCTTTTAATGTAACTGAAATACAATCAGTAGTTAACTTGAGAAGACAATAATTTTGTGGTATATTTTGAAACGAATAAAAACAAACGTTACGGCACCTCTGAATTGTCGAAAATGATCGGCTATATAAATCACAAACAGTTCTGATTTCATCAAAATACTTGCTCATTGCTAAGCTACAACATTTCATCACTTCGTGAAACCATACAGTTCATTATAAGTACACTGTGTGTATGTGTTAAAATTCACATTATATTAACTACTTTCTTACGTTGCACACGTTGAAAATTTAGATAAATAAAACTTGAAAACTAATTGTTGATTTCTGAGGCTTTCTCAGAGGATATATTTCGCTAGTGATTACTGTTGTTTCCCAGTCGGTCTCTTATAAGTTTGTCGAATAATTTTTTAACTGAATTACAGCAAGTGAAATAGAAAAATGGTTGTGCGTACGTATGACGAGGAATTAAAATACATTGAGCGAATCAATGCTTCCTCCTACCGTATAAAAATTGGCTTTCAACCGAACATGAATGTTGAAGGCATTTTTTATGTGAACAATCATCTGGAGAAATTATTGTTTGAAGAATTACGAAATTCATGTCACGGTAAGCAGGGCGGCTTTTTGCCGGGATTGAAACAAATTGCTAATGTTGCGGCTCTACCCGGAATCGTCGGTAAATCGGTTGGACTTCCCGATATACATTCAGGCTATGGATTTGCTATAGGTAATATGGCAGCATTTGACATGGACGATCCCGCATCGATCGTATCGCCAGGTGGCGTTGGTTTTGACATCAATTGTGGTGTTCGTTTGTTGCGCACCAATTTATTTGAAAAAGATGTGCAACCGGTTAAAGAAGAGATTGCACAAAGTCTTTTCGATCACATCCCAGTTGGTGTTGGCTCCAAGGGCGTTATTCCTATGACAGCGAAGGACTTGGATGAAGCTTTAGAAATGGGAATGGATTGGTCCATAAGAGAAGGGTATGTTTGGGCTGAAGATAAAGAGCATTGCGAGGAGAACGGAAGAATGCCGGGTGCGAATGCATCGATGGTTAGTGGTCGTGCGAAACAGCGTGGACTTCCGCAGTTAGGAACACTAGGTGCTGGAAATCACTACGCAGAAATTCAAGTGGTAGACGAAATTTACGACAAATTAGCAGCTAGTACAATGGGAATCCAAGAAACGGGACAAGTTTGCGTTATGATTCATTCAGGAAGTCGCGGCTTTGGTCATCAAGTGGCAACCGACGCTTTGGCTGAAATGGAAATCGCTATGAAAAGAGATAAAATTGTTACCAACGACCGCCAGTTAGCATGTGCACGAATTAATTCGAAAGAGGGACAGAAATATTTGAAAGCTATGGCAGCGGCAGCAAATTTTGCTTGGGTGAATCGAAGTTCCATGACGTATTTAGCCAGACAGGTACGACGAGATTTCTTTGAGATTTACTATCAGTATATCCGAGGGCTTTTTTCCAGGCATTCGCGAAACAATTCAACACAACCGCTGAAGATTTGGACATGCACGTCATCTACGATGTGTCGCACAATGTTGCAAAAATCGAGGACCATATTGTTGACGGAAAGCCTAAACGACTGTTGGTACACCGAAAAGGCGCTACTAGAGCTTTTCCACCCAACCATCCGTTAATCCCAGCCGACTATCAGTCCATCGGTCAACCGGTTTTAGTCGGTGGTACTATGGGAACCTGCAGTTACGTTCTAACTGGTACTGATCAAGCAATGAGTGAAACATTTGGTTCAACTTGCCATGGAGCTGTGAGTACATGACAGCATCTGTTTGGGTCCTTTTTATTTTTAACTTTGATTTACGTCACTAGGGACGAGCAATGTCACGGGCCACAGCGCAAAAAAAATTAAAATACACTGAGGTTTTGGACAACATGAAAAGCCTTGGTATTGCCATTCGAGTTGCTTCGCCCAAACTGGTGATGGAGGAGGCACCCGAATCGTATAAAAATGTAACTGATGTCGTCGATACGTGCGAAGCAGCTGGTATAAGCAAAAAGTGCATAAAGTTGAGGCCAATTGGTGTAATCAAAGGATAAATTCGATTTATAAAAACCGGAAACAAACTCTGACATTTTAATTATATGACTTCAATAGTCATGTATGTGTCCATAAGGCTGTTAATTTCGCATGGAACATAACCAACGACGTCATTGAGCGAAGAATAATGAAACTTATGTCCGACATAAAGGCCGCAAACGCAATGTATGTGAATGTATGTGAAGTAACATCAAATAAATCGTAATTTGTCCATTTCTGCTTTAATTTTCGTATGTACATTCGTGTAACTCTACGGAGGGCAGATGCAATATAGTGCACCAAGAGTTACCGAGCTTGTGGTGTTGCCTAAACGAGGCCTCTGTTTGTAACAATTTGTCTCCACGAAAATGTTCCAAGTGACGATGAAATAAGAAGTTCGGGCACTAGACTGATCCTTTGTCTTGTACCTGAACTCCTTATCTTATCGTCGTCTAAAACATTTTCACGGAGAAAAATTGTAACAAACAGAGGTTTGCATTTCAAAGTGGGCAGCCTGGTGCCAAAAAAGTTTCTATGACAATTTCGGAGTGGTAAGCGAGTACATTACTATGCGCTCGGTACCGACTCGGCACTAGGCTGCCTACTTGAGAAGTATAAGTAGGCTTATAGAAGGTAGCCTGATGCCGAAAATTTGTTAATGTCATCATAACGGCAGTAAAAACGAAAACGTCATAATTATTTTCAACTCAGTACTCGAGATTTTCTATTGTAAATATAGAGGGCAGCAGCAGCCTAGTGGCGAGTTGAAATTTATGGAACGTATAGTATTCGTTGTGATGACATTAACAGATTTTCGGCACAAGGCTACCTTCTATAAGCCTATTTATTCTTCTCAAGTAGGCAGCCTGGTTCCGAGTCAAAACGGTCGAAACCGAGTGCATATCAATATACCCGTTCACACATCCAACATTGTCATAGACTCTTTTTCGGCACTAGGCTGCCTTCTGAAATTGTCCGATATGACCTGACGTTAAGTATTAGAGATTACCTTTTTTACAAGTGTCATCTGAAAGGCTTTTCGTTAAAGGACTAAATCTTACACGGGGCTGAGAAAATACAAGAAAAGCTCTCGTCGTCAGAAAAGACGTTCCATTTGGTCAATTCTTCACTCCCAATTACGTTTCTCACACGTTGCACTAAATTATCGGCTTCGGGTTCTGCCAAAGTATAGCGAATTTCACGGAATTCAATTTTACGGGTATGGGCCACTTCTTGCCTCTTAGAAAATTTTCTTAATTTTTCGCAATTTTTTTTTGTTGCGAAATTTTTGAGAAACAAAAACTTTGTCAAAAAGTCACAAATTTTAAAAAAGTTCGCGAAAATTTGAGAAAAATCATGAAATCTTTGAGAAAGTTTTGGTGATATGGGTTTTAACGTAGTTCACCATGAAGTACGCCAGAAACTTTTTGCTTTGGTTTTTTGGTTAAATATGGGGCCAAGAGGCTGTGTTGTTGCATTCAAAGAGAAACAAAAATTTTATCACAAACAACAAAGAAAAAAACACAACAAATACGCTATACTTTGACAGAAGCCGACGACGCACTAAACGCCTGATGGCCTTGGGTATAATGTTTAAGTGTCGTAAAGGTTACACATACATACCCGAACATTACATATTTTGACACAGCTCAGACAAATAAGTGACTTGTGTTCCAAGATCATTTTTGTGCAATATGCGAGTCAGCTCCAAAGAAACTTTTTGTTAAGAACTCTATTAGAATTAGTGCCAACAACATTATTTTTTATAGACCACCCAACGTCCATCTACTGGCAAATAGTATAAACTTTAAAAGAATGAAATATGAATACAGAATCGGTCAAGGGGCTGACCTACTCCAATGATCACTCATCGAAATTTTCTATCAGTCGAATAAGGATATGACCCACTCGAACAGAGTGGCCTAGTCATCGATGTTTTGCAGATGTGTGACTTTAACCAATAATAAACGATATTCAAAAATTCGACAAAACTTACCCAAACGCAATATTGCCAACCTTATGGCTCTGACAGCTCGTAAACAACATCGATAGAAATTAGACGAAAACAAACGTAGAAAACATATAAGTCTATTCATATTTTTATAACACTTATCAGCAATATTTTTTTATTGAGGAGGCTTAACAAACGATTGATTCCATTCACATTTGTCACATACCAATACGAGTGTTTTATATTTTCGATAAAGTCAAATGTTATCAAAAACACATTCGCGAAACCGTGTGTTTGAACGGAAAATTGAACCAACGACACGATAAAAGTATATCACATAAACATTCTTATAAGACAAAATCGAACATCACGCAGTGATTAAAAATCTAAAAAGGAAATTTATATTTTTTTTTTGTAACACCAATTTGTTGGGTGTTTTTTTCTGACAAACGTGTTGAGTGTTAGTGACAAAAAAAAAGTGAAATATCGTGCGTAGGACTTTGTGAACTGTCAAATATTAGTAAAAATGTCACAATCGCCAGTTAATGCCGATGATTTAAAATCGCTTAAAGAACGGATGAATTTGATAGCAGCAGCTGATCCAAATCAGAAATTAAATGAGTTTTCGTTAATTCGTTATCTTAGAGCTTTCAAAGACGTTGATAGTGCGTTTAAGGTAAGTTTTCGTCGTATCGTTCATGTGCTAATAAATGCGAAACAACAAATTTGTTGTGTGTGGGTGCATGATGTTGTCTTTCTTCAGAGTAACACTATTGTGTAATTAGCACGGGGATGTCACTTATTCATTCATAATTCATTACTGAAGAAGAAACAATCGATTTGTAACTCGATTCGGCCATGCAACGCAAGCTTGTCGATGTCGCCGAATCCTATAACAAACTGAAAGTAAAAAACGGCATCTATAAAATGTAGAGAAATTCGAAAACTCCATAAAATCGTGAAAATTAGATTTTTAGAATGGTTTCTGAGCTTTTCGTTGGCATTGATTTTATTAGAATTTGTCTACGTTTCAATGAATCGGCGGCATTGAGTATTGAAAGATATTGAAGACATATTAACCCTCATATACACACACATATTAACACATATTAACACATTTCATATTAAAACAATTTCTACCATCGATTTCCCGGTGTGTCGTGTCTTAAGTACATTTTCAAAGTTTTCCAACGGACGCTTAGATTAAAAATTAACAAACTGTGACGATTATCGCCAAATAGAAATGATTTTGTAAGATCATCGAATGGCGGTTGAAAAGTTGACAATTCTTTCTATCACGAAACTACGGAGTCGCCTGAAGTTCATCCCTATGCTGCCTGTGTACTTCATTTTCCAACGATGTGCAATGTGATTAAAATTCCGATAAATGATATTCTTATATCGACTATTTTGATTTTTCGTTGCTTTTCTACAGCACGACTCCATATGATAATAAAAACTAGGTCTTCTTCCAAATGATACCTTGCTTTACTTTTGTTTGTTTTCCAATTCCTTACTCCGAGCGTCCGAAGATCTTGTTCGACACCATCAATCCATCTAATTTTTGGGCGACCAACTCCTCTTCGCCCTTCTGGATCGTTACGGAATAATTTTGAGGGGGCTCTGTTTTCACCCATGCCCTGGCCACCTCAACCTTTGGACCCTCACCACTGCCACTATATCTGTCTCGCCAAAACCACTTTCCAGTTCACAGTTATATCGCCGCCGCCACCTCTCACCCTCGCACATCACTCCAAATATGGTGCGAAGTACCTTGCGCTCGAACGTTAGGAGCAACTGCTCCTCACTTTTCTTCACCGTGTAAGATTCGCAGACCAATACTGGATGAATAAGCGTTTTGTAAATATGGCACTTCGTTTTCTTTGATATTAACTGTTTAATTAGACCATAATAGCATCTGCTTGCCGCCATGATACGTCTGTGAATTTCAGGTGTATTGGCACCATCTGACTGTATTAGCGCTCCAAGATAGATGAACTCATCCACTACCTCGAGGTTGAACTCTCCAATGCGTATCGTGTCTTGGTTTTAGATTCGTTTATCATTCTCTCAACTTGGATTTTCCGATTTGTGAAAGTGTCAATTGTTGCTCCATGGGTACGTCTGTCGGGATCCAAGTCATCTGCAAAGCCCAGAACTTGAACTGTTCCATCCATCAGCGCTTTGTTTGTTTGGATACCAGCACGTCTCATAGCGATTTCCAAGTCATATAGAGAGCGTCTTTCTGCTTCAATCCTTCTCTAATAGCAAACACATCTGACATCTCGTTTTACACCTTGACACGACATATCGTGCCATCCAATTTCACTTTCATAAGACAAATATACTTTTCATTCCTAGGACGGAAAACTGCTGATTTCGGTTCTATTTTAAAACAGAAAAGCGGATTTCGGAACCCTCGGAATGAAAAATATTGTACGAAACTCGGAAAAATATATGTTTCACACTCGTCAAAAGCATTATATTTTTCCTAGTTACGTATTTACTTTTTAACTATTTCATGCTTGCGGTGAGAAAACTCGTGTTTTGTCCCCGCAAAAGCGGTGAGAAAGTAGTTATTTTATCACCGCTCCCACGTTACACTGAATGAATGAATGAATGTCATCGGAACACGCGCAAGCACAAAAAATATTGTGTTACACTTGGGGTGAAAATTGAATTCCAACTCGAGCGAATTACTTTCGCTCTCGTTGGAATTCATTATTTTCACCCCATGTATAACAACAGTTATTTACGCAACAAGGGAGTGGGCCGAAAATCTTTTCCCACGTTGCGTATTAAGTTTTGTGTGAAAAATAGAATCCCAAGGCGCGAAAAGCTTGCTCGTTAGGCAACTCTTCCGCGTTCCATATTCGTTTTACTAAATGATACAATAATTTGGACAATTCCTCACCAACCATCTTCAGCAGTTCCGCTGGTATGTTATCCGGATCGGAAACTTTGTTGTTCTTGAGTGAGGAAATTGCTACTAAGACTTCCTCCATTGTTGGTGCTGCTACGATGCGACCGTCGTCGTCAAGAAAGGAAACATCGCTATCGTCAGTCACATCATCATTCCCGTTGAACAATGCATCAACATGTTCTTTGAAACTCTTCATCCAGACGTCATGTTTTGCAGTAAGCAACGTTCCGTTTACTGCATCGCAAATGATCATTCGGGGGTAGAACCTTTCATTTGATTGTTTATATATTAATAAAGCTTTCGTTTGCGCTACACACAATCTCTCTAGCTGAAGCAGCGTCCTATCCTCGAGCTCTCTCTTCTTTTTACCTCCTTCCTCCGTTCCTCGCATCTGCCGCCACTTTCTGTTCTCTCGTTTTTACAGTTTCCTTTCTTAATCGCTCAGCGTTTTCACGTCCTTTAGCACACTCCGCATCAAGCCAGGTATTGAAGTGTAATTGGGGCTCTGATATCCTAATGGCTGTTATTAAGGTCATCAGTTTTTGTTCGTTCGACAAAATCACTCATCCAATTTGCATCAGTCTAACTAAAATTAACTTACGTCGCTCATTCCCCAACATTCTACAAGCCTTTTTTTATTTACGCTTTCACACATTCGTTAGGGTATCCAGATAGATAGATATTCCTTTCTCCCTTTGCTGCGTACATAATGCTAGTTGAGGGACCAAGAGCTACTCAGTATAGCGGTCATATTTCAATAGAGAGGCATACATTCATCACTTTTCACATGTAGAATTGTAGAGAAGTTAGAACAAAAATTGCTACTTGCTACTTGTGATTAGCTTAATTGAATGTATTGAAGCGTATAGAAGAATCTTAAAAAGATTATAAGATAATTATTTCTTTAGTAATTGCTTGATTCCGGATTCCGCTTATGTCAATCGGGACAGTCCTATCCCTATGTCAAAGTATACGAAATTTCATGAAAAAGTTCATATACTATGAAATTCGTCATGAAATTATGTATGCTTTGACTTAAGCCAACACCGCACTAAAAGCGTAGATGACAAAAATGACTTTACTTCATTAGGCTATACTCAAAACAAACAAATGGCGAGAAGAATACGGAGTCAAAAGTCTGCCAACCACACCAGCTATCTTAAACAATACGGACAAAGCACGTGTTCTCAAACATAGAGACTGCCTCGGTCGTCCAGTGATTTACATTCCCGCAAAAAATCATAACGCATCCACACGTGATATTGACGAACTGACGAAATTTATCGTAAATTGTTTGGAAGAGGCGTGTGAACGATGCTTCGAAGAAGTTATTGATAATCTGTGCATCGTTTTCGATTTAGCCGAATTCAGTACATCGTGTATGGACTATCAGTTGATCAAAAATTTAATTTGGTTGCTCAGCCGACATTATCCAGAGCGGCTTGGCATTTGTTTAATCATCAATTCACCAACAATATTTTCGACTGTATGGCCCGTTATCAGGGGATGGTTCGTTGATTGTTACAATTGAATGAAAATGTTGATATTCTTGATGTTCTTCTTTCCTACAGGTTGGACGAAAATACATCCAAAAAAGTTGTATTCGCTAATACGGAGGTTGAGCTTTGTAAATACCTGATACCCGACATATTACCCACTGATATGTAAAATTAATCAATGCGAAATTGACAAAATTTTGTTCATCATTAAAAGCACCGATAATTGGGCTATAGTGACGACATATTACGTGAAAGGTAAAAGGTTTAAACACTTATAATTAACTTAGTAAATTATTTAACAATCGGCGATCAATAACGAACTAAATTGATGTTAGCAAATATATTGAATGTTAACGTTATTTTTGTAAAATGAAAAATGCACTTACAAATTGTAACAATGATTTTTAGGTAGAGCTTAGAGCTCTCATGCTTAGTCTAATTATTCCTAGAGCCTACAGAGGCGACATGTGAAAGTTAACCATTGTATACTAATTTCTTTAAACTGAAAATAAACACAATAAACGTCCAATTTATGAGTGTATTCAAATTCTAAATGTATGAAAGCGGTGTAGCCCCCAAAATATGTCCAAAGCCCCAATAATAAGACGTATGAAAAAATGAGAGCAGAGAAATTGAAAAAGAGAGTCTTCTGAGCTGCCACAATGGACATAAAAACTGTCATCATCGTCGTCATTTTACTTTGCAGACAATTCAGTATGATTCGTGTATGTTGGAGATCGACCACCCGCCAAAGAAATGATTTTATCGTCTAAAGGAGGCTTCCTTCTTCTAAAAATAAACCAAACGGCCCATCGGGCGATGCTCTGGACCGGCCCGAAACATTGACTTCTGTGGCATAAGCAAGAGGTTTTTTGCCCATGTTTCTATCTGATTATATTTAAACAGTGGAGGGGATTAAAACTTAGGTACTTAATAAGTAATGCTTTTAACGCCGCAGGTGAGCGCGGTAAATCATCAGGGCTCTCCGAAATGAACGGAATTCTGTGTCACGCTGGAACCATCCGTACCTTGTCGGAATGATGATAAGAAACCAGATGGCTTTACACTGATACGATGGTCTCGGGGTCAACACTTACTTTGGGACGCTACATGCTGACAGTCACTTGCGAATTTCTTCAACATGGGCCGGACGAACAGCCGAACTAATCCTCGGCGACTTTAACGCACAGTTAGGGAAGGAGGACTGCTTCAAGAGTGTGGCGGGAATATACAGCTTACACGAATTAAGTAACGACAATGGATGTGGGGTAGTAAAATTTGCGATGTCGAACGGGATGGTTATAAAAAGCACACAATTTCAGCGACGGAAGAACTCGATCCCAAATAGACCATGTGCTCATCGATAGACAGTTCAGTTCAAACATCATTAACGTGACGAGCTATAGAGGAACCAAACATGAGTCCGACCGCGCCCTTGTCTAGATAACGATGAGGGCTAAATGGTCTAGATAATATGTGGGTAACACAACTGTGCGACCGAAGTTTAATGTCATCAAACTGAAGGTAGATGAAACCAGATCCAAATATCAAAGAAAAGTTGATCATCTCACCGAACAACACAATGCAACCGAGACCAATGTAAACGAGATGGTCAAAGAAAATGTAACCATCATGCAGGAAGCTGCGGAGGAAGTTTTAGGAAGAAAAACACAAACACAAAGCAGTGACTGGTTTGATGAAGAGTGCAGAGCAGCCGTAGAGAAGAGAAAGGTAGCGCGCCTCAGAGCAAACACGCGTAGCAGAGTTGCAGCGTACAAACGAAAGAAAATTCAAGTTTACCGACTGTTAAGAAAGAAAAAACGAGAACATCTGAATAGACAAATTGGAAACTTGGAAGCTCTTAACCGAAACGGAAACGCAAAGGACTTCTATAAAATCACAAAGGAAAAGCGAAACGGCTTCCAACCAAGATCTGTTAAAGTCAACGATAGGAATGGACAGCTATTGAGTGATACAACTGAAATCGCAAATCGATGGAAGGAATACTTCCAAGACTTGCTGAATAAACCAACGAACCACCAGCAAGCTCAGAGCATTAAGCAAGGTTCGGAGCCACTGATAGAAACTCCATCCTACGAAGAGCTAGCTGAAGCAATCCAGAACCTGAAACCAGACAAATCACCGGGTGAAGATAATATACCAGCGGAATTGATTAAAGCTGCAGGAGCAGAAATATGGCACCGACTGCACTTGATTATCACTAAAGTGTGGGAAGAGGAAAAAATGCCGGATGACTGGTTAATTGGGCTGATGATACCGATTTTCAAGAAAGAAGCTAGGGTGGGATGCAAAAACTACCGGTGTATTTGCTTTCTAAACACATCCTACAAAATACTTACGGGAATACTGTTCAACCGCTTATCAATATACGCTGAAGAAATCATAGGAGGATATCAGGGAGGTTTCGTAAGAGGTAGATGGTCGAAACATCACAATCGACGAGTATAACTTTGAAGTGGTACAGTCATTCAAACTTAACCAAGGGAACAGGTGTTTTTACGCCCTCAAACACTGACTGGTTCAGAAGCAACTTGATGAGCAGAAACACGAAAATTCGCCTCTACAAAACCCTAATCCGCCCCATCGTTACATACGCCTGTGAAACATGGTCTCTAACACAAAAACAGGAAGAAACGTTTAACTGCTTCGAGCGCAAAGTGTTGAGATCGATATGTGGACCATTTAACGAACAAGGAAGGTGGAGGATAAGGTCAAACAGAGAACTAACCCAACTCTTCGGGGAAGACACGATAGTCGGTGCGATCAAAGCAGCCAGTCTTCGATGGGCAGGCCACGTGGTGCGCATGGACGAAGATAAAATACCAAAGAAAGCTCTGCAAAAGAGCTTCGACAACACCAGAGCGAGAGGGAGACCCCGGAAGAGGTGGTTGGACGGTGTCGAAGAAGAGTCGCAAAAGTTGGGAGTCAGCGAATGGAGAAGTTCAGCCCTGGACAGAACAGGGTGGAGACGAGTTGTGGAGTCAGCCGAAACCCGCTTGGGTTAGCATGGCCGTTAAGTAAGTAAGTAAGTAAGTATTGGAGGGATTTGCTAATTAGCGAAATGGCTGCGAGCGAAAATCCGAATTTACAATCAAGTCAAACTATTATGTCGAATCGCATCAAAGGCCAAGTTATAGCAAACTTCATGTTGAACTGGGATTCCACCCAAAAAAAAAAATATTTTTGTAAGAAAAATTGAATTTATTATATATTTTGTATTTTACAGTTCTTTTTAAATAAGACTACATATGTACATGAATAATAACAAGTTTTTTTTAATATTTTATAGTACCTGGATGTATCTAATTACAAGAATGTTTTGACTCTACGTACTGGAAACGAAAGCTCATAAGAACTAACCGCAGGTTTAACCCACTCCATATTTACTTTAATTGTTAAAAAACATTTTGATCTGAAAAAATCGCTCATTGTTCAAATTGATGTTACATACCAAGCTGTACGCGATTTGATCTTAACTTTAAATTATTTTTCTGACCTTAAAACTTCTCTATTCTTCTTATTAGATAACTCCACTAGAACTTCAAAAATATCCAAAGTACAAATAAATGTTTAAAAAATAAATCAAATAATTGCTTGTAAGGTCAGTTTTGTAGATAAAAATTTTCTCATCAACAAAGTAATATTTAGATTAAGACTTTACTTGCACACCCCGCGAAAATGAGTCATAACCTGTTGAAAGTTGCGGTAATTTTCATTTTCGCGGGGCTTAGCAGGTAATATTGATGAAAAGTCGAGGTCTCGTGTGAATTTTGTTGATTCGAGGCGAAGCCGAGGTCAATAATCACACGAAAGCGTGACTTTTCATTTTTATCCCGAGTTATGTAACGAATTTTACATGATGTGGCCGTCGAAAGTTCATGCAACTCGATGTAATGAACGACTTTCAACCCGCAAGCATGTAAAATAACTTACAATATGGTTTGGGAATTTTTATTTTAACGAGTGGGGGGTTTGCATCCCAAGCCGAATGTCCAAACCATTTTGTAATATACTATTTTTCAACATTTCTTGTGCCGTCTTTCACATTAACATCTGTAACAAGTCGCCTTTAACGCACGAACATTTCGTGAGTTCTTTTATTAACGGAAAATGCAAGCGGAACCAGAAATGTTTTCATCAGTCTTCGGTAGGGAAATCACAGTCCTAGAAGAAAGATGACTGTTACGTTATTCATTTTTAGGATTTTGGAGCGTTTAAAAAAACAGCCGTGGCGGGCAACATGTTGTCCGCTGTGATTCTTTTTGAAAAAGTTAGAAGAAAGTCTTAAAATTGATTCGCGAGTGATCTTGTATTTTCTTTTCCTGATGATACATGGGAAAAGTCGGCACTTCATATTTGCATTCAATTTGCGTTTTACATAAAAAATAATAAATTTGTAAGTTCCATAAAGTTCGTTCAAATGGCAAGAATTTTAAAATAAAAATAAGTTTTGTTTTAATGAAACTAGATTCGGACTTGTCGCCTCCAAGCAGTGTCTTCCTTAAACGAACATTGAGCATAAGATTTTTTTTAAGATTAATGGTAGATTTTAGATTGTTTCGGGTGTCATTTGACTCCCCTTGAAAATACCAACCAACGTTGATGAGTTAAAATCTACTTCGTATATTTGACCTAAAATTTCACTTCGTTAACACTATTCGCTGAAGGAATAAGCTGAATTCATATTTTTTCAGCTGACACGAGATTAAATTACAATGCAGGACTATTTTAATTAGAAAAAAATATAAATTTACATACCTAAGGGAGGAAAAGGGAACGCTTCATTCCGTTATTTATCGGGAGAAATGCTTTGCCACACCCTTGGTATGTAAAGATTTACGCGACTCAGGGAAAGCATTTCGTGATTTTGTACTTGCATCCCTCGTTTTTGGCTCCGCTCGGTCTGCAAATTGTACATTTGTCAAAAAAACAATGTAATCCCTTGAAGCGCAATAAACTAATAACTAAATTTTACTAAATATGTATTTGTTGTAAACTTTATCTTATTATTCATTTTTACAACTTTGAGACATTTGATTTAATTACGACATTAGGTTTTAAGTGATTAGATTTCATAAATACTGAATGAGCAATAATTATCGGTAATCCATTGATTTCTTTAAAATATTTAATCGCACTAACTAAAACAAAAACATACGAAAATCTTATGTATTTAAAGAAAATAAATTAACGTTCCGGAATTTACAGTTACAAAAATATCGTTAAAAACTATTTTAATAAATGTGGTTTGAGTAAAAAAATAAATAAATTTTTGTAATTAAATTACCGCAATCTATACTCGCACTCGGTAACCACAATTTGGCAATCACACAACACAACTCAATATATGTGTCATATTTACCAAAATACTTTCCGTTTCAAAATAGTTATTTATATGCCTAGATATCTGATAGTGAGCCGCTTATACAACAAAACTGTTCTGCTAACTCTCGTATAGCGTTAGAGTCTACTGCAGTGCTTTGTTTTGCTTCCATCAATTTTGAAAAGTTGAACTTATTTTAGAAAGTTTAAGCGCTGGAAGAAAACATTTTGTACAGAAGAGAGAGATTAGAAAGGAACAGAGAAGGAACAGAGAGAGAGAGAGAGAGATGGAGAGATTACTACGTAATAGGAACTGATGGTAGCAAAAAGATTTTCATAACAATTCTAGGCTTGTTTATCGAATTTCCTCAAGCAACGATAAGCTTAGCATCTAAAATCGTTTAGGATACGCATTCTATTCACTCGTCACCTACGAATGATATTTAAATACTTAAGACTTAGGTCTTCACCGAGTTGGGATTATTTGGTAAAGTTGGAAGTTAAAGTGGAGGATGATGTTCAGTCGGGCATTGTCTCCCTCACAGTTACTCATTTTTTGTGTCATTTATTTCGTTCGTTTTGTCTTCGGGTCGTAGGAAAAAAAGCTGTGAGCACCTAGTGACGTAAAGTGGACTTTTTATTAGGACTACTGGTGAATTTAGCTCCCAGCATACGCCTTCACAGTAAAAACCCTTCCCACACCTTCACTAATAGTAATAAAATCAACTTTATGTCACTACGCCCACCTTTTATACTTCTAACTCAGCTAAAGTTTAATTCAGTGCTACAGTTAGTGGAGGGTGTTCGATGTAATAAGTACTACAAAGATTATTCGTGTCAAAAGTTAAACGATTGCATTATAGCAATTCGAGACTCGTGTAATACAAACTAATTACTGATTATGCATAACATTTACGACTATTCATCCCTGGTAAAAAATCACATATTTTTTCGATTTAGTCATTTTTTCTTAAATTACTAAACTAGAAGCCTGCATGCTAGTGTTTAGCATTTTACTTTACTCGAAATAGAATTTTCATTGGAAAAGAACGTTGTTTCAAAAAAGTTGCCATTTCATCATTCGAATTCCACTATTTTTTATGAATCTATAAGGGAAAACATTTTCGAGATTCTGGTTTATTTCCGCTCACTGGAAGTATTTCATTCTGAGTGTTTCGAAAATTGACAATAAAGTGCTAGGGGAGAGGGGAGGTGTTGTAATTCAAAAAGGTTCAAATAAATATAAACGAAGTAGAATGAAAATAGTATATTACTGCATAGACGTGTATATAAACGGTGTATACGCACGAGGAGCGAAGCTTTAATGCATAAGCTGGAGGTGTGTTAGTTCAACCGTTCACGTTTTTGAATAAATCGTATACACACCACAAACAGTGACGAAGCATGTTCTTCCATCAAACCCTCATGTTGAAGGGAGAGGGATTTCAATATGCACATTTGTGCAATAGGTAAAGTGAGTCACCTACTAGAAACTCCAAGCTTCTCTTTGAGTCTTCCTTTGCATTGAATTTTGACGAATGGAACTATCAAATTGATTGAGGATTAATGTAGATCGTTTATTGTCACAACACACCACACATCGTACCATCACCACCACGGTGAAAAACTTAATAGAATTCGCCTTTAAATAGTTCAGAAAATGCAAAAAATAAAAAAATATTGTCGTTGAATTGGAAATACCTTTGGAATTTATGTACTAATTTTCGTAACAGTTTCAACAGAATGAATGAAAATTCTTATCGTCAAAAATGTTTATTCACATTGCCGACAAGAACAAGCTAATGAATAGTCCAAGCTCAATAATTTTTAAGAAATCAAATTAAAATGTTAAATTTCGTTTCTAGAATACGAATTACTGATTTGCTTGACATGAATGCTAGTCTTGTTTTGTTATCAAATAATTTACATATTAGCTGACATCGGTCAAACGATTTGCATAAAATTGAAAAAATCTTTACTTTTCGTATCGTAACACACCCAAGATTTTCGTAAATTGTGAAATGGCAACGAACGCACCCACTCAATCAATACGGCCATCCACTTGGATCAAAATATTATAGCGAATTTTATCACAAATTGTATGTGTAAGTATCGTAAAATTCACTATAGTTTGACCGAAGCTTTGCTCACGTGTTTGATGCGACCGGCATCAGTGAAAGCATAGCGAATTTTATGATAATATACACATATATACACATACATGACAAATGAGAGTGTATGTATGCATTTTGTCATGAAATTCACTTTAAACTTTAAGTATCAGACGACGACGTACTAAAATCGTGAATGGTACAACGTTCAATTGTTAATATATTGATGCATTTTTTCACCGATTACTTTCTTCCTTAGCTATTGTTTTGCACATTACACAAACCTCACGCACGTTACATAACAATATACAAAATAACACATTTTTTCAGCTAATTGTAACAATAATTTAAAAAATGATATTCTAAAAATTACACAAACAATAATTTACTTTGGTTCGCACTATGAACATTGTTGTTCAATAGCAAATTATTAGTTTTGTATCCGTTCAAATCGCCGTTTGTCAGTGATTTACCATTTCTGTACAGATTGTCTGTTGTAGATAGTGGTGTATATTTGTTCCAGCTCTCATTGGTGAAAGGTAGTACGACTTGCGGTCGAGACAGCTGTTTCGCCTGGTAATTCATTTTTCATGTAATTTAACGTAGAATGAAAAAGTGGAACACAAGTTATTCTTACTCGATTATAACATAGAACACCTAATGAAGCCAACAACATTCCAAATATGTTGAGCCATGTCACTGGGTTGCCTAAGATGAATAGTGATACAGCTATAACAAATATTCGCTTTGATGCACTAGCTACGGCGTATGTTAAAGGTGTTACTAATGAAAGGACACTAAATGCGATGATGTTTTGTAACCAATTCAAAACACCATCGATGAATAGTAAGGCTATAACTTTGTAGTCACCAGTTGTCTGAAATAAACAATTTATAATTATAATTTAATAGATGCCCTCGTAACCCGGTGGAAAAATATTGAGATTCCGTTTTCGAGAGATAAGAAAGAAGTAGCGACCTTGCGCTTTTCAATGCGTTTACGTTGATTATGCTAAATGCCCTTTCGTACAAAACAAGGAAATCAAAACATTCAATCAGTGACCCTGGGGGTGTGACATCAATCAATGTCATCCAACAATCATCCTCTTCGTTCTACGTAGATGAAGAAGGATCTGGTTTGTGCGCGTCCGACGAAGTTGTAATGTTGTTGTAAATTCTCGCCAACAACTTACCCACGATCAGCGCAGTCGATTGCTTGATCCTCACGGTATCCGGAACGTCGAAGGTGGAGGGTGAGGAATTACGATGGAGACGCTAGAAACTGTCGAAAACTGGATGACAACGGCCCACCAGAAAACCGAGATCATGCTAGTCAGTAACTGCAAAAAAAAACTGAGTGGATCGTTTTGAACATTGACGGGGAAGAAATCATTTCCACAAAACCCTGAGACACGTGTTCTCTAAAACTTGACTCTCTACAACATTGCCTTTGGAACCAACTTTCTAACTTTCATAGTTCAAGAGATATGTGTCATCCCGTCCAATCCTAGAAGTGGTCATATTCCAAGATTGGGTCATTTTTCCTTAAAACCCTGAAACACGTGTTCCCTAAAATTTTATTCTCTACAACTTTGCCTTTGACAGTAAATCTCCATATTGCATAGTTGAGCAAATATAGACGAAGAACCATTTGCTTTCGTATATGGCCAAGAAACTCCATTCCATTGGTCACTATGCCCAGATCACTGACCCGATTTCCACAAAAAAATTTTCCCAGTTCTCTGAGATCAAATGCTTTAATTTGACAACAAAATGAACAATTTTCGTGCGCTACTTGCCGAGATATTTGCAAAAAAGTTTCATCGACGCTCGAAAATCTATCTCCGACCTCCACCTCTTCGACCATATCTTCGGAACTACTTGACCGATTTTCAGAGAAAGAAAGTATGGGGCGATCGGTTGATAGTGAAAAAAGTGGGGACGGACGGACATTGTTTTTATTGCTGATTCGTCATCACTAGACGATAATAAACGTATCCCCCCACCTCCCAGCTCGATCTGCCCCATGTTACAATAAAGTTGTTTTTAGTAAACGTATAGGATCTTAGTACTTCGTACGGGTACAATAACTGAAACTATGGTTTGGCTGGATACTACTACATGGTCGGTAACTGGTGCATTTACCCTATAGGGAAATATAGAATGTTGTCTCAATCAAGAAGCTATCATGGACAGATTTCGTTCACAATAGATCGCTAAATGGAAGAAAGAGCTGAAAACTCCATCTGCTTCTATGTGTCTGTGCAGCAATTGGTTGGGAAAATTGAACTCCATAACTAATATAGAGTCGGAATTACTTTGTAACAAAATGAGCGAAATCAGAATGCGTAATTTCAATATATTTGTTTTATGTCTGAAACAGATCGTACGCATGTCGGAAAACATCTAACTAAACATTCATCTGGTTTCTCTTTAAATGTCATGATCACACACAAGGTTGTTTAATCTTGCATTTTGAATGTGCTCTCAAAACTCCGATGTACGTACATAAAAAATTGAATAAAAAAGAAATAAAATTATTTTGACCTTCGTCACAATGTATTATCAGTGGTAGGTACACGTTTTTCAAATTCACTAAATGAAACGAAAATATTATTAGAAGTTTCTTTGGCCGTGCCAACGAATTTGCGATGAATACTTTGATATTTGTGTTTGAAAAGACGAGAAACAATCTTTTTGTTGCAGACGGTCGTAAGTCTTCGGAAAATCCCAAAAATTATCAATAGTTCATGACATCTAAGTTGAAAATGTTGCGGCAGTTTAGTGCGATTCGAAGCAGGACACCTAAGGCGAGTGAGAGTGAAGTAAATAGTCCTTTCTCAAGCAAAAGTAACTTTATAAGTGAAATCTAACGATGTCGAGGAAGCAATCAAGCTTTTTTAGACATCGAAACAACGGTCTGGATTTTCTATAGATCAACTGAGTTAATTTTTGTAGAGGGCAGCGCCACCTGATTTTGGGTGTCAAAATGCTATAATGACAAAGTAAAGTACGCGATATTTACGATATCACCGCCATAACAGCATATTGGTGGGCTGCGATATTATCATCTGAAAACTCGCAATCCAAACCGCAATGACCTACGAAAGAACGATAAAACAGAAGCCGGGGAGGGGCCTTAACAGAAGGCAATCAAATATCTAAAGAAATCTTCGGCAGAAGCATAGAACCAACAGAGAGAACAAAGAAAATTGTGGCGCAAACACATAAGCCCCGTTAGTTTGCCTGCACACAAGTCTTTAAACGAATGAGTAACACTTCTCGTAGGACTCTGATAACACATTCATTTTGCAACAACAGTTATAACGTCGAACAAAATATGACGTTGAATGCGAAGTTGAATGCCGTTAAACGGAATTAATGACTTTTTTAATAGCACGACTTTGATAAAAGAATGTAGGTACTTACAATAGCTGGATGCTTGATAATACTAAAGCAGTCAATATAGAACCAAATCGGTATAAACATAAATAACGCTAATTTTCCTAGTAGATGCAGCAATCGTAAATGGTGAATTCCCGTATCTTTGAGAACCTGAAATAACGACGAATTGCTGATTAGATTAATTGAGTCATAAAAAGTATTTTGCATACGTGAGGCAGGGAATGTGTTACCTTTTTGGAAAAAATATTTTGTAATGAAAAGCCCATCGTCGATATGAGAGCACTGATTAGTCCCACGATGTCAAAAGATAGTTCGGTTAGTGTTGCAATTGCAACGCCGGTTATTATTGGTATCAAACTGAGGTAAACAGTCATCGTTTGTTTCTCTTTCATAATCAGCCTTGAGAGAATTACTGTGAAAAATGGCATTGTAGCTTTCACTGCAAAATAATGAATTCAAAGAAATTAATTAGTTTACAACCCTTTACACGTAAAATTCAAAATGAATTAAGGCGACATAAATTTTCCCCCAGGGAATTATCCCCCAGGGAATTATCCCCCAAGAATGAGATTTATCACCCAGGGAATTATCGCCCAGACAAATGGGAATTATCACCCAGGGAATTATTGCCCAGGAATTTTTACCCAACTATTTAAAGCGGTTAATTTGTACAAGGAATATTCCTCTCGGATTGAATGTAAAACATCCAATTTGAACAAGGAAATTCCCTTTCGGGTGATACTTCCCTGGGTGATAATTTCCATATGTCTGGGTGATTCAAATACATAAAATTGGCTTTACAGAACACGGCGCAATTTTCAAAAAATGAGACAAAATTTTATTTATTTTGTCTCATTTCCCTGTAAGATAATTCCCATTTATTTGACAGATTCTTTGTTTCAAACGCTATTATAACATAAGGGGTCATCCACAAAGTATGTACTTCCTTACGGGGGATGGGGTTAAGAAATGCGAACAGCTTAGTACAAGAGGGAGGGGATATATTTTGGAAAAGTACGTACATATCCCCGCCATCAATTTGTTTTTACAGCTGGACTGAAGTAAAAACTACCAATTTATTTTTTTTCATTGTCGTCATGTTCAAACATGGCGTAAGGGGAAATGACTGCATAGAAATTAACGAGCTTGAAAGTTCCAGAAAATTTGTTTAATAGATGGTGTCATTTGTTTTCTACTGAACCGTATTTATCAACGGTGGCGCTACTGGATAAAAACGACTCAGCTTTTGTGTTGAACCGTATGAATGTATGAAAAGAGGTAGATGTCGCTGCTCTATCAAAAGCAGGAATGTTGCCTGTTGAAATGTGATGCTAGACACTGTCTATTGCAAATGTGTTCTCAACAAAGAATAGTTTGGCATGTTTGTGGCTCACCTGACATTTTATTTGAGTATTATCGATTTTCCGAAGTTTCAATGAAAATTAACAATTTTCTGCGAAATTTATTCATTGCTGTATAATGTGACGAATAATTGAAAACAAGGAAACTTAATCGATTTTGTTACCGAAATATGTAAAAAATAATTTTGTTTTGTGTTTGTTTGTTCGGGTAATTTTTCATGTGGAAGTGAATCGTTTCTGAACGACAAACGTCAGAACCCTGTCATGAAATTCACTGAGCGATAAGTTTAACTGAACATTTTAGTTCCTGAACGCTCTCTTAGGTTTCTTCGATTTTAACTATTTTCGAGGACTCTTGTCATTTATACATTTTCCGCAATTTAAATAAGAACCTTGTTAAAACGATGTTAAAAGCCTGCGCAGAAGAACAAAGTTCTTATTTGTATTGCGGTCAGTGTAACTCAATAATTTTCGAAAGCATGCTGTCACGTAATAGTAGACTACATACTGGATTGGAGATTAGTTCAACTGAATCCACAGTAGGGAAAATAACATTCTACAAACCCTCATTATGGTACTTTATTTAAACCGTGAAGACTCCCGAGTAACGAATTTTAAGTGAATGAAAACGAGTTTCCGAGGAGTGCAACATTAAAAAACTTTTCGACTGCAGGCAAATCTTCGATATTCTGTCGGTAAGAATTTGATTTTCTTACAGTAATTCCATCATTGTCTTTCTTTGGTGTTTATCGGTTCTAAAATAACAATAACAAATCAAATTACATTGTTTTGCTCACTTGAAGGAGATATAGAAAGCGTGAGCAAAAGGTTAAAACTGTGCATGGAAATATCTAATCGTTTCCACCTTGACAGGGATTCATTGATAAGATATTTTGAATTCCAATAACAAGCATGCAGTGAATGTTGAACAGTAACGTAAACAAACACCATACCCACCAAAGCAAATATAAACACATAAAGTTTACATGTGTATTTATTTACAAATGATCAAGCAAAATGCTAATACCGAACAGAAGCAAGTGGCTTCTTGTTTTATGTAAAAATTTCAAAATTCGCAATTCCACATTTTTCGGATACCTTTTTTTCTCAAACTTGAATAACACACTTACGTTATAGTGCCACGTGGTTATCATACATAATTTATCGTGACCATGAGAAACAGAAAGTGTTGAATATTATTGTATAAATTGTGATGTGACAGCGTTCGATAAGACAAGTTCTTAAGTAAATGTAAATGTATTTTAATTGTTAAAAGATATGAAAAACTAAATTGACGTGTCAAACGTGGAACGTAGGATAACAAACTAGAATTAATTAATTGATTAAATATTTAAATTAATAATTAAATATCGTCATCGGGTAAATTAAACCGAACGAAAATAAATCTACGACGACTGAAGTATTGTCATCACTCGAATCAATTGAAATTAAAAATAGAACCGATTTTAATATCGTCTGCTTCCCACCGATAATTCGGGCCAATAAGCCAATGAAAACACTTACCCGTATGTGCATAGGATACAGGAACTCGCCAAATTGATACGTGCGAACTCACTGATGCAAAAAACTTTCCCAATGCCAATGGCACTATGTACTTGAAATAATATTTCCATGGGATATCCACATACTTCCTTACACCCCACAAATTGAAAAACGGTCCCGAATAGCAGGCTATACTACTCAGCTGGACAATAGTAACTGTCAGCGGAAAAGGGAATTCGTTTAGCACCATTTTTCCAATAACATTGTTGCTGGAGCTCACAATGTACCAAAAAACACACAGAAATATGATACTAAACACTTGACGGCGCGACGTGTTTTCGACCATTATGTTAGGTCGAAGTTTTGCAATTGATTTGGAAAAAAAAGTTATTTTTCCTTTGCAAATAAACACTAAATCGAAAGCCACCACAGCAAAATCAAAATCCTCCTCTCTCTCTACTGACGTTTCTCTCGGCCATCATCAAAAACGACAACCAACATGAAAAAATGTACTAGACTTCCATCAAAGAAGTTGTAATGAACCACAAACCTTACAATCTACGGTAAATTTTGAAAAAATGAGGGAAAATTTTCTTAGTACCACTTGGGAAAAATCAACGAAAATGTTGCAATTTTACTCGACTTTTTATGAATATTTTTTTAACGAAACACAGTTTTATTTAGTTTGCGGCAGGTAATTCTAACCGAATTTATTTCCCAAAATTATTCGTTTGCCTGAATGAGTGCGTCTGGATTCGACAGTTTACTTGTAAGCTCTCGTAAAATGTTTCAAACAACTATGTAAGTATAACAATTTGCAGGTCAATCCAGCAGTAAACATTTTTGTGTATCCGTTTCGGATGGTATAACTCTAATCTTGCTGGATGTTATCTTCAATTTAACATTTAAAAAAAATCTGACGCATGACGCTCTTTGTATTTTTGGACCCGTACGAAGTACAAATGTACAATGTACAATGTATATGATGCAAGTTCAAGTATGAGCAAAATCGGTCAAGTGGTTCCGTATAGTGACCAAAAACTAGAAAATCGGACCGACATGGTTTTTCGACGGTCATTGAAACTTTTTCGCAAATATCGCAGTAAGTAGCACGGAAAGTGTTCATATCAAATGAAAACAATTGATCTCACAACACTGGGAAATTTTTTTCTGAACGGACGAAATTGAGTTTATTGGCCATATACGAAAGCAGATGGTTTTTCGTCTATATTTGCTCAACTATGCAATATGGAGATTTACTATCAAAGGCAAAGTTGCAGGGGTCATACCGGCAGGAAAAACGTTTTGAACGACGCATTCCGCAAAAAAGTTTCATTTTTGTTGTCTGGGCCTCAGAAACGTTTCCTGAGCATGCTTTTCTTATAAGAAAATCTCAGTTTTTGGTCGTTTATTCAGTTGAAGCCGATCCAACCAATTTTCCATTTTTGCGCGAAACGACCCAGGGGAACAGAGAACAGTGTTTCAGGGTTTTATCGAAAAATTGCCGAATCCTAGGATTCACACTTCTAGAATTGGGAGGCATAACTCATGAACTATGACAGAACTATGACAGTTAAGGTTGCTTGTTGCTTCCAAAGGCAAAGTTGCAGAGAATAAAATTTTAGGGATAACGTGTTTCAGGGTGTTAGGGAAAAATGACCTAATCATCGAATATATCCACTTCTACAATTGCCGTATTTCAGGAGGCATTTTGACATTACCTTGGGTAATTTATGTGGGTTGTTCACATTCTGACAGTTTTGAAAACATTGCAACAATTTGTAATTCTGATACGTTCTCACCTATTTGCAAAGCCACATCTATTCTGATACGTAAGGGTCTTCGGTTATTATGTTATTTCGATGAATTAGGTCTTCCTAAGGGTGGATCGAAAATGACTTTTTTTTTAATTTCTTACCTCCCCACCAAAAAATAAGATTCGATTGCGCAAAGTTTCCTTTTTCGAAATGAGTCGATTCACTGTAGGAAAAAGTCGAAAAGTGTTCCCGCCTATGACATCCTTTGTAGAAAAATCGACTAAAGATCGCTTAAAAGTTGTCAAACATCACCCTATTGTCTCTAGTTTACTCATTTTAGTAATATTCTAATAATAGTAGCTGACAACGACATTTAAAGACCGATTTTAACATCAAAAAAGAATATTTTTTATTTGAATTTCCGGCGTTCAGTGCGACTTTTCAATCGGACTGCCGAGATCGAGTTTTGTTTGGCCTACTGCCGATGATTCTGTCATCCCTAAATATCGTGTGGTGGTCTTTTGACATAAACAAAGCTTGTCATTGCTTATTGTGCATAAAACTAATCAGCATTGAGTCAGAATGGGTAATCCTTACGCATGATAAAAGCCTCAAAAAAGACTTGCAACACCAACTGAAAATATCGCGAGCGGAGGGGGCGAAAATTTTTTGTGTTTATCATTATTATAGCCTGTCTTTCTCGTGTCTCGTGAAATCAAATGTTTCGAGGTGGCTATATTTTTTACTTATAATTTTGTACAGCGACGTACAGAGCAAATGTGGGAGTCATAAAACGAACATAAATTCGTTATTAGTGCTCAAAGCAAGAAATTTGATTGAAAATGCGATTATTGACGAAATTTGTGTATAGTTATTTGGATCACAAGGGATGAAAGTGTAAAAATTCAACCCTGTGCGAGAGTTGCTGCCCGCGCCGAAGGCAAGGGCTGCATCGCACAGGTTGAATTTTTATACATCATCCCTTGTGATTCACGTAATTTTTCATCACGAGAACCACGGAAATCATAATTTTTCACTTCCCAAACTCAATTTTTCAACACAATTGCTGATGCAATCATCCTATTGTTTACGTCAGTTACTTTCGGCTTTCTTTTAAGAACCGCAAATACTTTCGGCCCTCTTTAGAGAACCGAAAATATTTTCACATCTCTTGGCTTACTGAGGTCTGCATTTTTTCATTTGCGGCTCCCATTTGGGAAGTGAAAATTACAATTTTCGTGGTTCGAGTGATGAAAAATTATTTATAAAATATTTCACATTATTACAACGCCTGGCGTAGGTAAACATTAATTGTACTATAAAATCAATTAAAATTGACTCATTTCGTTTTCTCATTACTAAAAAACGATCGTTAGTTATTGATCACTGCGATATATATATATTGATAATGCGATATAAGTAAAGTATCCAATACATTGCACATATGCACCAGCGCGAGAAAAAGAAATTAAAATGGTCTAGGATGAAGGCAAAAATCTAACCATGGAGCAAGTAAGCGCCGCAGGCGAAAATTTTGTAGCTTTTTGCGAACACAGATGAACAGATACAACTTTTGTATAAAAATGATTTTCTCAGGGCGGTGTCCAGACGTTCTAGGGCGCGTTCTTTAGGTTTAGTGACCAGAATTTGATTTTGCACCCAATGACCCCGCGAAGTCGGCGCGCCTGGTATGTATTTATAGATCACTTCGAAGTGCATGGCCCTGCTTTGATGAAACACCACAGTTAACCAGGAATTTGATGGCGAAGTCGCTATTTATGCCCCACATCGAATATTGCAGCGTATTGTATTGATATGGAATGAGCATGGCCTCAAAAACTCAACTGGATAAAGCGTTCGGGTCAATAATAAGATTTGTTTTTGGGTGAGAAAATTCGACAGCATTCGGAAACACACGAACAAACTATTAGGGTTTCCATTAACGAAATTCTTCAGTCTGAGATCACTACTATTTATATATAAACTAATTAGAACGGGACGGCCTAAGTACTTACGTTTTCTGGTTAACATGGGAACATCGAAAAGAACGAAGCATCTAAAAATTCCTTTTAGCGTAAATCATTATAGAAATACATTGGCAGTAAAGGGTGTATCTGAGTGGAATATGATTCCAGTGGACGTTAGAAGCAGCAGATCGGTTGAACAGTTTCGCTCGGCGTGTACGGATTATTTAAAAGGTTGATTGGCTATGTGGTGTGATCAAGATTTTTGTACTTTTTATCTGCGCTCTTTTGTAGTTCGCATGTGATAGGGGTGGAAATTGCAATATTATTCGCCTGCATGGTATCGAGTCTAATAGCTTAACTCAATCCTAATCCTTTTAAACGAACTTTGAAATGTAGACGACTTCTTTTGTGTAATTTTAAAGTAAATTCAAGTGTAGTTTTAAGTTTAGTTGTAAGCTTAGTTATAAGATTAGTTTTAAGTGTTGTAATGCAATATCGTGTGTAATTATCCTGCTTGTGCACAGCGATAACTGTATAAGGCAAAGCCTTTGTGCAAGTCGAAATAAATGATGATGATGATGATTATTGTGTCTGTACAGTAAGATAATCAAAAATTTAGGAAATTGTTCGAAATTCTTTCTTTGAATAGATGGCAGTGTTGTAATATGATAAATTGCAGAGAGCGAAATAAAAATGCAACTGTCTTTATTGATTGTTAATGCCGGAATAAGCAGCATTTATTGATGTCATCTTTTATGACAATTAACATGTATGAAGATAGTATTGATTAATTATGATAACGACGAGTTTACAACAGGCAGCACATTCTATACACTTGACATTTGAAACAGACTAACTTATTTGAGAAATTTGACATTTGGAGCAGATTATGCTTAGTTCATGATATCGACGTTATGTAGATAATGGATGTCGCACTTTTCGTTCAGAATTGCCTATATTGAATAGTTAGCTTTAACTATGGTATTTTAAATGCATCGGTAAGCTTGTTTGCAATGTAGGGAATATCGAAAAATACCTAACTTTTTATTATCGAAAAGCAGCGACGTGACGCCAAGTTTTCGTCTTATCTTATCTTACCTTATCACTAAATCCATGATTGTCCCATCTAGGAATTATTTATATCCTTTATATACATATCCGAAGCGGTCTGGCTAAGGCCCTGGTCTAAATTGACTGAAGTTTTTTAGAAACCTGAGCTTAGTGTTGAAGGAATCTAAAAATTGCCGGGAGTGTAGTCAATTAATGTGTATCTGGAACAAAGTTTTTCGACTCAAAAAAATGTGCCTATGGAACGTGCCATATTCCTAGAGCCGAAGCTATTGTTTAATAATTATCTTCAACGGATTAAAGTACTCTATCAGAAGTAGTGATTACAAACAAAACGAAATGAAATCATTAATATCCGTCAATGTAAGATCTTCATCGGAAAAAAATCCACTTTTTCTCATCTCATCAATGGTCATGAATTCATAAATTAATAATTCGAATAATTACAATAGGAATTTTGATTATCTATCATCTCATGTCTATCCATTAATGTTTGTCCATCAAAAACTCAAATATTTAAAATATGAAAAAGGAAAAAAGTTTCGTTCTTATTTTCAAAGTCGCACAAGTCGATCAAAGAGCAAAGGTTTCATGCATTTCATTATTGCTTTAATGACTTCTCATTCCATACAATATTATAAATGAGTAAGTTATTCAACTTGCATTGAAAATGAAAAGAATAAACTCTTTTTTTTTATTAAAAATAATGACTGACGGTCTCTTAGACGGCCAGCGGTAAGAGTATTCTGTTGGTATAGGTCGTCTCATACTTCTCATTGTACTGTAAGTTATGCATGGTAAATATAATATAATTCGTAGTCTTCATGAAATCTGAACAAGATTAGACCGACTTAACCATACAATTAAGCATTTCCTGCGTGCAACGCTGATCACATCAACATTTTTTTAGATGAATAAAGAATTACAACGAGTCCTGTTTTGTTTAAAAAAAAATCTTTCTTTTCAGATATTGACAGCATAAAGGATGTTGATGATTCGAAAAAAGAAGAACTAAATAATCACTTGGAAAGCGAAAGGTAAATAGAACACGATGTAACGGATGCAAAGATTTTACTTCCGTTGTAGACTGATGAAAATTATCGATGGTAAATTTTTATGTGCATTTTCACTGCTGGTGTGTGGACATTAATGCAAATGGTATCAAGAAATATCTTCAACCCTCACACGTATAGCAGATGATAATTTTATTTAACTTACAACCCTCATGTGTTGGAAATCGCTATATTCAATATGTAAATAAAGGGACATATTAAATGGAACGTGTTTTCGGGAAGCTGGATATAGTCGCCTTTAAAGTTAATTAGTTTTTTGGCACGAGCCAAACATCCTTTGGGTGTGAGTGTCATTTTATATTTAGTTTCCCAGAGCTGTACGATTTTGAATCAATATGTTCTTGAAATCTAAAAAACGTTTCGTTGGAAAATCAGTATCATTCTTTCGCCGTGTGTTGTTTGAAAATATTCGAATTAGTGCGGATGAAGAGGTCCCTTATTAAGTAACGGTATTTACTTTATGGGAATACTCTGTCTGTTTGTGTACGTTTTTTGATAGCTGTCAAAGTCAAAGTGACAGCTGTCAAAGTCAAAGAGACAGCTGTCAAAGTGACACTCTGACGCCTGTCACTCTGACATTTGTTTTTTCAAGAAAATTACTCTACCGCTACTCTCTTATACCATTTAAATGGTTTATTCATCCAATATTCATAACTCGTTATTGTCGAAGAAGAAACAATCGGTTTGCAACTCGATTCATCCATGCAACGCAACAAAAACTCCAAAAAATCAGTGTAAGCACAATGTAAATTTTTATGGTGACACCCTTGTGGCTCAATGAAAAAGAAAACTTCTTCTCGGTTATCATAAATGGAAAACAAACTAAGGCGGTTTGAAATGTTCAAAGAAACTTCGTTAAAAACGGCCCCAATTTCAGAATATTTTTTCACCTTGCGAAATCGCTTAAAAATCTTAAAACTCAACTAAATCTCAATAAATTAGCACACACTTGTATTGCAGATTTTCACTTTAAACCATGAAGCAAATGCGTAAATGGGAAAGTTTTAGGTCGTGAAAAATTCAATGAAAAAAATGACTTCTTGAAGTGGCCATCATACACTCAAACGGTATAAAATGTGTCAAAACAACTTGCAATCTAATTAAACAACAATTTAAATGACTAAAATCATCAATTCAGTAAATTCGGATGAAGATTATTTTTTATAGATTTTTTTGTGATTTAACGCGTCAAGCCCGCATTACATAAAACAACACATATATCTGACTTCTCGGTAAAATATTTATTATTATTTTCAATGAAATATCAGCTTACCCCTATGTAACGAATAGATTGTTGTTCTGTGAACTGATTTAATGATAATAATAATGTGTGTGAACTCGTATCCAATCCATTGATTGGAACATCTAGACTCAACTCAAAGCGTCGAATTGATTTTATTTGTTGTTACAGCGTGTCAATTTAATGATAAAATTATTGATCATACAATTGGCTATAAGCGAGAGAAATAGTGTGGGATCATTGTAGCACAATCAGATGTTGAGCAAACAATTCGTTACGAGAAGATAAATTCTGTAAATCGAACAAAAATGATAAAAAATCAAATAAAAGTAGCTTTCCAAAATTAAAGATTCACCTTTCGTAGAAATAAGGAGTTTTGATTGACAAGTACGGAATTTCTTATTTATAATATATCTGAACTCGCAGCACACGTAAAACTCACGCACACAAGATCAATCACACAAGAATTTCTTGACGAAGCTTTGTGCTGATCTACAGTCCATTCCTTAGATCAGCAGAAATCTTCGCCAAGAAATTCTTTAGAGCTTTACGTCATTCGCAAAATCCGGGCGAATGAAAACCAAGAAGAAAATCGGAATGAGTACGCAAGTCCATCAGTGACATCTAGAAAGCTCGAACTGAAACCATTAACCACCTCTTTTGGCTTCATATGCACCAAATAACTTCTTCAAGCAAAACTTCCGCTTTTCCTAAAAAACTGCGTTAACATGTAACTTGTGTTAACGGTGTTATGAATACAGTGTTTTTCGAAGGAAATTACGATTAACTTTTACAACAACTTTGCCGACAATATGTTCACTCACTTCACAACAAGGCAGCGATCTTTAACTATTTTCGTTCTAAATTTGCTACTTGAATCACAAAAAAGACCATGAAGAATTGCGTTAAAATTATCTAATAGACAAAATTTCTCATCTTTGGCAAAATGAAGTTGCTTACAGTACAATCAGTCACGTTTGGACATCGTCACTTGTGATACACATCGTTTCAGTTGTTTGAAGTTACCATTATGGAATACAAATATAGAATTGCAATATTTGAATTTATGATGTTAAACATCGCGCTAATATTAAGTGAAAACAGACAGAAAAAAATGATTATTAACGCATGTACAGGTGTTAATTAAATCCTTCTACATATTCGTTGAGTGTTTTTGCTTAAAATGATTTTTAACGCTAAATGATGAGACAAAACAATCGCATGAAAAGTTTGCTTTATGAATGAATGCAAATTTGTCGATTAACTTTTTACCTAAAAATTCGTTGATTTAAAAATAATCACAAAATGTGTTTAAAATTCAGTGCACATGCGTGTCGACAAAACGCGGTATGTTATAAGATTATCTGGTGAGACGCTTATTTTGATTCGAACTTTTTTTTCTTAAAATAACAAAAAATCATCTTTTTTCTTGGACATCATTATGAGAAGTGAAACAATATCAAGGCGTCACATTTTTCGTAAAAATATCAGACATTTGACTTCATTTTTAGAACATTATTAAAGAAAGTGCTTAGATATCTTAACGAGAAAATGAGAACTAAAATTGCAAACATACGAGTGATCGTGTAAAAATATGGAACAAAATCAAAGAAACTGAAGTGCACTTACTGACTCATTTAAAATATTGCATTTGCTACACCATCGAGAAAAAGTTTCACTGTTCAATTGAACTTAATTGTCGAATAATGGATTTATATTTGGGTGGGAAACAACATTGTTATACTGTGGCCGAATGTTCGATTGACGATGAAAACTGTGATTCATCGACAACTACCAGTAGTGATTGTAACGAACAGCCACATACATTAATGCCATCAACAATTGGTGCAATTCTTACTAATGACGGTCGTCCATCACAACTGGGATACTTTGTTCCACTACCAATGTTTTATTTGAAGCCAAAACAAAAGGAATGCCACACGATGTAAATAATTTTTCTTAAAAATTTTTAAGAGCGACCATTGCACCGGCTTAGCGTAAATAGCGCTGAAGTCGAAATTTTTAGTAAAATAGTCAGGTACTCAGTCAAAAAAAAACGCCCGACAACATAAACAAATTGTACTAACACTTGGCGGCTAAGGTTCAATAAGCACCCCGTCAAACATGAAAACTTAGTTTTTTCGTCTAATTTCTCTTAATCTTCGATGATTGTGTGGTTAAAAAGATGTGGATATCGTCGGTACAGGAGTAATTGGAAGAAAACTATCCGGTCGAGATATTTGATCTTTGTGCTTTCTGTGGAGAAGTTTTCTGAACCTTTACCCTTTTCGATTAAGGTTAAACAAAAGAGAAATAAGAAATAATCAAAAAACTATTTTATTTTATTTGCCTACCTTATGCAAAAGTTGGTCATAACGTAGCAGTTTGCCCCTGCGGAAATGAATCATTACGTGATAGAATCATAGAATATGTTAGCTTCAAGTTCAGTAAACGTTTGAAAATTGCTAATTAATTTAAAATCGTAAACTCACTAGTGTCTTTTTACGCAACTTCCTTGGAAAATTGTTATTTTGACTTAAGCTCATGAATTCGACTCTTTGAATGATTTCTTTTCGCCGTATAGTCACAACATAACATACTATCATACTGTTTGCCACTCATAACACTGAGTTTTTTTTATTATTTTTGATCATTAAAGCTCTTCGTTGCGATCACTTATTTCAATTGATCAAATCTTACTTTGCTGCGTTATTTTCAGCTCATCTCTAATAAATTTTCAGATATCTAAACCAAACTGATGAGCTTTTTAAACTTTAACGCCAATGAACGCCATCTTTCTACATTTTCCATTTTTTCTAGCAGTCCAACGAAAACCGCAGACACACACCATGAACGGGCTGGTAGTTATAGTAGCTGCAGCGGTACACAACGTGATGCATCGTCGGTGGCAACCACAATACCAATCCATTCACCAATGTATTCACCACT
Source organism: Pseudolycoriella hygida (assembly GCA_029228625.1). Classification (NCBI taxonomy): domain Eukaryota; kingdom Metazoa; phylum Arthropoda; class Insecta; order Diptera; family Sciaridae; genus Pseudolycoriella; species Pseudolycoriella hygida. The sequence continues at coordinate 31,229,130 of CM055406.1, read as the reverse complement.
CTACATGAACAAAAATGTTTTAAATTCAAATGAAAATGAAACACCGTTGTTGTACGATAGTCTGAACAATTACTCATTACTTTGCCATGGTGGAAGCAGTCCAACGAATACCGTGAAAAAGAGGGATAAATTAAGACACCGATTTAGTGATGTTGGTAGTTGGGGTCGAAAACGTAAGAATAAGAAAGGAATTCGACAGTTTCATTCCATGAATGAAACAATTGAAGTGCTCGCTGATCCAGTTGTTGAAGACGATATTTTTGTAAGTAAACATTTTATTTACATTTCATTTCATCAATGCATGACAATAACACAAAGTTCATAACCGCTGTTGTTTTACGTCATGAAATAATGATATTCTATCGAATGATAATCCCTAGCCAATTCAGTACAAGATTAATATATTCTATTTACCTCAGTTATCCGGCTTCGTTGCTACGATACTAAGTAAGCATAAAATGATTGTACTTGTTTCAGATTAATTTTTTATATAAAATACGCCCTCGTTTTCATAAGCATAATCTCTGTTTTTTATGTTTTATATGCTTATATTCGGCTCTGTACGTTTATGTGGAAAATTTATCTAATACTTCATAGCACCTTTTCGGTTGAATAGAATATTTGTTTGATCGTGATAAGACCGTTTACATGATTCGGTTCCTGCTGTTCCAAACTCGCCCCTTGCAATGCGCGACGGAGGTATTCCTCCTTTGGTCTCATAAAAAGGGCACTAGGCTAAAATCCGGATGATGACAAAATCCTGACGATTACGAAATCCAGACAACGTCAAAATCAGGAAATTATGATGACAAAATAACGTGGTATGAAATCAGAAAGCAATCAGGATGAAATCAAGAAGCATTTTGATTGTAGTGGTTGGGAACAAGTTGACATATATGGAAGGGCGCTGCCCCTCTCACCCCCATGCTTGCGGCGAACATTTAAACGCTCTGCAGGCTGCTTTACGTGCACAGGGCTCTGCCTCAAAATCCGCTAGGAGCTCTTTTAGACACCTGCGGCGCAAGTTCATTTCAGCATATGATGTCCGATTGAACCTCTGTCTCTGTCCGAATTTTGTCATCATCCGGATTATGTCTGCCTGATTTTGTCTTCGTCCGTATTTTGGCATACGGAATTTTTTAATTCCGGATTCTGTACCATTACCCATCAAAAGAGACCATTGCTTTTCGGATTCGCATCTTTTAGTCATTACTTTTAACAACTTCTTTACAGTTACTGAAAAATGTCTCAAAACCCAATGATTTTTGGTTCCGTGGTTCCGTCAAAACAGCGACAGAAACATTTCAGTTACTCTCCTTGGTGGACAAAAAATTAGTCTTCCTATTCTCCATTATCAAATCTAACAGCAACATTGTTGTTAAACAGAAAGTCTATATACATCAATTTAACTTGAAATTTTCTATGAAATTTTTTCCGATACATTTGCTTCAATTAAATTTTCCATATTGACACAGACATTAGATATACGATGACCGCGGACGTGAAAGCTTTAAAAGAATTATTTTTCACTCATTCATTACGTATGTACATGTACACTGTACACCCATAGACAATACCCAACCTTTGCACTTCTTTTATCGTTACGTATATTTATCGGATTTGCGAGTTGACTTATTTATAGACTTTGTTGCTTATTTGTTGGTGGCATTGTGTGATGTTCGTATACAAGGGATGTTCTAGCAAGGACAAGTGTCATTTTCACAAGTGTTTTAAGCTAAAATAAAGTGCGTTTTTTGTTGTAACGCGTCGTGTATTTAAACAAAAACGAAAATGAAACTTCTTCAATGCGTTATGTCGAACAATGAGAAACAAAATTCTCGAAAACGTCGTAAGAGCTCACGACGAAGAAGACGTAATTCACGAAGCTCAAACTTATCGCCATCAAAGCGATCATATCAATTGGATAATCCATCAAACACTCGAATGCATAACAGAAATGCATTTCATCAGCTTATTAACGAGCACAATGTAGTTGACGTAAATCCCTTAAGCTATATTGATGTGGGTGTTCCACCGACAATTTTCGAACACCAGATTTATCCGAGTGTTCGAAATTCAAGCCATAAATTTCATTCTAATGTAAATCAGCTGCTCAAGATGAATTCTAAAGTCTATCCGAGCACAAGTAGTGGCTATCAAAGTGTAACAACTCAGCACGGTTCGAGAGAAAATATTTTGTATTCTGGCGTAGAGAAAAGGCATCGAAAAAGGGTAAGTCGTTTGTGATAATGATTGGAAACTTAAAAGATTTTCGTCATTGATAATCACAACACATTTTAAGCTTGAAGAAAGGTTTGTTGATATTAGAGAAAACGTCAATAAGAATTTGACGAAAGCTACAGAATTTCAACAAAATATTTGATTTAAAATAGTCTATGTGTACCGAGTGCTATCACTTTGCTATTGACGTCGTACTCTCTCGATTGCTCTTCAAACAAAATGCAAATACTTTGGTCAAAGTTTCTTTATATTAGCCATTTAATTACCTAGATTATAAGACAACTACAAGACGATCAGCGCAACAAATACTTAATTTTTCAATAAACTCAGCCAATAATAACCTGTTTTAACCGAAAAGTGCGTTTCGTCGATTTAACATGCTTTTTGCTTATGTGTATAGAGTCCGATGATATACAGTTCAATGTTTGTATTTGTGGTAACGTCTTCAAACGACTAAAGTTAAAGTGTAAAGGTAAAAGTTATGTTGCTTGATGGTAGTCTTTATACTCCTCAGCCTACACAGTACCCCAATAAATATTAATAAAACATTCTTTTCTTATTCTTCTCTGCTTTTTGTGATTTTTATTGAGCAGAAATCTGTTTGTTTGGCTGTGTATGTTACTTTCGAAAAAGTGGATAGGTTGGTTTTGGTTTCATATTAAAATGCTTTAACTGACTGTGCTGGAGTGTAATATGAATGTGATGGGGATATTCAAAGATTTTGTTTAAAATGAGTAGTTTCTGCGATATTTTGAAGAAACTTGGAGTAGGTCAAAATAATTGCAATGTTAATAACTCAATGTACCGGATTGCCACATGAAAGCTACTCATAATTTCATTTGTTTTCACGTTACTCTGCTCAAGTCGAAGTAAGAATTTGTGTCATATGCGTACAAGTAGATTTTAAAGACGTCTCTTGTGACAAAATGATGTCATGGTCATTATTTAGTGCTTACCTTAAAACAATTCAATTCAATTGAAAACGAAATTAAAATCATAATCAAGCCCATAGTCCAAAATAGTAATTTGTGTACCGAGTTACACAATACACAAAGTGAAATTTTGCCGACCACGCCCGGCAATAGTATTTTGTGGACTGTTTCAAACGTGTGAAATCGTACACAGAATCTTTCTCCCCTAATATGTTACTACTTAGCCTACTAAGTCTTAGAACACATATATTTCATTCGTTCTATCAATGACTGCACAACACTTGATGCAATTTTGAATGTCCCCATTATTGGTGTTAAGCCATTTCCAACCTCACCTTTGATTTTCTTATACAGCGTCCATTTTAGTTGTGATTGAGATTCAAAAGTGTTCGCAGCATAACGTATATCACTATCGGGTCCCGCATAAAATGTTGAATTTTTGTCTTCTTTAACTGAAATGATTTGAGGTCTTTAGCTTGTGTTGAAAATATAATCACATCATACAGTACATCGTTCACGCAACGACTGTTAATGTAGATATAGCTTGCACAAAAGAAACTATTTTTACCTGTGTCGTGTGCTATAAATTCATTCGAAAAATATTTTTGCGTATGGAGCACACCTTTACCACTTCATTTTTCTACATCCATTCGTATCATTTCAACAAAAAAAAAAAAGATTGAGAAAAGTGTTTTGTTCATAACGTTCATAAAAGCAAAAAGAAAATTACAATAAATGCAAGAGTGAAATGTAGTAAAAGTGAATTAAAAGCATTCGAATGATCAGAGAAATGATTTTTGCATGACTGAAATCACGAGTTTTCAAAGAAATTATTTTATCGAAAGAAAGAGTACGAAATACCTTCAAGGCTTTCCGTATCTCAACCGCTCCTGCATCACACACAAGAATTGGATAACACATTAAATGCTTCGATTCCAATAATATTTGTTTTATTCGACGAAAACAGACAACGTGGTTGTGTGAATGGTTTCGTGGTCTTGTTCATACACTTATCAACAATAAAATGAAATCCATTTGAGCATCGAACAAGTTTTTTTTTTAATTCTTCGCTCGTTAGTCGATTTAAAATTTAAATTTTCAGTCCAACAAGTTCTTAAGACTCAATATTTTTGTTGTGGTTATAAATAAACTTTGCAGTTATAGTTCCTCTGATTCAATAAATTTATAAAATATTTGAAGTGTTGAACTGGAGCTCATTATATTTTTTGATATTTTTTTTGAAACGGTGGAATTATCTAAAAAACAGTTTTTTTCTTAATAGAGACCGTGTGCCCATTGATTAAATATTGCTTTGTGCTCCATTGATTTGCATTTTTTTTGAATATCAACAAAAATGTGAAAAAATTCTCTAAAAATTGAATTAAATAAAAAAACATTCTGCTTTTTATAGTGACAAAACATCGAATCAAATTTAGAAATTATGTTAAACGGAATTATAAGTGAAGCGGTGATCAAAAGCAATTTTATTTGAATTTTGTTGAGAATAAATTCTGAATAAAATAAAAAGAAATACCGTTGCTGAAAGTATGCTCAAACATAAACTGAGGATTAGCTGCAACTCAATAATAGAATGGATTCATTAAGCCCGATGAATGGGCCGCAATTACCTAACAATCATTTCCGAAATGACACACAGGTACATACAATCAAAGTTCTTATTAACTATTTCACAAGCTTTGACCCAACGGCAGCGACTTTTTTTTGCGAAGTTCCAAATATCTCAAAATATAATGACATTTATGTAATGTGAGATAACTTAGCACTACACAACGTGTTGCAGTGAGTTGTGATATCCCAAGAAAGTGTTGTAACAGTTGTGATCACAAGAAAAGGGTTGTGATGGTTTGTGATGAGTTGTGTTATCACAAGAAAATTTAGTAGTGGTGAATTTAAAACGCAAGCATGGTAAGTTCAACATTTGAAAGTGGTGAAGCAACATAAAATATAAAGTTGTGACATCACAACAACGCAAATTCAAAATATACGAGAAAAGCAAATTTGTGATATCCCAAGATATCTACTCAGAGTACACACAAAATTCAAAGTTGTGATATCACAACGGCGTAAATTCAAAATTTCCAAAATTTAAATTTGCATTTTGGGTATATTTTGAGGGATCGTATTAAACCTTCCAATAGAAAAAATTATTTTGTCCAATAAAAATGATAAATGTCCAATAAAAAGTAATTTTTGTCCAATTAAAATAATAAATGTCCAATAAAAATATACAATTATTTTGTAAAAGGAAAATGTATTTTTTATTGGTCATTCATTATTTTTATTGGAAAAAAATTATTTTTTATTGGACATTTATTATTTTTATTGG
>CM055406.1:31212737-31223110 GCA_029228625.1 Pseudolycoriella hygida | reverse complement strand
CTCCAGGATCTCACTCTAATCAATGCAATGAAATAAAATAAGAAATAATTGACACCAAGAATCGTTAGATGAGACGCTCAGAACAGGAGGCGGCACGCATTAGCCCGGGTATTGTCGCATAGACAGCCACTCCTTCAGCTTTCTTTTAAAAACAAAATCACTGGAAGCCGTAATTTCCGCAGGCAGGGAGTTGTACAAATCAGTTCCGGCTATAGACAGAGCAGCCTCCCCTAGTTTCGTTCGCGTTCCGGCGCGGTAAAATGGTTTGCGATTTCTCAAGTCATACCTGTGAGAGGTCAATCTAAACTCCACCGTGTTATGAGACTTCCCGGAGACTACACCGTGCACATAGTTGCAGATGCTCAGTTTGAGGAGGCTATTAATGTTTAGGACTCCAGGGCAATGGGTTCTGAACAAGTCCACGGTGGAATGACGCTGCGGTAACTTGCAAACATGTTTCAGGCATCTCTTTTGAAGAATCTGCAACTGCTTCACACAGACCTTACTGGCTTGACCCCAGGCACCGGTGAGGTAGACCAAGTGCGAATGCGCTAAGGCAAAATATATTTTCATCAGGACAGATTTAGGTAGAATTCGCTTGAGCTTATTGAGCACACCACTAACTGATGAGAGCTTTTTGCACAATCTCGTTATGTGATCCCCCCACCTCAAATTCTCATCAAATAGTAGTCCTAAGTACTTATAAACTGAGACTACTTGTACCTCTTGACCATCAATCATAACAGGTCCTACAATCGCCACACCTTTCACACTTCTCCGAAAGTGCATTACTTTTGTCTGTGCTACATTAAGGGACAATTTATTAGCTGTAAAGAATTTATTAAGCAAAATCAAGTCATGGTTGATGTCCGTAACATTTTGGTCGAAGGAAACGTTTGAGCTAAAGTTACCGGTGTCATCTGCGAACAAGAGAATTACACCTTTCAATGGCAGCATGAAGATGTCGTTAATATAGACGATGAAAAGGAGTGGGCCCAGTACGCTTCCCTGTGGTACACCAATGGTAATGTCAATCATCGGGCTCTGATCTTTGCCAACAGTAACACACTGTTTACGCCTACTGAGGTAGCTCCTAAACAAGTCCAAGGCAACACCTCGGACGCCAGCAATTTCTAACTTCTCTAGAAGAATCCCATGATCCACGCAATCAAAGGCTTTCATGAGATCGAGGAAGACAGCACTGACGACTTTACCTTTGTTAATGTCTATTAGCATCTTGTTTAGTAGTTCGAAGGTCGCAGTATGGGTCCCTGACTTTTTCCTGAATCCAAATTGTTTCTCATACAAGAGATTACTCGATTCAAGAAAGCACATAAGTCGTCCGTGGAGGACAGTCTCAAAAATTTTATTTATGACCGGTAGGACTGAAATCGGCCGGTAGTTGGACGGATCTGATTTCGAGTCTGATTTGTGCACAGGAGTTACCCTAGCGATCTTATGCTATGCTAGCTATGTTATGGCCGATCATAGAGAAAAACTCGTTAAACGAAATCGCCTTTTGCAGGTCACCCTTTATGGCTTCCCCGTTTATGACTAATTTATCAATTATCTCCTTTTTCGACTTTCTTCTACCAAGGACTTCATTAATTTTCTTCCATGTCCTCTTTGGGCTGCTAGTGTCTAAAAACATCTCTTCATATTATCTGTTACTGTAATACCAATGAAGGTCATCGATTTCAGAGTCAAGAGCCTTCAACTTACTCTTAATCACATCGTCATTCATGAACCTAGGTTTTTTGGACTTAGAATACAGATTCTTCCTCCGGTTAATTACGCTACGAAGATGGTCGTTCATGTATGGAAATAACTTCGATCTGCGATCATAAGAGACTAGCTTTGTCGTGGTGCATCGCTCGTAACAATCCTTGAAAATTGACACGAAATCATCAAGGAAAGAATTCGGGTCATTATACGAAAGAACAGGGAATTCATAAAGTCTGTCGGCAAGGATTTTTTTCATCTCATCATAGTCAGTGAAAGCCTTGAGAACCGACTTGGGACCGCTACATGCTTCAGTATCAACGTGAGTGAACACCGCAGAGTGATCACTAAAGTTCTCGTCAACTCTGACCGTGTTACAATAGACCTTCATTTCATCGCCGAAATTACATAGAACATGGTCAAGCAGGGTTCCACTCACAGGCCTCGTTACATTCTCGTTTGCAATCTTGTAGTCGAAGGAAGATAGTAAATTGACATATTTATGCTGGGTAGAGGTACACAGGGTACGTGTCTGTTTTTCTAACAAGTCAATATTCATATCACCAAGGATAAGACAGGATCTACAGCGCCGTTGTTCTAGGAAGCTTTGTAAATGTCTCATGAAAGAAGTCACATTTTCAGCAATGGGAGGCCGGTAATATCCTATTATCTGCATTGGCTTTCGCCTTTCAGTAACAAAAATTTCGATTGAAAAAGAAAAAAATTTTGAGTCGGTTTTCTCTATAAACTTATGCTGTAAGTGGGAGCTTATGTATAGGCTCAATCCACCAGCAGGGGCATTATTGCAAGCTGGGTAGTGCGTGAAGGATAGCAGATCACAAAGACTCGCAATTTCATAAGTTAACTTTGTTTCACCGACAACTATGATATCTATTTTGAACGTAATACTCATTAGGAAGGATTTGAATTTAGTAAACTTCTCGAAACTATTAATACTTCTAGCATTTAATTGCAGAACATTAAGACCTCGAAAAGCGGAAAAATTGCTAGAAAAATATCGACTAAAGCTCTCAGCGTCACGAAAAGAACGATTCACAGTGTCAAGATCCAAAATTTTACTCAAGAAAGACATTGAATTGTAGCGTGTGTGAGATATGGAAATACGTAAAGACTCACCCCTAAACACCAGCATCCTCCTTATCGTCGTCATCCAGTCCTCCAACATCAACATCATGCCCGTTATTTGCCTCTAACTTTGAAAAATTTATATTTTGATAAACTCGAATTATCTTTGTATTGTCCCCTTTTCTGAGGAAAATTTTACCATTCTTCGTCCAGATGTATTTGTAGTTATTAGATTTCTGAAAAAGTTTGGCTTTAATATACAATTTTCTTAGGTTAGGAGCTAGATTTTCGAATATATAAATTTTATTATTGATTTCAGAATCACCTTTGAACCCCATATCTTTGGTGTAAATAATTTTCTTTTACCTGTATGCATCAAGAAATGTTGACATTGCATCTCGGGTTGCAAAAGTAGCGATGATGGTCGGAGGACGTTTATTCGGGGGATTACCTGCTGATACCGCACTATCTGTGTCACGTGACGAGTTACCTTAGCAGTGGACGCCGTCGAAAGTTGGTTTTGAAAAATATTATGTAGCCTTATGGTCGACTTTACTTCGGATTTTTCTGGATCCAAATCGATGATCTTACTTATCTTCCCCATGATGTTTTTCAGGTCTTCGTTAGGGGACTCAGGAACACCGTTCACTTGAATGGATGGCGGGTTTGTTTTTATTTCCACTTGATTCAATCGCTCTTCGAGTATTTGGATTTGAGATCGCATTGTGGCGACATCCATCGTCAGCCATCACACAAATTAAGAAACTCGGAAAAAATCATCAAACGCATCATCGAACGCATTCGAGAATTACATCGAACGCTCTCATCTAAAACTTCGAATTATTTATGTCAAGGAAACCGTTGTTTACCTTTTATTCATTTGTATATAAATATCATAATCTGGAAATAAATATTTATTCAGTCTTGTGGACTCAAGCTCAAACGACTAGTTTAGAAACTTCCCACAAATTGGTGACCTCCTCCGACAAACGAACACGGTTCAAGTCGCAGATTAGATCTAGAAACGAACAACAAGTTCACCTAAATCTCAATCTACTCCATATAATACCCAAAGTTACCTTTCACGACTAGTGAAATAGTCTGAGTATATAACTCACAAACATAGTGCAACTGTGCTAAATTCAAATTAAAGAATATTTCACGCATTCCTTCCACAGGAAGCAATCAAGTGAAATAAGCGGTGCTTCTTGCTACGGCAACATAAGACCTTCATCAACTCAATCTTAATAATTAACGTTACTGCACAATCAACCCTTCTACAGAAGCGCAAGCAAATACTACAACAATGTTCAATCAAAACGAAATTCTCGAAGAGAATTTAGATGATTCACATGCTTCTGTTTCACAGGATCAAAACGAAGAAGGAAATGTAAGTATGGCAACAGTCGGACAGCAACAAGCTTGTCCCAGGGGTGCTGTAAGTCGAATCCAAGTGAGAGTTCCACCTTTCTGAAAACAAAACCCTCAATTATGGTTTCGCCAGCTAGAAGCACAATTCGCTACAACCCATATCACTACAGACCTCACAAAATACAACACCATTATAGGAGTAATGGAAAGTGACATTCTGTCAGCAGTAAGTGATATCGTGTTGAACCCCCCTACATGCAACTTGTACGAAACAATCAAAAAACGACTTATCACTCAGTACGCTGAGACTGATAATCGGAAAATCAAAAGTCTTCTCAATGAAATAACTCTAGGAGACATGAAACCGACAGACCTACTACGCAAAATGCGAGAGCTGGCTTGTGGTAAGGTCGGGGACGATCTCCTAAAGACTCTGTGGCTTCAAAGGCTTCCCCTAAATGTCCAAACCGTTTTGTCAGTCAGTGGTAAAAGCCTCGAAGAGCTTGCCGCTAGGGCAGACATTATGACGGACGTAACTGAGCCAACAGCAGTTCAAGCAGTAACTGTTGAAAACGACAAAATCAGCGATTTAGTTAACACCGTTTGCTCACTGGAAGGCAAAATCGAAGGTCTAAAAAAGAACCTTCGTGAGTCTAATAAAAGGTTCAAGCGGGCATCATGACGTTGCTCCGCAACGCCATCAGAAGCGTCCTCTGTAACAAAGAACAACAAATGCTTCTATCACACCAAATTCGGCAATGAAGCCCGGAAGTGTGTAGAGCCATGTAGCTTCCGCAACAATAGTCCCGTTATTAGGCGTATATACGTTACAGAAAAAACGTCGGGGAAAGATTATTTAATCGATACGGGCGCCGACATAAGCGTCGTACCTCCCAACTCCAAGGAAAAGGGCAACAGGCCCGGTCTTTTCAAAATATTCGCAGCCAACGGCTCACAAATCAAAACGTATGGCAGCAAAACACTCACACTGAACATAGGGTTACGCCGGCCCATACGCTGGGTATTCGTAATTGCAGACGTGCAAACTCACATCATCGGTGCAGATCTTTTTAAAAAATATGACCTCTGGATTGACGTCAAAAATAACAGGCTAAGGGACAATGTAACAAACATTGTCGTTAGCGCAAAAATCAAAGAAACAAACCCTCCCGAGCAAATTTCAACATTATCAACGCTTTCCGCATACAATCAACTCTTGCAGGAGTTTCCAGACATCCTGGACCTCTCGGGTATTAAAAGAATCTCCAAAAAACACAATGTGAAACACAATATTATAACAAATTGCCAGCCCATTTTCTCCAAACCAAGGAGATTGAACCCAGAAAAACTAAAAGTAGCCAAGGCTGAGTTCGATCAAATGCTCGAACTCGGGATTTGTCGTCCCTCAGATAGCCCCTGGGCCTCACCATTACACATCGCGCCGAAACCTTCCGGCGGTTGGCGCCCATGCGGGGACTATAGAAGGTTAAACGCTAACACACTCCCGGACCGATACCCTATTTCGCATGTACAGGATTTCAATCACTTCCTCTGCAACAAAAAAATCTTTAGCGTCATCGACCTAGTAAGGGCTTACAATCAAATTCCAGTAGCCGAGGAAGACGTCCAAAAGACGGCTATTATAACCCCTTTTGGTCTCTTTGAGTTTCCACAAATGACATTCGGCCTGTGCAACGCTGCACAAACCTTCCAACGGTTCGTAAACACAGTAATTCAAGGACTCGACTTTTGTTTCGCTTACCTAGACGACATCCTGGTAGCATCAAAAGACGAGCAGGAACATTTACAGCACTTACGAAGCGTACGAAGCGTACTCCAAAGGCTAAATGATTTTGGTGTAGTGATAAACATAAACAAATGTCATTTGGGACAGACAGAAATAAAATTCCTGGGGTATCAAATAAACAAGGACGGTACAAAACCTCTAAATACCAAAGTTGAGGCTATTTCAAACTTTAAAAAACCAGAAAATGTTTCACAACTCAAAAGATTTCTCGGTATGTTAAACTACTACCGACGTTTTATGCCACAGGCAGCTAAAACTCAAATTCCTTTGCTCAACTGCACCAAAGGAAGTAAAAAGAAGGATAAAACTCCAATTCAATGGACTCCACAATTAGATGAGTCTTTTGAAAGTTGCAAAGCACAGCTTGTCAACGCAACGCCTCTCGCTCACCCAGCAGAAGACGCAAAACTTTGCTTAATGGTCGACGCTTCTGATACAGCTGTCGGAGGTGTCGTCAACCAGTTTACCGACAAAGGTTGGTCTCCACTGGCATTCTTCTCTAGAAGACTCAAAACGGCAGAAACCAAATATTCGACCTACGACAGGGAGCTTTTGGCAATATATGCTGCAATTAAACACTTCCAAAACATCTTGGAAGCTCGTTCTTTTACAATTTACACCGACCATAAGCCACTCGTTTTTTCATTCAATCAAAAAAACGAGAAAGCGTCCCCACGACAACTCAGACATTTGGATTTCGTCGGGCAGTTCTCCACTGATATACAGCATATATCCGGAGCAGACAACGTCGTCGCCGACGCCCTGTCACGTATCAACTGCATCGCATCAATTTCCTTATCTAGCTCTCTCGACTACAACCTCATAGCTCGACTGCAAGAGGAAGATGCGGAACTCACGCAATTAAAGGCACGAAGAAGCGGGCTCAAACTGTTGAAGGTAGACTTCAATAACGTCCTGCTAACGTGCGATGTTTCCACTGAAGCTCCACGCCCATTCATACCGGAACCTCTTCGCAAACTTATCTTCGAACATATACACAATCTCGCGCATCCAGGGACAAAGGCAACATTGAAGTTAATCAAAAACAACTTCGTCTGGCCTTCACTTAACAAAGACGTACAGATTTTCTGCAAGAGCTGTATACCTTGCCAGAAAAACAACGTTCAGAGACACAACAAATCTTTGCTTGGCCAAATTGAGGCACCCAATGAACGATTTGAACATATACACATTGACTTAGTAGGTCCTCTTCCTTCTTCAGAAGGGTACAGATATTGCTTAACATGCATCGATCGCTTCACTCGGTGGCCCGAGGCCATTCCAATCGCAGATGTTAAAGCAGAAACAGTCGCTAAAGCCTTTTTCCTAAACTGGATCTCGCGATTCGGAATTTGCAAAAAACTCACTTCCGATCAAGGCCCACAGTTCGAGTCGGAACTTTTTTCAGAAATTAATAAACTCCTGGGGATCCGCAAACTCCGGACAACCCCATATCATCCGCAAGCTAACGGAATGATAGAACGCTGGCATCGGACTCTCAAAAAAGCCATCAAGTGTCACGCCAACCCTCGTTGGAGTGAGACTCTACCAATAATCCTTCTCGGATTACGTTCCATAATTCTGGAAAATCTAAACACTTCCCCAGCGGAATTAGTTTTTGGTACCAACCTTCGTTCACCATACAATTTTTTTGAAACACTCAAACCTAGCATCAAAGCCGATCCCAACAGCTTCGCCGAAAGACTTAAAACTATTATGATCAATTTGAAACCTACACCCTCAAGCTCACATAACAAACAAAAAGTTTTCATTCACAAGGATATGAAAACTTGCACGCATGTTTTCGTACGTCACGATGGTGTGAAGCCTTCTCTTCAACCAACCTACGAAGGACCCTTCGAAGTGACAGACAAACATACAAAACATTTCACGGTAAAAGTAAAAGGAAAAAACAAACAAATTTCAATCGATCGCCTCAAACCAATGTTTACGGTCAATAACGAACAGATTGAACCAAGTTTGTTAAATAAACCAAAGAAAAAAGTACGCTTCGCAAAGTAGTACACAACCCTGCGAGTACTAAATTACATTTGACGAAGACCAAAAACCACTTCTAACGGAACTCCTTTTTTTTGCCGACTATATAAACCCCCTTAACAAAAAAGACACCACTTCAAAAACAGCTTTCACTTTAAACTTACTTCCAAGTTCAAGTCAAAGTCAATTAAAAAAAACAAGTCCTAATGGCTTACAACAATAAATCTCCAACACCAACTGGCAATGCAACTTGGTTGGACAACATCATTAAAGAACTTCACCATATACGTCAGGATCTTGCAAGGCAACATACTACGTTACTCGAAACTCGTACATTAATTACGAACATGCAACGCCAACGTGGCAGGCAACTCCCACTAAATACAGCATCTCAGGTTATCACCAACCCTCCAGTGAGACCTTACGCTAAAATTAGAATTGCTACTCAACAATCTCAACACCGTACAATCAAAGTTCTTGGTGGCCCTGGGAGGCATGGACAAGTTGAAATTGAGCCAGCAACAACAATTTGTTGGTATCACAAACAATTTGGAAATGCTTCAGCTACTTGCGTCAATTTGTTCCACCACCAACACTCAAATCACTAATCACTACTGAGCAAAAAACGACTCACGAGGTGGAACACCCAATGGAAAATAAACAAACTACCACAACTCCCGAAGCAATTCCAAACATTAAAACCCTCAACTGGAACGAAGAGGACGATTTCGACGCACTCCGCGGGCGACGACTATCACAATCGTCTTCATCTTCATCATCCGATTCAGAGGAGGAGCAAAATCAATTTCACATATAAAAAAATAAAAAACGCAAACAAAATTTTATAGCTTCACATTTTTATTTTAATAAATAATAAATTTTTCTCTTCTTCTTCTTTCTTTTAATGTATAGTGCGGCCTCAAAGTATCGCAACAAAGTTACTAGGAGGGGAGTAGTGTGGCGACATCCATCGTCAGCCATCACACAAATTAAGAAACTCGGAAAAAATCATCAAACGCATCATCGAACGCATTCGAGAATTACATCGAACGCTCTCATCTAAAACTTCGAATTATTTATGTCAAGGAAACCGTTGTTTACCTTTTATTCATTTGTATATAAATATCATAATCTGGAAATAAATATTTATTCAGTCTTGTGGACTCAAGCTCAAACGACTAGTTTAGAAACTTCCCACAGCATGACCTTGCTGTTGTTCTCTACTTTGCTCAATCGTTTCTCCTGTTTCTTTACAGTAGTGTTGAGTGATTGAAGGGTTTCTAGCTGATCTTTAATCGATTTAATTGAGTTACAGTACTCTAGTTGGCCTTCCTGCAGTTTCTGCAGCTGTTTATTGATGTCGCTTAAGGTAACATCGATTGAATTTGAGTTTGATTTCCTGCCTCCCATATCCACACTAGCTTTTTTGATCTTCGCCTTCGAAACTTCTTTATTTCTTGCAGGTTGATCTTGATGAGATTTGTTGGGGCTTGAGTCACCATTTAATACAATTGATCGTCGCGTTGAACGTACTTTACATTTTGGGCATTTCCATTCGGATTCCCCATTTTCAATTGCACGAAGTAAATTGCTGTCGATATTACCGCAAGTAAGGTGGTAATTGCTACTGCATATCGAGCATGCAACGCCCTTTAATCGTCTGGTGAATGGTTTGCTGCACTCCTTACAGTTGTTTGCTGACATGGCGTTGATGGTTGTTGTCAATTTAATGCATTTCCAATTTATTGTGCATAAATTTCCGGTGAGCCAGATTGACCTCCGGCCCCTTCTCCAACCACAATAAATTATTCGCTGTTTAATTATTTTGTTCGAGTATTACGGCACTATTATTTAAACAAGATGAATGAGTCACTTCACTAGATTTTGTTTTAGCTTATTAGAATTGCACAAATTCTAGTTATGTCGTTGGGTATAATACCCTATAGTCATTTTAAATATGGCTGCTTAATGCACATCTGGAGTAGCAGCCATTTTGTTAGACAAAAAAATTTTTTTTTTTTATTTTTTTTTATTTTTTAGATATTGTCACAATTCAATTTCACTGATTTTGCGAGTAAGTAATTGAATAGATTCGACTTAAAACGCTGTGTCTAATCTAGATTCACACTTTGTCGTAATAATCCAACAGAGATAATTTCATCTGCATTAATAACCCACACCATGTGTCCTTTAGTTCTCTATTGAATACCTATCTCCAATAGCGGTAAATATATCAAGCGCTTATTGAATAAATTTTGATGATTAATCGACTCACTGATATTATACTTGTTTTCAAATTAGTTCAAATATCTCTCGATTATAGATTCCTGTTTAATTTTCGTAAAAAGAGTTTTTCATGTTCGGAGCGAAATGAAACACGTCTTTACTC
>CM055406.1:31172963-31212237 GCA_029228625.1 Pseudolycoriella hygida | reverse complement strand
TGACTAATTTAATTTTCGTAATTTTCTGATGTCCACAGATTTTATTTTAAATCTTCAAGAGTGATTTCCGTTCTAATTTCGCAGAGATATAACTGAAAAAGTTCCATCATCCTTCAAAAAACCACGTTTTTTACCACTTTTTCGACCATAACTTCGAAAGTTTTCAATCCTGTTATCAATTTTTTGATTATCTTTCAGAAAAAAAAGTTTTTGAAAATGGGATAAGATTTACCCGATTTATGCAGAAAAAACACGTTGGGCAATAGTAGATATTAAGTTTTGGGGCCCTGGCTGAGTCCAAAAGCTCAAAATAAAAAAAAAATCTTCCATAAATTGTCGGTCATGCTCAGATCTTTCAAACAAAAAAAACTTATGAAAATCGGAAAAGATTTATTTGAGTTATGTACAAAAAACACGCAGGGCCCTAGCAGACATTCGTTTTTAGTGCCCTGACTAAGTCCAAGGACTCAAACTTAAAAAAGTATCTTCCATAAATTGTCGGCCATGCCCAAATCTTTCAAACAAAAAAAATTCTGAAAATCGGAAAAGATTTACTCGAGGTATGTACAAAAGACCCAAAACCACTTAAACGGCCCTAGTTTATTGGCCCTTTGGCCGACAGTGCCCAGGTTCAATCCCAAAAAAGATTTTTCAATTACCTTCCAGGGTCAAATATGACAGAAATTATGCGATGTACATAGAAAAAACATATAAAAAGAACAGCCGGATACATTTTTGAGGCCCCTAGCTAAGTCCAAGGGCACAAAGAAAAAAATTTCTTTTATAAATTGTTGGGCTTTCATAGACCTATCGATTAATTTAAGACTATGCACCTCTTGCCAAAATTGTTATTGTGAAGTTGGTGCATTGCGACCCGAGCCGAAGGCGATATCGAGATAAATGAAAATGCTCTACAGGGATAAATAAGAAATTATCGTGCTGCGCAGATAAAAAAAGCTTATTGAAAGTCGGAACGGATTTTCTCAAGTTGCATACAAAAACCGCGCAACGAGAAGAGACCCATCTGGACAGACACCATGACATCCGGACATCAAGACACTCTGATATCCTGACACCGGATATCCAAACATCAAGACATCTCACGCCCTGACTTTCGGACATCAGGACATCCGGACGGCAATCGGCCGAAATAACTAACAACAAAAACAACTACCTACAAAAATAAATAACTATTTGTAAAAAACAACTAACAGCGGAAATAAATACCTACCAAAACAACTGCCTCAAATTTAACTACTGCCATATGGCCAAATGTCGATTAAAAAAATTGAGAAGAAGCGGGGTCGAGGGGCGGCAGCTGGATACTGAATGCAAGGGTAGGTAGGCCTGCAAGGGGTGTAAAAGCTTGTCGCAGGCGCGGGGGTTTGGGGGCAGAGCCTCCTTAATTAAAAATATTACTCCATATTATTACTCCATAATATTACTACATAACGAAATAGTTAAACTGGTTCGGAATTATTTTTTTCTTTCAGTCATTAATATCGGTAGTTTTTGATGTAGTAGTTGAAGTGGTAGTAGTTATTTATGTTGGTAGTTGTTCTTGTTCTGCCGTAAGACCCTGACTTACGCCAAGGGAATAAAGCCTTATAAAGAAGAAGATGAAGTTTTATTAGCTGAGCTAATTTTTTCAAAAAGAAGTCTCGACGCAGTGTGGAACTTTAGAAGAAAAATGAAATAGCCGGTAAATACTTTGAAACTTTTTTAGTCTTTAAGTTTTGGTTACAGACTAACGTTTTTATTTTGTTACACTTTTAAGTTCTGCCATTTTTTTGGTATAGAAAAAAGTCAATTTGTGTATAAGTCTACAGTTTACATTCAGTTGTTCCTCCCCCCACGAACTTCTAATTTTGAATGTTAGGTCATTTTTTTTTTCTGTGTTCAATTTGTTTATCTCGAGCACTCCATCGTACCAGTCGACGAAATTGGGCTGCTTTTTAAAAATCTTGAGGTAGGCTAAAAGTTTCTCAGGGATGGTTCAGTCAACCTAACTGCGCCAGTACCATTACGTTATTTTCGCCTCGAGATTCGGTTATATTTTCCTTGAACTAGACTTGTATGCTCGACTTAATGTTTTTTGTCTCTAACCTTGATGTCCCCTTCGTAGATAAATAATCTACTTCAATGTAATTGCAATTTTAATTCTTTACACTTAACTGTATTCATATGGACTCAGATATATACTTAAACGTAGACGTAGGCAAGATATTTAATATTGTTAAGAGGTGTATCAATGGGATGTCTGTAAATATTTTCTTAGTTTTCGAATATCCCAGTTTTTAAGTTTCTACGCTAACAAAAACAACAATGAGTTTGATATTCAGAGAAAGTCAGAAGCAGCCATCCTTCTGAGCTTATTTTGCACATTCTTATTTCAAACCCTGACATAGCCCCAAGATTATACTGGGCCCAGCATACCCTATTTTTTAAAAATATGTTAAGAAACTTACGAAATCTGTAGAAATTTTTAAGAAATTTTAGAAATAATTGAGAAACTTTAGAAATATTTGAGAAACTTAAGAAATATTTGGGAAATTTTAGAAATATTTGAGAAATTTCAGAAATATTTGAAAAGCTTTTTTGGAAATTCTAGAAATGTGAATTGGAAATTAAAGGAATCGGTTGTGATTTCAATAAATGTGTATTTAAATCCGAGTTTTTAACAATGAAAAGAATTACTTATTTTTTTTACATTTTTTGGCTTCAGTGGTCAGGAAATCGGTTTTTCGTTTTATTGAAATTCGTTGGGTTCGTCTCAAAATTTGTTTGTTTTTTTGTGGGATATTTGATGGTGAACCGATTTCCGAATGATTTTCTTCCCTACCGAATGAATTTTCAGATGAAATTTGAATTGATTCAACTTCATTTATTGGTGGAAAATTGTCTTCCTGCGGTTCTTCGCTCAATTCCACCTGTGCTAGAGATGAATGACGACTAATGACGTTAGATTGATCAGTTGGATTGCTTTCATTTATATTTGTAGCGCCATCGTTCTCTGAGTTTTCGATTTCATTAATGGAGTCGATTAATCATCAAAATTTATTCAATAAGCGCTTGATATATTTACCGCTATTGGAGATAGGTATTCAATAGAGAACTAAAGGACACATGGTGTGAGTTATTAATGCAGATGAAATTATCTCTGTTGGATTATTACGACAAAGTGTGAATCTAGATTAGACACAGCGTTTTAAGTCGAATCTATTCAATTACTTACTCGCAAAATCAGTGAAATTGAATTGTGACAATATCTAAAAAATAAAAAAAAATTTTTTTTTTGTCTAACAAAATGGCTGCTACTCCAGATGTGCATTAAGCAGCCATATTTAAAATGACTATAGGGTACGATACCCAACGACATAACTAGAATTTGTGCAATTCTAATAAGCTAAAACAAAATCTAGTGAAGTGACTCATTCATCTTGTTTAAATAATAGTGCCGTAATTCTCGAACAAAATAATTAAACAGCGAATAATTTATTGTGGTTGGAGAAGGGGCCGGAGGTCAATCTGGCTCACCGGAAATTTATACACAATAAATTGGAAATGCATTAAATTGACAACAACCATCAACGCCATGTCAGCAAACAACTGTAAGAAGTGCAGCAAACCATTCACCAGACGATTAAAGGGTGTTGCATGCTCGATATGCAGTAGCAATTAACACCTTACTTGCGGTAATATCGACAGCAATTTACTTCGTGCAATTGAAAATGGGGAATCCGAATGGAAATGCTCAAAATGTAAAGTACGTTCAACGCGACGATCAATTGTATTAAATGGTGACTCAAGCCCCAACAAATCTCATCAAGATCAACCTGCAAGAAATAAAGAAGTTTCGAAGGCGAAGATCAGAAAAGCTAGTGTGGATATGGGAGGCAGGAAATCAAACTCAAATTCAATCGATGTTACCTTAAGCGACATCAATAAACAGCTGCAGAAACTGCAGGAAGGCCAACTAGAGTACTGTAACTCAATTAAATCGATTAAAGATCAGCTAGAAACCCTTCAATCACTCAACACTACTGTAAAGAAACAGGAGAAACTATTGAGCAAAGTAGAGAACAACAGCAAGGTCATGCGATCTCAAATCCAAATACTCGAAGAGCGATTGAATCAAGTGGAAATAAAAACAAACCCGCCATCCATTCAAGTGAACGGTGTTCCTGAGTCCCCTAACGAAGACCTGAAAAACATCATGGGGAAGATAAGTAAGATCATCGATTTGGATCCAGAAAAATCCGAAGTAAAGTCGACCATAAGGCTACATAATATTTTTCAAAACCAACTTTCGACGGCGTCCACTGCTAAGGTATCTACAAGTAACTCGTCACGTGACACAGATAGTGCGGTATCAGCAGGTAATCCCCCGAATAAACGTCCTCCGACCATCATCGCTACTTTTGCAACCCGATATGCAATGTCAACATTTCTTGATGCATACAGGAAAAAGAAAATTATTTACACCAAAGATATAGGGTTCAAAGGTGATTCTGAAATCAATAATAAAATTTATATATTCGAAAATCTAGCTCCTAACCTAAGAAAATTGTATATTAAAGCCAAACTTTTTCAGAAATCTAATAAATACATCTGGACGAAGAATGGTAAAATTTTCCTCAGAAAAGGGGACAATACAAAGATAATTCGAGTTTATCAAAATATAAATTTTTCAAAGTTAGAGGCAAATAACGGGCATGATGTTGATGTTGGAGGACTGGATGACGACGATAAGGAGGATGCTGGTGTTTAGGGGTGAGTCTTTACGTATTTCCATATCTCACACACGCTACAATTCAATGTCTTTCTTTCTTTAGTAAAATTTTGGATCCTGACACTGTGAATCGTTCTTTTCGTGACGCTGAGAGCTTTAGTCGATATTTTTCTAGCAATTTTTCCGCTTTTCGAGGTCTTAATGTTCTGCAATTAAATGCTAGAAGTATTAATAGTTTCGAGAAGTTTACTAAATTCAAATCCTTCCTAATGAGTATTACGTTCAAAATAGATATCATAGTTGTCGGTGAAACAAAGTTAACTTATGAAATTGCGAGTCTTCGTGATCTGCCATCCTTCACGCACTACCCAGCTTGCAATAATGCAATAACTCAAAATTTTTTTCTGTTTCAATCGAAATTTTTGTTACTGAAAGGCGAAAGCCAATGCAGATAATAGGATATTACCGGCCTCCCTTTGCCGAAAATGTGACTTCTTTCATGAGACATTTACAAAGCTTCCTAGAACAACGGCGCTGTAGATCCTGTCTTATCCTTGGTGATATGAATATTGACTTGTTAGAAAAACAGACACGTACCCTGTGTACCTCTACCCAGCATAAATATGTCAATTTACTATCTTCCTTCGACTACAAGATTGCAAACGAGAATGTAACGAGGCCTGTGAGTGGAACCCTGCTTGACCATGTTCTATGTAATTTCGGCGATGAAATGAAGGTCTATTGTAACACGGTCAGAGTTGACGAGAACTTTAGTGATCACTCTGCGGTGTTCACTCACGTTGATACTGAAGCATGTAGCGGTCCCAAGTCGGTTCTCAAGGCTTTCACTGACTATGATGAGATGAAAAAAATCCTTGCCGACAGACTTTATGAATTCCCTGTTCTTTCGTATAATGACCCGAATTCTTTCCTTGATGATTTCGTGTCAATTTTCAAGGATTGTTACGAGCGATGCACCACGACAAAGCTAGTCTCTTATGATCGCAGATCGAAGTTATTTCCATACATGAACGACCATCTTCGTAGCGTAATTAACCGGAGGAAGAATCTGTATTCTAAGTCCAAAAAACCTAGGTTCATGAATGACGATGTGATTAAGAGTAAGTTGAAGGCTCTTGACTCTGAAATCGATGACCTTCATTGGTATTACAGTAACAGATAATATGAAGAGATGTTTTTAGACACTAGCAGCCCAAAGAGGACATGGAAGAAAATTAATGAAGTCCTTGGTAGAAGAAAGTCGAAAAAGGAGATAATTGATAAATTAGTCATAAACGGGGAAGCCATAAAGGGTGACCTGCAAAAGGCGATTTCGTTTAACGAGTTTTTCTCTATGATCGGCCATAACATAGCTGAGAAGTTTACCAGCGACCAAGACATTAACGAGCATTCTACTCTGCTTAGGAACCCTGATAGTATATTCCTTAACCCAGTCAATGATAATGAGATCATCGACCTGCTGCTTCAGTTGGATGTGAACAAAAGTACAGGAATCGACGGTATATCTGCAGTTAGTCTTAAGATTTGTGCCACCGAGATAGCACAGATTGTCTGTTGCATCGTGAATCTTATGCTCTTTACGGGGAAATATCCTGACAGTCTCAAGATCGCTAGGGTAACTCCTGTGCACAAATCAGACTCGAAATCAGATCCGTCCAACTACCGGCCGATTTCAGTCCTACCGGTCATAAATAAAATTTTTGAGACTGTCCTCCACGGACGACTTATGTGCTTTCTTGAATCGAGTAATCTCTTGTATGAGAAACAATTTGGATTCAGGAAAAAGTCAGGGACCCATACTGCGACCTTCGAACTACTAAACAAGATGCTAATAGACATTGACAAAGGTAAAGTCGTCAGTGCTGTCTTCCTCGATCTCATGAAAGCCTTTGATTGCGTGGATCATGGGATTCTTCTAGAGAAGTTAGAAATTGCTGGCGTCCGAGGTGTTGCCTTGGACTTGTTTAGGAGCTACCTCAGTAGGCGTAAACAGTGTGGTACTGTTGGCAAAGATCAGAGCCCGATGATTGACATTACCATTGGTGTACCACAGGGAAGCGTACTGGGCCCACTCCTTTTCATCGTCTATATTAACGACATCTTCATGCTGCCATTGAAAGGTGTAATTCTCTTGTTCGCAGATGACACCGGTAACTTTAGCTCAAACGTTTCCTTCGACCAAAATGTTACGGACATCAACCATGACTTGATTTTGCTTAATAAATTCTTTACAGCTAATAAATTGTCCCTTAATGTAGCAAAGACAAAAGTAATGCACTTTCGGAGAAGTGTGAAAGGTGTGGCGATTGTAGGACCTGTTATGATTGAGGGTCAAGAGGTGCAAGTAGTCTCAGTTTATAAGTACTTAGGACTACTAGTTGATGAGAATTTGAGGTGGGGGGATCACATAACGAGATTGTGCAAAAAGCTCTCATCAGTTAGTGGTGTGCTCAATAAGCTCAAGCGAATTCTACCTAAATCTGTCCTGATGAAAATATATTTTGCCTTAGCGCATTCGCACTTGGTCTACCTCACCGGTGCCTGGGGTCAAGCCAGTAAGGCCTGTGTGAAGCAGTTGCAGATTCTTCAAAAGAGATGCCTGAAACATGTTTGCAAGTTACAGCAGCGTCATTCCACCGTGGACTTGTTCAGAACTCATTGCCCTGGAGTCCTAAACATTAATAGCCTCCTCAAACTGAGCATCTGCAACTATGTGCACGGTGTAGTCTCCGGGAAGTCTCATAACACGGTGGAGTTTAGATTGACCTCTCACAGGTATGACTTGAGAAATCGCAAACCATTTTACCGCGCCGGAACGCGAATGAAACTAGGGGAGGCTGCTCTGTCTATAGCCGGAACTGATTTGTACAACTCCCTGCCTGCGGAAATTACGGCTTCCAGTGATTTTGTTTTTAAAAGAAAGCTGAAGGAGTGGCTGTCTATGCGACAATACCCGGGCTAATCCGTGCCGCCTCCTGTTCTGAGCGTCTCAGCTAACGATTCTTGGTGTCAATTATTTCTTATTTTATTTCATTGCATTGATTAGAGTGAGATCCTGGAGGTACGATGTATTCCCCCACACCGCCCGTCCTCTTCTTCGTCGTCTCCCTTCCATCACACCAAACTGCCCTACAAATTTTGATATTTTTATTTTATTTTTATTTTTACTATAACCATTCTTCACCAATTTTATTAATTTTTTCTTTTTATGTTCTTTCCAAAAACAAGAAAAATATAATGTTAGAACACTAGTTGAAGCTATTTTTTGGCGCGAATCTGTAACTAATATTGAAGGTTGAAAAAGAGATTCGCGCCAAAAAATAGCTTCAACTAATAAGTCTAATATTCTGCCATCAATCTACAATGGCTACTTCTGAGTCTAATTCGAACAATTTTTTGAATATTTTGAATTGTGCTGGACATCCATTTTTCGATGGCTTGGAAGTTTATTTACAAACCAAAATTTCGCCTGTAATTCGGAACATTCTTATGATCAATGATTTGGACACAGCAATTGTTTTCACAACATTCGACCAAAACACCATCGCTGATGTTGAAAATTTTATGAAAAATGTATTCAACGCAGACATGCTACTTGAAGGAGAGAAACTTGAGGACTACTTGGGGCGCTTCGCTAAATGCCAAGAAAGATTCGTCTTTTCATGTGGACAAAAGGGCATAATTCAGCTTATTGCAGATACCTGCAAAAAAACGTATACTCCAAATCAGCCCACATCTTCCGTTCAAATGAATACCGATCCAGCGACTTCGATGGACGTCACTAATGCTGAGCAGGATTCACAAGACACTGACCTTTACGAAAGCGCTGAGCATCCCGGAGAACATGAAACAGTTCGTTTTTTTAACTACATTGGATCACTAATGATAACTGTCTTTAACGACGCTAAAAGGCTCACACTTAGTGTTTGGTCATGGCCATCTCGACAATACGCACAAGAAAAAGCAAATTTGTTCAAAATGAATGGCAGGCTATTGACTACACCTGTTTTGCAATACGTCAATCCAGCTCAACATACACAATTTCTTGACGCAATTATCCAAAGCGATGTGGAAAAGCTGTCATGTCGTATAAAAGAGTCACTCGCACTATCGGTAAGAGTTGATGGCGCTGTTGATAGAACCCAAGACCACAATTTGTTCGTCTTGGCAAACCTGGTAGGAAGAGATGGAGAAATGGAAACAGTGTTTTTGGGATTCGGCATTCCCGAAAGTGAAGAAGGGGATGATGCTGGTGCTGCGGCAACACTTAAATGTATGAAAACAATTATAAAAAAAATTTTACCGTGGAAGGACTTTTTGAAATTGTGCAGTTCCTTGGTGACTGACGGCGAGCCACTTAACACTGGTTCACAAAGTGGTATCTGGGCAAGAATGACAAGAGAACATCAACTGTCCAACAGTGAGAGTCTACCTTTTTTCAAAATCTGGTGCGTAGCGCATCGAATCACTTTAGGATGGAAATCTGTGTGCACCGATAATTCCATTGTCGCCACCATCATAACCTCGACATCTCAATTGTGTAAATTTTTTCGCACTTCTGGCAAGCGTACGGGAAAATTGAGGAACGTTGCGGCAGCCAACAATCTGTCACAGCCCCTGCAGTACCCATCCTATAATTCAACTCGGTGGGTGCAATATACCTATAAACTACTTTCCGTAGTTTTGAGAAATTGGAGATGTTCAATGTTGTATTTCAAGTCAGAAAACGAACGATTGTAGACATTTGGCTCAACTATCATCGAATACATCTTCTTACATTTCTGACCGATATTTTACAATTGTTGAAAACATTTCAAAAGTCATTTGAATCTGACTCAAACACGATTTTGGAATTAACGGGTAAAAAGCAAACATTTTTTGAGCGCCTGGTTTATTGCATTGATAACAGTCTGGAAAATGGATGGGAGCAGCACTTCTTGAATGATATTAATTGTGAGAACGACGGTACATATTTGCTCGGCCACAGATTAACTACTGAAGGCAGGACACGAAGCAACAATAGTTCTCTCGTATTTCCATCTGAGGAACGAGAAGCTATCGTAAGATCATTGTTGCAGCATTTAGATCAGCGCCTTAGCCTCGATGATTTAATGCAGGAATATTTGAAACCCCTTCATCCGATCAATATCTCGGCATACGAAGAGTCTCTTCAATTGTGTCACAAATTCATTGCTACGGATTTCGAACCAAATACCTTCATAGAAGAGTACCGGGCTGCAGCCGATTTAGTTCATAACTTTGAATGAAAAGGTCCACTCGACACCATTAAAGCATTACGACAACTTTCAACAGAACCGTTCACGGCTATCAAAACAGCTTTAGGAAGATTAGCAGCTGCAAAACCACATTCGGCAGATGTTGAACGATTCATAAGTAATAATCTGTCATATCGCATTAATTCTTGTTTTGTAACGTGATTTTGTTTAGGTTTATACAACAAAACTAAAGATGCAGATCGGGCACCATTATCCGCATCAAGTTTATCTAACATATTGTACGTGAAGATGAACATGCCTACAGTGGAAAAATTTGACCCAAGTCCTGCAGTACATCATTGGATGGCTCAGAAAAATAGAAAGCCAATTCAGGGGTCCAAGACAAGACAGCAGGAATGGTTTGTAGGCGTATTTGACGAAGCGGAAGAGCTTTTCGAACGAAAACATATGCAAATTGTGAAATTTTGAGAAAAAAAAATACAATTTCTTGGGCAAATGAATTTACAACAAAAAAAAAAACAATTTTAATTGAATTCCTTATAAATTTTGAGAAACTTTAGAAATATTTGAGAAATTTAAGAAATATTTGGGAAACTTTAGAAATATTTGGGAAACTTTACAAATATTTGAGAAACTTTAGAAATTTGAGAAATGCAGTTTTCAAAAAATAGGGTATGGGGCCCAGGATTACGATGAGGAGTTTAACTACTTTTACCTCGATTATCCGAAATGCAGTAAGCGGTTTGCAGCTAGGGGTACTTGTAAGGGAAAACTCGGATATATTCCCAAGAAAAAAAAAAAATGAAATGTAGACCCGTAAGACATACTTTCAAAACAAATCGTTATTCGAAATCAAAGAATTTTGAAGCACAAGAGGAGCTGAATTTGAAAAACACCCTAAAGGATTGTAAATTAGGTAAAAAGAGTTCGAAAAGAGTTGAATGAAAGGTCTAGGTCTATTGTATAAAATTCCTAATTGGGACTATTAACGAAGAATTGCCACAAATGATTATTTTCACATAGTCCTGCACTTAAATTATAAAAGATTTCAGCGGCAAAAGAATACTTTGATTTTGATTTGGCCCTCCTCAATTTTATAGGGGATGCTCTGCTCATTCAGATGATATCTTGTCAACTTCTTACTTCGCCAATCCATGGCATAAGAAACGCAAGCATTTCTAATGCGATAAATAAAATAAATTATTTTATTCTGATTGATGATTCCATTTTACTCGCATCAATTTCGATTAGTCATGCTTCTGTATAGACCTCATGCTTGTCTTTATAAATTAGTTTTAAAAGCTTAACATCTTTTTGCTATATATCCGACGAGTAAAATAGATGATTATAAATTAATAATAGATGGCTGAGCGCCTAGCTAAAAATTATGTTCAACCAATTCATGTCAGAAAATTTTTATTTATTTTTATTTTTAATGTTTTGTGTATCTGTAAAGATAATTGATGAGTATTTATTATTCATTAATAAACGACACGTACCGTCGATATTCGAACAAACGAAAAAAAAAAGAGAAGTCGAAAGTGAACGGTGGATCCGAAAATATATGGAACATAAAACTAAACGACAAGTTTATAAATTAAAATGAATGAACGACATCATTCGAATATAAATTGCCACTTTGTTTAATAATAAACAAACAAGAAAATTGCATGATTCGGTTTGTAATATTATATTTTTGTGAGATATTTTATGTAAAACGCTTAGATTTGATGGTTCCCACGAATATAAAGTAACGAAAATGTGTGGACTATACAACCGGGTGTCACACAAGCCACACACATTGTTTTTGCGGTGGAGAGCCCATCCGTCCGTCGATTTCGATAAACTTTTTTGCCTGATAGCTTAACGAAAAACTTGGGTCTAGTTCAAAATAAAAGTCACGAGCTAAGTGTCAAGTGTAAGGAAAAACATTTGGCGAAAAACGGTTTAGTGGTTTAAGCAGCAGAGTCCTCACAATGAACTAGAATGTCCACAGTAGAGGGTGGTATTTCATTCATCAGGAAATATTCATTAAGAGGTTTACGTTGAACGCAAAGTTGTGGAGGAAATTACAATCGGCTTATGTTTAACTGATCAGCAAGAAATTCATTTTTGATCACCAGAAAAATAAAACACTCTTTTTTAGGGCCAGGGGGTGTCCGACCGTTTCGTAAAAGGAGGAATGTATCTTTAAAGCGGCTAACTCAGCGTAGGTGTTACTATCTTTGCCCCTAATTAAGTTTTATTTTGTATTGGTGATCAAAATTGTATTTTCAGGTGATCAAAAACTACCCATTACAATCATACCATAAGCCTTAAGATCCATACGCAAATTTACAAAGAGCCTAAAAATGTTCATCTGTTGTAGAAAGCATCGAAAGAATAACTTTTTCTCATCAAATCAACGGTCCAAGTGCTCCAAGGGATCCTTTATATTTGTCTGTATGTTTTGGATGGTATACTGTCAACAGAGCTCTTAGCCTTAGTACTCTTAGAAATTAGAGAAACTTCAAGACATTATTGAATAGCTTAAAGAAAAGTGATTTCCATCAACATCAGTCTTTCACGCAAATTGCGTTTCAAGGACAAATTGAGTGATAAAGCAACTCTCCTATTGTTGGGTAAAAATCAGCTTCCGTTTTTACATAGTGAAGTGCTAGGTGAACTTCTCTTTGAAAAGTTTTATTTTCACTTTTTAACGTCTACCGAATTTCAGATTAGTGGCCGTTCCTTCTTCTAGTGTTAGTGTCAATTTTATTTTTCTCATTGTCAGTGTCAAATTTTGTTTTCCTAAAAAAAGTTTTTCCTAGAATCTTGTTGTGATAAGTGAGTAATAAGTGTTTGAAAATTAGTTTGAATTGAATGACTGCTGGATGAACGAACGAGAAAATAAACGGTTTGGTCAGATAATTAGTAAGGTAGATGATGGTGAGTTGATCACCAGAAAAACGAATATTGAGTTGTCCGAGTAAGTTTGCATGAAAAAAAAAGACTGGACAACTCAAGGTTTATAGAATGGTGAGTTGTCCAATGACGTTTCATATCTTGGACAACTCACAATTTTGAAACTCATATGAGATTGGACAACTCACCATACCCCCCGAACAACTCTCAATTTACATTACTTAATTAATTTTATGTTAATTAGATAGCCAAGAGCCAAATCTTCAACTGGAAAGTGATAGTTCTTTACTAAGTTTCAAAACTACCAAAAGAATTAGGTCGAAAGTTGGAGATTGTTAAATTTAGACAACTAACCATCATTTACCTTTTATTTTGCAAATAACTGAATAAAATCATGTACCAAAATGCATCTTTTGTATTGATTTTCGTTTCATTCGATTTTCCACTTTTGATCAATTGTTTATCCACCATACCGTAGAAAGCTTATAGTCATGAAGTTCTCAACACTGTCGTCCCTGACGAGTCCCCCAGTGTGTTTCTTTCAACATAAAATTCACGGGAATTTTATATAATTAAACTGGTGAATTTTAAGACTAGCGGGACGAAACGGCGTCTTTAGGTACTTTAGGGTAAAAACGACATGACTTGTACAGTTTTTATTTTTCGTGTTTCGCGTTTTCATTTGGACTGTCAAGACATTTAGTTTGGTTCCTTGTTTACTGTCAAATTTTGAAGTGTGAGCAAGGGCCTTTACGGCTCTAGCTTCACCTGCGCTCGCACATGCTCTGGTAATTAGTCTAGCAGCTTTACGCTATGGGTGAGTTCTATTGTAGCTTTTAGGCAGTCGCAAAACTAAGGCTTAAACAATCCTATGCATATGTCAGAGTCACAGTTGTTTGTAGAAATTATACAATCAACTTTATAATCGTGAATCTGTTCATGATGTGTTTGTAAATTATTGTTATTATTAATTATTATGATTCATGTATGACACGTTACTAGAAGGAAAATATTCGAAAGTTTCGTTTTCAAGTAACGTAAATATCTGAAGTGACACCCGTTTGAATTTAGCATAGGTCATGATTTTGCGATTTCCATTTGATTTTTTTTATCGTAACCGTACATACACCATCAATGATTTATGTAAACAATATTGTAGATAATCTCAAAACCACATTTTTAATCTTGTCTTTAGCGATGCAACATAAGATAAAAATTTACCTAGAAACCACTAATTTATAGAAAGATTGACATTATTTTGTCTTTATAAAAACTAAACTGAAGGAATAAAGAAAAAAATCATTCTGAATATTTATGATAATTTGGATATTTGATACAGTCACAGGTATAATGTTACGTAGAATTTTATATGTTTTCCATAATTTTAATTATGTACGTATATGGTGTCGATGAGAGGTCATACTGAGACGTCAGATTTTGATATAAAATATCGTTGACAATTGTTACCAAGAGATCTAAGCACATCAACAAACTATTTTTTGCATAGAATGATTTAGTGAAGCGGAAAATATTGCGATCAACTCTGATCAAATCATGCGATTAACTGAGCACGTTTACACTAGCCGCCATGGGAATAACTTTGATTCACACAACCTGAATGTTTTATTTTGTTCGGAATTTCACGTCTGAATATACATTCAAAATGGAGAAAAATAGAAAATTCTGTAGAGAGAGTGAAAAAGGTTAGAGCAGAAAAACGAGAGGAAAGTTTGCGCAAAAATTAGCAGTCATATGGCTCACACTATGGCTGCCAGGAACGAGTATTCTCGGTGTGCTTTTTAAGATACAGTACCTTAAATTTGGCAGTCAACGTCCGTCGTCTGTCACCGCGATAATTTGAGTAAAACTCAACCGATTTTTAAAAACATTTTTTTCCTAAAGGCCAATGAGCTAGGGCCGTTTAAGTGATTTTTGGTCTTTTGTACATAGCTCGAGCAAATCTTTTCCGATTTTCAAATTTTTTTAGTTGAAAGGTCTGGGCGAGCCTGACAATTTATGGAAGATACTTTTTTTTTAATTTTGAGCTTTTAGACCCAGACAGGGCATTAAAACTGATTCTGCTACTAGGGCCTACAAAAATCGGGTAAATCTTATACGATTTTTAGATAATCATCAAAGTTACGGTCGAAAAAGTGGTCAAAAACGTGGTTTTTTGAAGGTTGATGGAACTTTTTCACTTATATCTCTGCGAAATTAGAACGGAAATCGCTCTTCAAGGTTTTGAATGAAATATGTAAATATGAGAAAATCACGAAAATTTAATTAGTGAAAATATGTTAAGTGGCTCGGGCTGTAGTGTCCTTAGTATAGTCCAAACTCACGCTACGCGACCCTACACGATATTTGTGGTTTTTTGTGAAAATTCCTTTAATGATTATGTTTTTTTGTGCAGTGTTGATTTGTCCATAGAAGTTTGGGCAGAGGCCTCTCCTAGTTCTCTAGGTATTTTAAGGGTTTGGAGAGGTTTTAGCGTCGTTGCTTCGTATGGGTTTTTCAATATTTCGTCAATTTCCAGTCCAATTTGGTGTGGACGTAATTGCGTTAAGACAATATTTACTTAGATACGTTCGATTCTTTTTGCTACATCTATTCTGTTTGCCACATCTATTCTAATACGTACGGACCCCTTGCATATGTTTATTGCTGATTTCTCATCTAAAGACCATGATCGAAGCTCCCCCCTACTCCCGGGTCGAAATTGAGGTGGTTACAAACGTCGTGGTACTCATAAGACACCTTTTCAAAACAAAGTAAACAAAATATCTTTAGAAAATCAATGAATTAGGAATTTCTAAACGTTCAAGTTAAAAAAGAAAGAAAAACTTTCAACAAACTTTTCTTTTCCTTAAAAACTTATCCTCAATTTAGAGCAAATGACGAAGGGCTATGTATGTCACATTTATGTCCCACACAAGTTTTACAGCTTTCGTCGTACGTTTTGAGTCTATTACCGTAATTAACTCAAAGTACAATTTAAAAACATTATTGTAGAAAATGTCCGCTGAGGAAATAGTTCCGCGAAGAGATTTTGGGAATTGCATATCGAACGATGTTAACACTCTCTGCTATGGGTTTTAAACTGCAGAGCAATATTCCCTTTAATTAGCCACCTACGTACTGGTCTGATCAAATGTATGTTTAATTTAAAATGTAAAAGTTTACACGTTCATGCGAATGAACCTAATCTGCGAATACGTTACGAATTTATTACACGCGCAATTTCACATTATATCATAAAATTATGGGACAATAATTAGTAGAATCTCGTTTTATATGTGCGATACGTAACTAATAAGGAGTGTGTAGCCCACATGAACGTGTGATCATTAAATGGCGAAGATAAAATTATTTAATTACAATTTTATGCAAAGTCACTTGCTAATTCATAATGCAATCGGTGCGATGGGAGACAAGAAAATTTCATCGGATTTAAGCATTTTTTATACTCAAAACGAAAGAGCAGAGAAACATAGAATCTTCGACCTCGCACACTAGTTAGTAATTTATTCTGTCCTTCGTTTTGTGAATCAAAAGTTGTTGGAAAGATTGAGAGCATTGTTTAAAACCGGCAACGCCAAGAAATATAAAGCCGACAACGGACGCAAAGAACAGCAACCTCAAAAGGGTGTTTTTAAGCAACGCAAAGTTTTGGACTTGACAAAAGCAAAACTGTATAATCGAGCTAAAGGCGAGTTAGTTGAAAATCACACGAGAGACATGGCGAGTTTTTACAATGGATTCCGATTATAAATGAATTTTCGCTCTCGCTATCTGTATAAGACAAGTGAGATAGAAATCTTCGGTCATCAGCAAAGTTGTTCAGGATAAAATAAGGAACAACTTTTCTGAAGAAACAGTTTGCAGAAAAATTTTATCTCGGGAGCTATCAGCTGTTGAAGACGCATTAAATTCATTTACATTTCATGCTACAGTAGCGGTCTAGCCTAAATAACTCTTCAAATGTTTAAGATAGAAATATTTGGTCTTCAGTAGAGTTGTTCGGGATGAAATAAGGAACAACTTTGCTGAATAAAGAATTTGTCGAAAAGTTTTATCGCAGGAGTTATGAGCTGTTTAAAATGACATATCTAAAAATGCAGTGTTCTGGTCAAATGTAGCATAACTCTTCAAATGTTTGAGATAGAAATATTTAGTCTTCAGCAAAAAATAAGGAACAACTTTGCTGAAGAAACGTTTTTTATTTTGGAAGTTATGATCACTTAAACTGGGAAAATTTTCATATGCTTTGTAAAATCTAATTTCAAATTTCAACAGTTCATAACTTCCAAAATAAAATTTTTCCTAAAAATGTTTCTTCAGCAAAGTTGTTCCTTATTTTATCCTGAACACAGTAGTTAGTTAGTAGTCGACCACAACTTCAAAAGTTTATGAATATCGGAAAACATTTACTCGAGTTATGTATAAAAAAAACGCAGGGCCCTATCAAAGACTCGTTTCTAGTGGCCTAGCTAAGTCAAGGGACTCAAATTCAAAAAAGTTTCTTTCAGAAATTGTGGGCCATGCTCAGATATTTCAAACAAAAAAAAAATTATGAAAATCGGAAAAGATTTACTCGAGTTATGTACAAAACACACGTAGGGCCCTAGCAGACAAGCGTTTTTAGTGCCCTAAGCTAAGTACAAGGACTAAATCCAAAAAAGTATCTTCCATAAATTGTCCGCCGTGCCCAAATCATTCAAACAAAAAAAAATATGAAAATCGGAAAAGATTTACTCGACCAAAAACCACTTGAACGGTCCTAGCTCATTGGCCTTTGGGCCGACAGTGCCCAGATTCAAGGTTTTTCAATTACCTTTCAGGGAAAAAAAGTTTTTGAAAATCGGTTCAGTTCTACCCGAGTTACCGTGTTGACAGACAGACGGACGGACGTTTTTTTTATTGCTGATTCGTCATTCAAGGACCGCGATCGGTGCTCCTCTCTACTCCTAGGTCGAAATTCGACTGGTTACAAACGTCGTGGTAAACGGATAAGACCCCTTTTCGAAGAACTTCGTTCTTCGTACGCGTCTAAAAAGCAAACGTAACACTTTCGCTAATTTACTTCTTTCTTCTTTTGATGACTTTTTTCAAACTTATTGAAAAGTTTACATAGATAGGTAATATACCTAAATGAATAAAGAACAACTTTTTCAGAGTAGTAGTACGGTTTTATTACATTTGTATAAATACTAAATTTAATTTTACATTTAAATTATTGAAAGTTGTATAGTTTTGTTTACGTAATAAATTACTCTAAATTAATATTTGAGCAACACAATTGACTCAAATAATATTTTACACTTGAAAACGTAAATCCTGG
Source organism: Pseudolycoriella hygida (assembly GCA_029228625.1). Taxonomy (NCBI): domain Eukaryota; kingdom Metazoa; phylum Arthropoda; class Insecta; order Diptera; family Sciaridae; genus Pseudolycoriella; species Pseudolycoriella hygida. The sequence goes on along the minus strand of CM055406.1, from coordinate 31,194,002 downwards.
AAGGAGAGATGTTGCATTAAGGAATTATAAGAAAAATAGATTTCTAATAATTTTTCTCGCCTCACAAGAGCTCAGAAGTATTCATTGAAACTTAAAAAAATAAACAATTAAACAGCAGCCAATGAAAAATCAGAACATGGCTTTTCTTATAATTCGCTAATATCACATGTTTCCTTTTTGCATTTATATATTCATTTATAAAAAGGGGTATCTCAATCGACTCTTAAATTAATAAATTAATTTTAAGGAATACAAGGAATTTTGGTCGAAAATATCCACGTGAGTTGTTCAATTGAAAGTCTTACCAAGGAAATTACGACCACAGTATTAAATCGCCAACACAAAAATAACAGTTTCTTCAGTTGAATTCAATTAAAATTTTATTTTATTTAATTTCAATCTTTTAGAAATTCAAGACAATTTTTTGATTTATCACTTTGATACAAAAATAGTTTTGTCTTAAGAATTAGGCAAGTTTTGTTTTTTTTTCGTCAAATACGATGTGTGTTGTTAAATTCTCTGTTTGAAATGAGTTCGTTTTTGTATTTTTTACTCGTCACGTATGGAGGTTGCTTATAGTGATTTCTTAATGGAAAGGTCAGAAGAAATGCTTACTCCGACTCCAGCTGCTTAATTCCAGCCACATTTTACGACAATCTATGAGCAATCTTATAGAAGTTAATAAACTGACATTTGGTTTACGACGATCTAAATTGACATTTCGTATACGATTCAAATGTCACTTTAGGTCGTCATAAACCAAATGTCAGTTTATTAGCTTTTATAAGATTTTTCGTAGAACGTCGTAAAATGTGGCTGAAATTACCGCCCAGGCTATGAAGTATTTATTGCATTGTACAGTAACAATGAAATCATAATTTTGTTAAGTCGATAACACGACAATCACATTGAATGCGGAAAATGTTTCCCTAAATAAGGCGTTCTAAATAGTTAACTTTGAGATCTATATTTTGGGTCTCAGTGGTCGCACGTGGTGCATGTATATGAGTATTAAGATTTGTTTTACAATTCATAAATGAATACTAAACTAAACTTTAGAACAGAATCTGTTGGGGAAAACAAATTAGGTACACGTTAAACCAAAAAAGACAATTATCTCAATCAGTTCAGGGATCGTCCATAAATTATGTAACGCGAAAAACGGCCTACCACTCTACATTGTAACAAAACAGTCTGACCTTCCACTCCATGAACTTCCGTTACGTAACAAAAAAAGCAAGAAAATTATAAAAATTCCTTTTTATTCTTCCTTCCAAACGCTCATCCGTTCGTCGATATCAATGACTTGCATTGACTGTCGCGCAGTATCTTGTGCAACAGTGATGTCGCTACTATCCACTTCGTTTTCTTTAACATCCTTGAACCAATCTACGTGTTCTGAGTTCAGAATGCCTGCCCAAACAACCATTCGTTGACGAATTGCAGCAATTCGTTTCGGTTGGGTTCTCGAGACAAGTGACACGTTTTTCTCGTTCGTTTTTAGCGGTTTGCGATGCTGGCACGTTCGCCGGTGACTCGTCATGCTCTTGATGGTGCCGTGATATATTCCGCACTCACAAGATTTTCTTTCGATAAGTTCTTTCACCGATGGGCAACATCTGCCGAATGGCACCTCATTGACTTTTCCAATTTTAAACTTGTCATCCTTCAGTGCCATTCGAAGAAACAATGAAGCGAGATGATGCTCCCGATCAGAACAGAAAAACAGATTTAAGCTTATGCGGAGAAATGCAGAAAAGCTTCGTTACGTAATGTTTTTATCAAACCTACTATTCGGCCCGTAACAGTTTGGAACAAAATTGCTGAACCTACCACTGACTCTTTTGCGTTACATACTTTATGGACGATCCCTCACGGATTTACTGATCTTACGTGAATTGAATTGCGATGTAGAATTACCGTACCACGAAAATACTGAATCCCTGGATGAATCTCTCTAAAAAATGACATCATATTTCATACCAAAGTGACGTCGTCACATTCCTTGGAGATCTCTTAGTTGTTGAAAATGACGAACAAAATTACTTTCGATGTCTAAATCCGGAATCTCTACAGTGAAACCACGTAAAGTTTAAGCCAGGCCGTCTCCCACTCATCGGTGCGCAACGCCTATTATATGCAGCTTTGTGCAGCTATGAATTAGAACAATACTCCGAATTGGTCATCATCATCATCAAACTTTATAGACCGTTTATGCCTTTCGGTGTAAGGTCTTTAAGTTGCAAACCGGTGGTCATGGACCACCCTCCTCCATACCCTTCTATCCTCTGCCAAGGAGATCTTTGTTCGCCCAGAGAAATCCCCCTAACTTCTAAATCTGATTGAGGATTGAGTCTATGAACGTTCTCCTTGGCCTAGGACGTACACCCGGTATCTGTGCATTTAACATCCTCTTTGGGAGCCTGCTATTACCCATCCTTTGAACATCCCGTACCATCTCAGACGACTAACCCTTACCTCTTCCTCCACTGACGTAACCCCTAAATTTTCTCTGATGTCGTTTCTGATATGATTGTCCCACTGTTCCCTCCGATTCACTTTTGCTATGCTCCTAAGAACCCTCATATCAGAAACTTCCAAGTCATGCACAAGGTATCCGCAGTCCACCCAACTTTCACTACCATATAAAATTGTTGGCCTGAAGATTAATCTGTGAATAGTTAACTTTGTGCCACTACTTAATTCCTTCTTGTTAAACACATGCGACCAACACTGACTGGCCACCGCGTTTCTCATTTTCCTCCTTTCCTCAAATTCTCCAACTAACATGCCATCCTCTGAAAACATGGTTCCTAAATATTTAAACTCAGAAACCTGTTCCAAATATTCCAAAGAATTGGTCCTTTCACAAATACTTAAATAACTTTTGTTGATTGTTATTAATTTAACTAAGAGTGATTAGAGGATCAGAAAAGCGAAATCTTTCGCAACAGCTTCTCTAGTGAACATTTTTTAGCATCAAAGTGAAAAGAGTAGAAACTAATACAATTTTATGACTAACATCTTATACATTGTTTTGTCACTGAGGACGACAGTTTGAAAACCGACCACTTTTCTCTCATATTGTGTTTTACTTGAGTTTCTGATTTTCGCATGTAAAAAAACAAGTAAAAATTCACAAACTCAACTTAAACTCGAAACAGAAAATATGTCAGTTTTTAAACTTCCGTCACTGTCCTGAATAGCAAACAGACGGCGCGGCGTGAGCTATGGCAAGTGATTATTGAGAGAGTTCGTTGTTATTTTTACTACATCTTCGTGACTAATTAACTTTCTACCAATCACGAAAGAATCATTTCCTTCGTAATTTCTGAGAACTTTTTTTTTTATTGAAAATTTAGTGTTAGTAATAGCATGTTACATTATTGGTTAAGTAAGCGTGTTACAATTGCGCGATAAGCGTTCGTAATAATATCATAGTGTGCAGCTGAACAGACGTAACGAGAGTACGTAACTTTCACTTTTGCTTTTACTCATCCCAACAATTGTATATTACACTCTTATTTAGCCAATGAAGCAACTGAGGTCCTCGTTTTCCTATCTCTGAAGGTAAAGAACTTCGCGCTTTGACACTCGAATCAATAACTCTTCTGAAATAATCCATATAGAAGTCCGTTTAATGGAGGACCTGTCAACAAACATAAGCCTAATTATATATTAAGTCTCATGTGGCGATGTCCCTATTGATTCTTGTAAATTTAATTTACCAGCATAAAACACAACATAACGTCCTCAATGGATGAATTAACAAATTTTGAGCAAGTTGCATTTTTTACAACCTAGAACGGAATGACATACTCATTACTAGTTACCTATTAGTAAGTAATACATTTATTTCTCTGTACAAGCATATATTCAGAATTGTAAAGAATGCTTGTATAAAACATAATATCCTTGCATATCTTATCGAATTACATTCAACTAACATGTTTAGTATGCATCAATTACGTCAGGGTATAGCGAATTTAATGACGAAAGCATGAACTATGACGTTTTTTATGAAATTCGCTGTAAAAGGTCGTGATGGTTAGGTTCTTACATGTTTTTGCTCGGTAAATGCGTCATTACCTCGTCGTGAGCGACACGAAAAACGCATTTACCGAACATTTATATGTAAAATATCGTACGCTAGTGCTTCCGAATAGTTTTTTTGACTCGTAGGATTACAGCATTCGCCTTCGGCTCATGCAGCAACCTTCCTACGAATCAAAACAACCAATTTGGAAGTACATACATAATGTACTATTATCAAATCGTAATAACTAACGACTCCATGCAAATTCACGGTCTTATTACAAAGTTCGTCATAAAGTTACTACTAACACCATCAAAACTGAAAACAATTTTGTATTTTGCGGTAGCGATGGAACTACACATCACGATCTATTTTATCAGAAGTCATTATCGTACTAAACTTGTCAATTTGGTCGGAATGACAATATTCCATATACAATTTTCAAAAAACTTAAAAACTCACTGTATTAGAAGTTCGTTCGATGTAAAATCGAGTAAAACTGGGAAACTATTTTACAACCTAATAATATCAACATTCTCTAACCCATAAACGTTGATTAAATACTGCGATTAAATCGATGAGTAAATACATGAATGACGAGAGTGTAGTCTTGTCCTATTCGTTTGACAACTCATAAATAATAAGCAATATAACTAAAAATTGATAATTGCACAAAAGGAAATTGGTCGTTTCTATTTTGACATCAACCATTGACGGAAACGTTCTTTTCAAATAAAACTATGACCTGTATCAATGTAACTACGTCGTAAAGTCGTATAACTAAAAAGCATATTCCCTTTGTTATATACTTAGCGAATACGCACCCTAGATAAGATGAATAATAACACATCTGAAGCAACATTGGCTAAACAAATAATTGCTTGTTACTATTGTAGAATACATTATTTAAGGTATCGAGGTGCACTGAGGAAAATATTGACAAACGACGCAGGAATTGTGTTTATAATATACGCCGCTGACGTATTTTATCCACCGTTCACGTATTATGAATGCCGTTCACGTATTACGTGAGCTCAAAACACGTTCGTTACGTATGACATACTACACAATATTTAATAAGGTTGATAATACATTCACCGCGTATATAATACGTCGGCGACGTATATTATAAACACAATTCCTTCGTCGCTTTTAGATATTGTCCGTAGTGTGGCGTCTAAGTCATGTCTGGGTCCAATTATCGATGAAGGAGAACTTTTTTCTTTTTATCTCGCAATTGCTAAGAATACGAAACGGAATACGAAAAACTCTTTCGCGCAATCCGAAAATTGATTACATCTACAAAGCTCATCCTTTTCAACTAAAATGTCCACACAAAGCCAGACTAATGTGGATGGGGCCCCAGACATTTCACATCTATTTCTTCAAAACGATTCGTACAAAAGTACCTCCAACCACCTGCCTCAAATTTCAATCATTTTACATCTCTTCCTATCTCTCCATCTCGTGTAACTAAAATTGGCAACAAGGTATTTTATGAACCTAACAATGTGTCATTTTTTAAACGCACCTAAAATTACCCATGGGTGACCAGACGTTTTAGGAAATGCTCATCTGTAAAATACAAGCACCTAGCTATAAATTTAGCATTTTTCTCTTAAATTTTTTTTTTTCAACAAAAAATTCGCTTACTGAAACAAATAATCTATACACCTAATTAATTAAATAAATAAATCACTAACCTCACTACGGTTGTTTGAATAATATTATACTTAAGAAAGTCATTATCGAAAACAAAAAAAAAATCGTAATTTCTTAAATAACTTAATTCCGAACACATACCATTATTATATAACTAAAATATCTTCTGATTCTTTTATTTTTTGTACTGATCCGACTCAGAAACCAGTTTAATAATTCGAGAAAATGACAAAAAGCTAACAACAAAGTTAACACAACATTCGAAATTTGAACAAATTTACGCGATTTTGAACCTAAAACTTTTTTTTTTATTATTACAAAGTGACCTGGTATTAATAATTATTTGTTATGCTTAAAGCTCCTCTAAACATCGCGTATTTGTTAACATAATTCGTAAAAGCCTCCATACAGTTTTGGCTGCATTTTCTAAAGAACCCGGCGATTTGCCTTTAAACAAATCCATATTTGGTAAAAAATAATGTGGACATCGTCGACATTGCAAACAAGATATAAGTTGCATGAAAATACCATTTATTCGATCAGCTAGGCAATTGTCTTCCCATTCCATTTCTCGAGGATGTTTTTCACATTCATATAGAAGTAGTGTTTTCATGTGATATGATGAAACGGGATTCCCTGGCATATCCAAATGTCGGTCGCGTAATGTCTTTAGAATACTTAAACATCGCCGTCGGCTGGCTCCTGGAATGAATTAAAAAGAAAAATGTTTTTATCATTTTTAGTTAACTTTTCTGTTTTTTTAAGATAACTTGAAGACAATGTAATTTCTGAGGAAAGGTCGAAAGAGTTTATTGTGTTAAAAAATTGTTTTGCAAAATTTTCTATGATTTGATACTCGGAAAACAGATAGAATACGTTAAGAGATTTGAGTATTTGATTCTTTTTGAAATCATGATCACGCGACAGAAAACGTTGCTATGACAAACATTTTCCGAATTTTGAAAAACAAATGAAAATTCCTTCAAATCGTTCGAGTGACATAAAACGATTTGGGTATTCACGTCGCTATAATTGACAGAAGCTGCCTAACATAATAAAATCATCGTATGTAGATCAAAATTTTGATTAACATTTTTTGGAGTAACTTATAAGGTGAGGTTAACATAGCTTCACGAGGGGGAAACTACTCTGTCAAACAGTTGGCAAAGGTCTATTATTATTTGATTAAATACCAATAGTGGGGTAGGACTTTTCATTTTCATTTCACTTTCGCACCAAGCTTCACCTGGATTCAGTAAGCTATTCACCTATGTTCACCTTGTTGCACTAGGTTCACATGGTTGGATATAGGTCTACCTCCTCTCTGCAGGAAGTAGTTTGCAAAATGGAACTGAGAGTTTGATTCGGTTTAGGGTTATTATATGGTGGTTGGTAAGTTCGGCGATGTAAAATCGAATGGCAGAAGGCTACTGGATTTCTGTGATTTCATTGGGTTAGCAATGATGTCTATGTAAAAGATGGCTGATGAGATACGGATACGGGAAGTTAAAAACACTTGAGATTACAGGTGTTTCACTTTTGGTCCGGATATTTTGGCTCGTGTCTTTTGTCTTATATTTGATATTTGTCTTTTGTCGTTGTGTTGAATCTCGCCTTTATTTGAATTTTATCACATAGTTAAACATTTAGACCTTAACGAGTGAAACGAAAGGACAAGCTCGGCCAATTTAGTTTAGTAAAAGGAAAGTGGTTGATTGGAAACTTCGTAAGTGGCACTTAAGACTCTTTTCGTAACTATATTTTCTGAAAGCATGACAGAATGACCCACAGAAATTGTGGGTATTGAGGAACGAAAGAAGACTAGATGACGAAATAAGCGAGTCTTTCGAGGGAAGCCTTATCTAGATACATTTTACTTCATCTGATTGATCTAGGTTCATTTCACCTAACTTCTCTTTATCATTTAAAATCTTAAACTGAAATGTTTTTTTTAAATCAAATAATCTTTATGTTTGCTCTACAATTTCCATTTGAGAATCAGTTTTTGTCGAAAACGACTCGAGCGGTAGACTTTTTTCAACAAAAGAACCCAAACTGATTTCCTCTGATGAAGCAAAGCAAGAATTTTTCAGGTCGACCTGCCCAAACGAAATTTACTGTTGGTGACATCAGAGAAATTGTTGCTACAACGGCGTATCCTGCGTGTAACCCGAGAACAACAGTATAGTATAATGAATCTGTAAACTTCGTTCTTGGTCCACAGCAAGGTCTCAACATCTGCCTGTGTCCGAACCAACGCAGAACACTCATGTCAGAAACATCCGCACAAGTTTTCCCATACAATTTTTTTTTTGTAGGTTTTTGTGTTTCTCTCATTTGTTACTTGAAATAGCATACAAAATGAGAGAAACAAGGAAATTAAAATTCTTGATCCTAGACGTTTCGTTTCGGGTCGGGTTTGAAGACTCTAACTAACAAAACCTGACCCGACCCGATAAATTCACTCAATTATTTTCCCAAAGTTGAGTTTTAAAAACATTTCAAGTGAAATCTTTTTTAAAAAAGGTCGGGTTCGGCTCGGGTCGGGTTTGAAATTTTCATTTTAGATCGAGCTCGGTTTGGATCAGATTCGGATTTTTGTTTTGGTTCGGGTCCCATTTGGAAAAAAGGTCGACCTGCACACCTCTATCTTAGACCTCACTTTATAAAACTTTAAGAACTGATATATTTGTTGTCTCGTTAAGTTAAACAATAAACAATTGTGTGTGATGAGGAGTTAAAAATAGAAGTCTGTCACTTGATAATATTTAAGTTGTGTACGTTAAGCTACAATTCTCAGTAGTTAAGTCGATTAACAGCAAAAATCACACAACCTGCAAAAATGTACGAGAAATCGATATCGGGGACTGGCTTTTAATATTTTCCCTAAAAAATCCTTACATCATGTGTCACCATATCAAATTTTTAATGAAATCGAAAGAAAATCGTTTGCTGCTTTCTTATACAAACATAAGCAAAGTACGTATCAGAATATTATATTGAAAAGAAACATTTGCATCAGATTAAATATTACTCAGAGACTGTTTGCGTATCAAAACACATTTATTACAAAATAAAAATAGTTTTAGGATGAGCAAAACAAATTTGGTCCAAAAAAAGTTGTCAAAAATTTTTAGTCCAACAAATTTTGGTCGTTCAAAGATAGAATTCTCTGCAATTTTGCCTTCGGAAGAAAACCTCCATACTTTATACTTTACTAAAGACGAAAAACCACCTCCTATCGTATATGACCGAGCTAAAAGAATTTCGTCCGCTCCATGGGCGCTAGTGCTCGAAAACTCAACAGATTCCCACAAAAAAGTTTACACACTTTCATGAGATCAAACGCTTTAATTTGACACAGAAATGAATCAATTTGTATGCTGTACTTATCGAGATCTCTCGAAATATCTTCGAAAACCAACGTTATGGACACTTTTTCAAAAAAATCTCCGGAACTACTTGACCGATTTTGCTCATTTTTGAACTTGAATCATTGCATGTAACTTTCAGTAGAAAAAAATGGAGACGGACGATGGGCATTTTTTTGCTGATTCGTCATTTCTAGCCCTCCAACTCTCGCCTCGATCTACATCATTTTGTAATAAAGTGTTTTTTAGTAAACCTTTAGGAATTTATGTACTTCTTACTGTCCGATAAGCTAAGGATAGAGCAACTGTCATTCCGATGCGAGTGAATTTTACTGTTGGGCTTATGGTTAAGCACTGCAAAGATTTCTACTAGCAGCATTGTTTCTGTTTGTCGAAGTAAAACAAGGCAGTCATAAAACAGCTTAAACACAGCTTCGAACTTTTGATTGTGAAAATTAAAAGATATGTTAAATATCAAAGGAAGTTAGTCAAAACGAATAAACATATGTGTCGCTATTTCGATGACAATAGACCGTGTCTTGTCGGAGCCTTGTCCTAGAACTTCAAGTGGTGACATATATGTTTTTTCATAGCTGAATTAACATCTCAACATAGAACTAACCCCTTTCCTCAAGTGACCTCATCCGTGCTTTCATAGCTGAATACGGACAAACATAAAACAAGGCGCCTAATCCATAAAGTTTTACATGAAGCCAAAGTCACGTGTAGGATTTCACATGAAAGGTAGCGTCACATCGCTGTTTTAATATTTAAAGAGATATTTTGTTTGAGAAACTCTCGATTGTTGAGTAAAATGCATATTTTTACATGATTACACGTTAATTTGGGATCCAATATTTGAGAGAATATTTTAATCCAAATTAAGTATAGGTGGCAGGTGGCTACAAGGTTTGAGTTTGAAGCTTTTTGGAGGTTTTACGCCGATTAAAAATTAATTACGAGTAGCAACTTATTTTAGAGCAAAATAAACATTTTTTTCTGTGTTTCGTTTGAGAGTTTCTTGAATTATTTTTTGTGCGATTGATTTAACAATCAAGTAGTAGATAATGTATATACTTTGAACCTTCCTTTTTGGTAAATTTAACTCGTTAAATCGTAAAGACATGTTACATTTCTGTAAGAAAATAGGAGTTGATAATTCCAAAAAAATGAGTGCTTTTATTTTGAATCCCACGGATATAGCGCGGCGCCAGCTTATGTCAATTTATAAAAAATCTCATGACAAAATTCATGCTACATCTAGCAAAGAAAAATGGTGTGCCTGCAAGCTTATGCACTTCATCATGAAAACTCGTATACTTTGACATAAGCCGCAACAAACTTATTGTGAAAATTCAAGCTTATAGTGCGGCCACGGCTTATGTCAAAATATACAACATTTCATTAGGAATTTCGTCATATATGTCAAACGATTTCAATTGTCGACTTCATCATGAAATTCACTATACTCTGACAGAAGCCGATGTCATGCAAAACGCGTCAATTCTATTAAATAATGCTGTAAATCGGTTAAATCAACACGCTAGTGTTGATTTTAATTTATTTTGTTAAGATGGACGTCAAATTAAAATGTAATTGAATTTTCTGTCAATTTTATCCGGATTTTATTTAAATTAACCAGTGATGAAAAGGGCTATTTGGTAATCAAATATCGAGTTTTACGAGAATCTGTAAAAAGAGAAGTTAATTATAAGAGCTGCCAGCTTTACTGTTTCCTGTCCTAATGTTTTTAGACCCTGTACGGTAACCAAGACGTATGAAACCAGTCGAATTTGAACCACAAAATTGTTGAGTTTTTTGTTTTGAGGTCTAAATAAGAGAAGTTTTCGAAGCAAATTTTGTCCGCCTCTCTGTCCGTCAACATTATAACTTGAGTAATGTCAACCCATTTTTTAAAATCTTTTTTTTTTTGGTAAGCCAACTTCCAACAAATTATAGAAGAAAATCATTTTGGAATTCGCTGAGGCCCTTAAAATGAGCGAAGTCTAGATATTCTACGTGAATATAGGAAGATGTTTGTCCATGGGCTCCCATTGGTCGGAAGTTTCTCTTAGATCGGACCTAGCCATGGAAGGACCGATCTTGGATGGAATTTTTTTATACATTTGCTTAGAACCGATTTTTCAATATTACCTTCCGGGCAATTTCCAATGATTTAGCAACTCCTTAAATTCATCTTCATTCTGGGGATTAAGGCTTTGTAGGAAATGGTACGGGTCCGCATAGCATATGTTAGTATTATAATTGTTCATCGGCAAGGTTCCACAAGGTAAAAATTAAAATAGTTGTCATAACATGCGATTGAACGTCCTCCAAAAGATAATATTTGTAATAGAGGTGAGCGTGCGGCCCGAAAATGCTGTCCGCCCGATGCCTACGGGCGCGGGCACGGACGGGCTAAAATTCTTTGGGCATCTCATCGGGCAATTGTTTTTCGGGCGGGCAATCATCGATCAGAAAATTTTTCTTGCAGAAAATTGAAGCAAATGATGTTTTTTCTGACTGATTTACATTTTTCTGTACAGTATTTTGTAGTTGAACAAAAAAAGTTTTATGCAGTAAATCAGAAAAAAAGTTATCGGGCTTCGGGCATAAAAATTTTTTCGGCCGAGGATCGGGCGCGCACAAAAAATTCTACGGGCTTCGAGCGGGCGGGTAAATAATATCGGGCACGGGCCAGGTGGGCACGAGAATTAGGTCCGCCCGCTCACCTCTAATTCGCAATTCGCGTCATGCGTACGAAATTTTAGGGTTATGAGTCGCGAGAAATGTTCTCCATGTTCTACATTCTAGCTTCTTTAAATCGGTTTCACTCATGTCATTTACTTTTAAAGAACAAATTCAAACATGTGAAACGTAAACAGAGTTTAGAAAACTTTTTCATCTTACACGATTCGAGAACTCACCTTCAACTAATTCTAGAAACTTCATACTTACTGAGAAAGTCTGAACGCATGAACCTACATGTTTTTCGTTCTTCATTTCATTGACAATTTCAGCAATGCAGTTTTGAGATTAAAAAGTTTCTGTACTTCTTTGACAGTTCGTCGTTTCCATTCGTAAAGGATGTGAGCACAACTGTCTACTTTTGACAGCTGTCAGATTTGAATTTCGGCGCTTAGTTTTTCAATAATTATTTGAGTCCTTAAAATCCTTTGTATTTATGTCGCTTTAAAACTTTGAGCCAAAATTCAAATTTGACAGCTGTCAAAAGTTGACGGTTGTACCTACATCCTTTACGAATGGAAACAACGAGTTGAGCAATTCCCAATTAACCAAAGTCTTCCGAATTATAAATCGGACGTGACGTCCAAAGGAAAAAGAAAGAAGGAAATTTCTTTTGTTCTTTGCCTTCGATTAATTGGGAAATTATGACATGACGCTACCCTAAGCGTGTTACAAGTTAGTAACACAACATAACATAAAGTACGTACTCAAAAAATGACTATTTTAGGACCCCACCTCCCAACAAATGTTGAAATATATGGAACTTATTCTTTCGTCAACACCCCCCCCCCCCCCTACCCCTAAGGAAGTACCTACTTTATGGATGGCCCTTTACACAGACAAATCTTCGTCGCAAACTACACAATTTCTGTCCTTCACTCCCTGAATTTTCAGATGTAATATGAACACCAAATTGCAAAGATTTCCTAGTATTTACCTTGTAGTAGTCGATTTTCTGCATCGTAAAAGCTTAAGACCCATGCATCCCCTTCCATCGCCGAATTTTTGCCTTGTAATGCTATGCATTCTTTGGATAACATATCGAAACCTTCAGTTTTCACTTCAGCAACTATGTTTGGATGTGGCCATGGTATTCCGGGTAAAGGCCAATGCTGTGCAGATCGTGGCCATAAACCAGCACATTTAAATGCCGGCGTAATTTGAACTATAATTCTTTCACGAATCCTTAATTTAACTTCAGTCGTATCGGCAATCATCTTAACGATATCGCGATACGCACATTTATCACAGGCTTGAGCAACCAGAGTTTGAAATCTTGAACGAATTTTCCGAGCTGATAAATAACCGGAAGCTGTTATAAATTCTACCCATAATGACATCGAACGTTTCCGACCATCACTCAATTTTAGAACAGCACATCCAGGTAGTGTTCCGTCGTCCACAAAATTCAAAACTCCCATTTGATTCAGATAAATAACAATTTCGAATTCCGTCGGTGAAACAACTTCAAGACCTTCGTATCGACCGTTGTATTCGTTTAGTGATGAAATGAATCGAGGCTCTTGCACCTCGACTTCTTTGAGAACATCTTGTACAATCCGACATACTTCTTGAATTGTTTTATGGATTGAAGCTTTGCGTAGTTGCACCTTTTCAGAACTGTATTTGTTCATTTGATAAACCATTTTCGATTGTGCCGCAATCATATCGGATGGAACTAACATTATTTCAAGCAAAACAAAAGAATGAAAATTTTTTCTGATTGCTTCAGAAAGTAAAACGTTTAATTCGATTTTCTTATTTATCTCTTCTCTTGAATGCACATTCACAGATTCATTAAATTTTTTTTTGCGATATTCAGAGTGCGATTATGCTTTTCTTAATATGTTATCCATGTGCGGATTTAGATCCATAATCGTAACTTGGCACAAATAAATTTAACTGACATGACAACAACTAACGATTATTTACGTTAATCGTACGATTCATCTTTTATCACACGACACAACCGGCATTTCAGTACAAAAACTATTTGAGTCACTAAGGAAACGCACAGATATATCCAAAAAAATGTGAAGAACACTACACCGCGCAGCGACAGAAATGCTACTAAAGTCTATAAGAACAACAGAATTCATTCATTTACAAAATTCCTATTCAGTTGCTGTGGTAACATTGTACCATCAACCGATGACGAAAGTACATGTGCAAACACATTGAAGGAAAATGTAAAAATCATTCACCAATGCAAGTCGAACCGTTTGTGAATGGTGTTGTACATCGGTAGCAATGCTCCTCCTCTTATAGGCTGGGTTCGTTTGATGTTGTTTGTGTTTCTTAAGTATATATATAACGAGACAAATCGGTAGCACTGGTGTTTTGAATTAAGGGTTCAGTTTAGAACCATGCATAATAATCGCACGGCAGGGATGCAATTTATGACCTTTTTCGAAATTTATTAAGAATTGTGAGGTCTTCTTTAAACATTTCAAATACTCCGAAATCATATAGATATCAACGGATAGTTTAGCGTCCTTTTACACTCACCACACCAGTGAAAATTGTTGGAATTTAGACAAATTTTCTCGCTATTTATGATTTCATGTTCAGGATAACGGATGTTGATACTTCTTTTTACCGGAACTGGTACTGCCTTTCTTTCGGTGTGTTCAATCGTATCTTGATTTTTAAGTATTTGTATCCAAAGTACAGTACATGTGTTTGTGTGTGCTTGACGAATCAATATTTGGGTTGTGGTTTGCTCAAGTGGTCCGGCGCTCTTCGGTTATTAAACTTCATTTGTATAATTTATAAAATATCTATGGTCAAAGTTGATAGTTAAACGGGAGAAATGATTAATGAACACGATTTACACGATTGTTTAACATTTTTACGATTCGTTGTTAGACTTGAAATCGGCAGACTGTGACTATCTCTAAATATTAATTAATTTATAAGTAAATAAGAAATTATTTTTTATGGCATACAAAGAGTTTATTGCATGTCATTCCTTTTTAGAATTAATGGAAACAATTAGACTTTGTAATAAATTTATTGAGTTTTGCTTAAATATTTGATTAAGAATGGCTGAAAGCTTCAGCATAAATTTTATGCACTTTTTGCAGATGAAAAATGGATAACTTTAACTTGGGAAAAGATAGCACAATGCAAGAAAATGCTAATTAGACCCAAACGAAGAACGAAGTTCTTCGAAAAGGGGTCTTATGCGTTTACCACGACATTTGTAACCACCCCAATTTCGACCCGGGAGTAAGGGGAGAAGCTTCGACCATGGTCCTTAGATGACGAATCCTCAACCGATTTTCAAAAACTTTTTCTTCCCTGAAAGGTAATCGAAATATCTTTTATGGGATTGAATCTGGGCAGTGGTCTTTTGTATATAACTCGAGCAAATCTTTTCCGATTTTCATAAATTTTTTTTGTTTGAAAGATCTGGGATTTATGGAAGAAATTTTTTTAAATTTGAGTCCTTGGACTTAACTAGGGTACTAAAACCGAGTCTATGCTAGGGCCATACGTGTTTTTGTACATGCAGTTAAACGTTTTTATTTTGTTACACAATTGATTCTGTCTGACAAACCTAAATTTTAGGTCCCACAAGTTATATTTTGTATAGTAAAGAATATAACTTGTGGGACCTGAAAATTGGATTTGTCTGAAGGAATGAAGTTGTGTAACAAAATAAAAACGTTTAATTTGTACCTCGAGTTAATCTTTTCCGATTTTCATAATTTTTTTTTGATTGAAAAATCTGGTCATCGCGTACAATGTATGAAAGAACGAACCTTTTTTGGATTTGAGTTCTTGGACTTAGCTAGGGCACTAAAAACGAGTCTCTACCAGCGCTCTATATGTTTTTTTGTACATAACTCGAGTAAACCTCTTCC
The DNA here is from genome assembly GCA_029228625.1 of Pseudolycoriella hygida. Lineage (NCBI taxonomy): Eukaryota > Metazoa > Arthropoda > Insecta > Diptera > Sciaridae > Pseudolycoriella > Pseudolycoriella hygida. The sequence goes on along the minus strand of CM055406.1, from coordinate 31,178,316 downwards.
GATTTTCAATTTTTTTTTATCGAAAGGTCTAGGACTGTCTCCCGTTTTATGGAAGAAAATTTTTGGATTAGAAACCCTTGGACCCAGTCAGGACCCTAAAACTGAGTTTCTACTAGGGCTCAACGTGTTTGCTTACATAAATTGGATAAATCCTAACTGATTTTGTTGATTCTTTTTCTATTTGAGCGATAATCGAGAACCGAATTATATTCATAAACAAATTTGAACTCGGTGCCTGTGCTTAGGGCTGAAGTGTTCCTCAGGTTTGTCCTAAGGTCGGCCCCAACCAAAAAAGTTTGTTTTTTTGCTATGTGGCAGAGCAAATTGAGGGAAACATTTTTGTCTATGGAAGTATGTGTCAGAGGCATTTCCTTATGGCCCTAGGTCGGTCCTTTGCTATGTTGCTATGTTGATGATTTTTGCTATGTTGTAGAAAAAACTGAGATGAACATTTTTGTCCATTTAAGGATTAATTTTGAACTTTGGGAAGGCCTTTCTTACACCGTTTCTTCGGACGGGTTTTTCAATATTGCACTCTCGGCAATTTCCAATAAAATTTAATGTGGACGTAATTTCGTACACTTAAGAGTTAAGGAAGGCAATATTTGCTTACATACGTTCAAGTCTTTTCGTAACATCAACACTGTTTGCCACATCTATTCTGATACGTACGGGTCTCTTGCATATGTTGTGATATCACAACACATGATAACATTTTTCTTCTCATATTCATCGAAAATTTATGTATGGTGAGTATAACCATTCCGTGGTGAGTATAAAAAATGTGAACTGCGTGCGGCGAATATACTCTGCGTGTGACAACATTAAAAATCTCAACAGAGTACGAATAATTGCTTGATAGCAAAAACGATAGCGTCATTTTGACAGTTGGAATAGACCGGATCTTGCTCCAAACAGATGTTGATGTCCGCAAAATGAACATAGAGAATGGGAGCTTTAAACCAAAGGACCTTGAATCAAATTACTTGTCAAGTCATTGAAGATTGAAGTTGTCGTTATCATTTCTCCTTTTGTAGGTTTGTTTAGATGGTGATGTATCGTCACTCAGTGAAATTCGTCATTGTGGAAGGTGTGCTAGCATCGGTTACTTATGTTGATGTCATGATCAGATTCTCAGTCTAAAATAATCTGTGGGATAGCTTTGTTGCTAGATTTATTAGTTTCGAATTTACAAAATAAATAAATACAAATGATCAGTTTTCTCTACACGTATTGAAATATAATCACAGTCCACACCACCTATGCATCAAATTAAGTATGAAACATTAACAAAGTCGGATGATAAATTGAAATCGACACGTACAGCATCCCACTAAAAAAAACTCGAAAGAGAAAAAAGTGATGTAGTCCTCGTGTAGTGTACTCTTCTTAAAGAATTGAAATTGTCCTTATTGACTTCAAAGAAAATGTGACAGATGATTCGAGCTGAAGATAAGTCAAACTTAAGATTAATATGAAATGAGCAAGCTTCTTGCAGCGGCACGAATAAGAGATTGTAAAGCAGAATAAATGAAACTTGGGTACATCTGTGGAGGACTTATTCAATATTTTAATATATAAAATATACAAAGTGTAATTATAATATTTTAATTGCATTTACTCGCTGTTGTATTACTTGAAATATGTAAATAAAACTCAAACTGCGTTTTTCATATTATTCTAAAATCGCCTTGTCGAATAAAATATTTAAAAACTTCGCTGTCAAATTGGAAGTCTATGTGCTTTTAAATTGATATAAAAGTTATCTCGTAGCAATGTCTCGTCCACAAACAATTTTGTAAATTCGGCACAAACTTGTGAAAATTTGTTTAGTTTTCCCTCGAGTTTTCGTCTTCATCTGTCACTATATCAATAAGGGAATTTCAGAGAGCAAATCAGTTTTATTTCACTTGTTTCGTAGACATTTATTAATGAAAATTATTGAGAGTTAACGTAATAGTTTGAATCTCTCTACTCTCAAATGAGACAATTGTGCCGTGTTCTGTAATAGTTATTTGTGTACCTGTTTTGGATGATTGATTTTAGGCAATTTCGCGTGGTCTACAAGCGAAAATGCCTAAAAACAATCGCCTAGAACAGGTGCACATACAACTTTACATGCAAAGGGGTGAAATCCCAAAAAAAACTTACAAAAATGGCCTCATTTTCGGCCCCGTCGCATGTAGAGTCAGTTTTATGTATTTGAATTGAATGTTCTCTTCCTTCAATTTGGAATGTCGGTTTCATTTCTCTTTTCTTAGTGGTCCGGAATCACTTTCTGAAACTCCCTTATAAGAAGATTTTCATGTAAGGTCAATAATCCGCATTCATTTGGTTCTTTAGTTTTAATAGTTTCTTAGAAAGTTCGAAAGCGCTGGAAAAACCTCCTAAAGATATTTTTAGATTTATGAAGATCTTTAAAGAATTTTGAGGAATTAAATTCTCTAAATATTTATGATTTTGTTCTATGGAATGAAGCTGCCATATGCGAATCCAAGAAAGCGGTAATATTGACAGATGATAGTTATTTTCTACAAATCTCAGAGTTTAGGCTTGCTGCAAGTGTCTTAATTCCAAGCCTCAGAATAACAATAAAATACAAATTCAACTTGCTTTTGTTTCTTTTGAATTAACTGATCGATTGGAATATTTATTGGTAAATTTTAAGAAGCGCTATGACTGCAGTCATATTGTTAACTATTTTGATGTCGGCTAGCAATCTTCTTCTTCTTCTTCAGCCATTATATCCACTGCTGGATGTAGGCCTCCCCTCGATTTTTCCACTTTTCCACATTGGTCCATCGTTCAGGTGGTCTGCCCATCGGTCTTTTTAGTGGTGGTCGCCGTTGCATAATTGATTTAGTCCAACGATCATCTGTCATTCTGGCTACATGTCCTGCCCAATTCCATTTCAACGATGCTATTCGTTGCATGCCATCAACAATCTTCGTTTGCTCTCTTATCCATTTATTCGTCGTTCGGTCTCGTAGCGATATTTCCAACATGCTTCGTTCCATATACCTCTGCGCTACTCTCAGCTTATTAGCTGATGCTTTCGTTATTGTAAGTGTCTCTGCGCCGCCATATGTAAGGACAGGAAGTATACATGCATCAGACACCTTTCTTTTTAAACTGTTGTTCATTCTACTTTTAAATATTGAACGAAGTTTTCCAAATGCAGCCCAGCCAAGTCCTATTCGTCGTCTTATCTCTGTAGTTTGATTGTCTAGGACTAATTTCAATTTACGCCCAAATAAACGTAGCTGTCGGCTTTCTCGATGATGTCGTTCTAAACTTTTATCTCCACTTCATCCTCTATGTTGGCCATTATCTTTGTCTTCTTCAGATTCATCTTGCTAAATTCGTTATTTAGATTTTCCAACATTGTTTATAACTGGTTGAGGTCGGTGGCGATAAGAATAATGTCATCCGCGAACCGAAGATTGTTTAGTTGTGTACCATTGATGTTTATTCCCATAGCGTTCCAGTCCATTCTTTTGGATAAACTTTCAAGATTATTTGTGAACAGCTTCGGCGAGATCGGATCACCCTGCCTTACTCCTCTTCCCACCTTGAATTTGGTTGTTTTTTCATGAAGTTTTACACAGAATGTTGCATTTTCGTAAATATAACGAATGATTCTATTGTATCTATGTTGATTCTACTCTGCATTCGTTTAAAGAATCAAGCGTCGATCATGTTTCCACTGAGTCAAATGCCTTTTCGAAATCTAAAAAAGCCATTCCTATTTCAACTTTGTACTCATTACATTTTTCTGCACATTCGCATAATGTGCAAGTGATCATTGGTACTAAAGCCGGCTCGGAATCCTGCTGTTAAAATTCTAGTTTTCTCGTATTTCGTTTCGTTTATTGTCTACTATTGCTAGAGGAATAGTAGACAATAAAAGCATTATCATCATCATACCGTTCGAAATTCAATAAAATTTCAGTGACGCCAATGCATCACCAGTGCAAAAGAACTTCCGAAGTTTGTTTGTTTTTTACTACAACATTTATTTATATATAGCGATAAAATTGTAAAATATCGCCATATGAAATGCAAATCAAGTTCGTTTAAGTAAATGCATCTACAGGTGGCAATATGAAAATTTTAATTTGCAAATTACTGAATAAATCAACGTATTATATTAGAGTGACCCATACCGTTTCAAATGATAAATCGAGGATCTGAATTAAATGTTATACCTTCCACGATAGTTAGTTTCGATTCAAAATAGCTCCGATAGCTCAATGATGTGAGAAATGCAGTGCAAGTGTTGCTGTAAAACACTGGGAAACTCTTATATTCATAATAATTCCTCTTCGCTAAAGTTTTTCTTTAGAGTAGGCGAACTGCGTCACGGCCCCCGCTAACGTTTCGACCATGATGCATTCTCCATGAAAAGAAATATGTACCCTTTCGTCTTTTATTATTAACGATGACAATAAAACAATTTTAATTATCTATTTTTGTGACATCACATTTTTAATATTTTTTTATTATTCGGGCTTTATATATGTAGCATTCGTGCGCAGGGTTTTTATCTTTTGTTTTATCTTTCGAAAAGTTCGATGTGTGTTTTTAAGGTGATGCAATGTTTGAAGATGTACTTTTTGATTGTAGACAGCACACGACGGGATATAGGCGCCAATATCGTATGCAAGTCTATGGAGAAAAAATGTCGAAAATTCTTTATTTCTCTTTGCTGTTACATGCTTCTTCAATTCAATTTTATATCAAACATAAAACTAATGACAGAATTTCATAACTTGGTCATGAATTTATTAGTTCCCTTTTTTATTCTAAATTATGTTGCTGGCAGGGCTTTCGGCAACGCTTTATTGGAAATTGACAGAGCTTGTGATGTATTAAGTTCTTACTTGAAAGCATATGTTGTTTTGTCAAGAAGAATAGAGAAATTCACGACGACGACGTTAAAAGTAAATCTGCGCTTAAAATTTAATTTCAATTTAATTAATTAATCACTTCGTTCGGTCTACAACTCGCGAAACTGCCTGAAATCCATCGTCCAAAAGAGGTACACAATAGTTATTTTCAGGCTTCATATGCGGTGCGAAAGTAAAAATTTCATCCCATGGGAGCGGTGTATTATATTTTTCATGCTTCATATGCGGTGCGAAAGTAAAAAAAAAATTCATCCCACGGGGCGAAATAGTACATTACATCACAAGGAGCTAAAACGGTGTATTTCAACACCGTGGTCTAAATCAGTACCGTTTTAGCTCCGAGTGATGTATACTATTTTTCGCGCAGACGGACAAAAAGTCAGATTCCGAACAAAACACTCAACAAGCTTTAATACAGAATTTGCATTTTCATCATAGGACAC
>CM055406.1:31128035-31150180 GCA_029228625.1 Pseudolycoriella hygida | reverse complement strand
CAGTTTGTGGGTTTTAGATCTCAAAGAACTCGCAGAACCCACAAATCGCAAGTTTTGTATAACTTAGAGAATGGATCGATTGTATTTTTAAGGAATTTGAAATTAATTTTGCCTGTAACTACAGTTTAACGATGTGTAAAAACCACTGACTTTTTAGAACATCTGCTCGGAAAGCCCTCCACTTGTTACCTAGCACCTAAGATTGAAGATTCAGTAAGTTGAGACTCTAGAGCAAACATCAGTGAATGAATTCAGAGAATTTTTGTTGTGAATAAATACCCACGGGCACGGGGTGTGTTTTTGATTGCAATTTACGGTAAGTGGTGAGTGGTGCGAATGTTCTTTTAAAAGCATTTCTTATGTGGGAAAATTAGATTGTTCCTTTCGAAACTCATTCGCATAAAAAAAGCCAAGGCTAGTAATTACCCGGTCTGACAGAGAATGTCAGAGAAACTAAACGACTAACTAGCAATAGTACAAACTCACTCGCTTGAATCCGAAGAAGTAGTCTGGTGTCAAATTCGTATTTATAGAAATTTTACAGTTATACATTTCATTGGTGTTAATCAGAATTTTAGCACAAGCCTGCCTTCTTATTGCACCAATAGAGAAAAAATATTCTTAGAGTTAGCAACTGAAGAGGCGGGCGGGTGTCAATTTCATGACTACGCAAACGATATTTTGCGCTAATACAATTTTTTGGGGACAAGCAGATTTTTGACGCCTCCTTATAGCTCATATACGGATTTTTCATTTCTTGAGCTAGAAGCTAAGGAGGCAGGCTGGTGTTAAGTTGAGAATAAGTGAGACGATACCTTACAATAACACCTTTCATTTGGCTCAATCAGAACTTTGACAGTTGTCTGTCCGCCTTATCAAATCCCAGGTAAAAGTCCAGGATTACCAGAGCAAAAACTCAGGATGGCAGGTGGTGTCAAATTGATGATTATGCAAACGTTGTTTTACACTAATACCTTCATTTGACACAAACAGAATTTCGACACGTGCCTGCCTTTTTATAGCTCCCATACGGATTTAGTATGCTTTGAACTAGACCCAAAGGAGGCATGCTGGTGCCAATTATGTTCCATATAAATTCAGTACTTTTTCTGACATAACTCAGGGAGGCAAGCTGGTTCCAAGCTAATAATAAGTGAGACACTTTTTTACATGAGTGGCTTTCATTTGAATTAAGCAGAATTTTCACACCATTATTTTTAGTCAGATATGATACATTTCAGTCGAATAAGTGAACTCAAAATGTAGCAAATTTTCGGAAAGATTTTTTTCAATTTGGTGGTATGTACCCCGTAAGGTTTTAAGGATGTATAAAATCAAATGATACCGGTGGACTTGCATCACACATCGATGCCGCGTATCCTTAACATCTTTGCGAAAATGATACCAAGCTTTATTTATTTCTTCATTCCCATTATTGTTGATACTGATGGGTGACACAATTCGATGAATTAATGTGGAAAGCGATTGCTATTGAGAAACTCTCAAGCGTATATTAACCATAAAATGTTGCGAAAGTTCTTTATGCGAATAAAATTGTGTACATTGTATGTTTGGACAGTAAGCTATAAATCTGATCAATAATAAGTTACAGTGGAAGTAACTCTACATGGAAAACAAACACAGTACAGTCGAGATATATACTTGCTCATACTTTTTCGATTTTATATTTTTATCGATTTTTATCTTTACAACATTTTTGGGCGTTCCAGTGACTTGCACCGCCTTTCATGTTTCGAAATGTGTGAATATTTACACCATTTTATACCAACACAAACATACTCTTGAATGTTTGTGAACCTTGCGTCGTACCGAACAGAGAATTGTGTTCGCAGAATTTGGTTGATAGAAAATTGTGAAATGAAAAATGAATTTTTTGGGGAAAATTCGGAAGAGCTAGAAAAATGATGGTAACATTCACAGAGCTTAATCGTGATGAAGAACTTAATTCGATTTCGTTAATTTCTTGTGTACTAGATATTGAACTAAATTTATTAGATGTAGAACGAAGAATAGGTAATTACATTTTCAAGGGCAAGCCGTTTATGGTGTAATAAATAGCAACTGTCGTACCGTAGGTTGACGATTTATGATAGTGCGAATAATATTAAAGATTGAAATAGTGCATTACACCACAAGGATGAAAACTGAAGGATACTGACGCAGATGTCTTAGACATCTCAGGGCTCTGCCCGAAGACCTTTTAGACACCATGGTCAATATCTGACGATTTTGATCCATGTGATATTGTACAGCCATTGTTTTTTAATTTTACGTCGTGTCAAATTTCAGCTGTTTTTGCAATGTATTTCGCATTGGCAAACCACCTGAAATTTCAAAAGACGTAAAATTAAAAAACAATGATTGTAATTACGATGGCTAAAATAACTGTAAAAGAAGGAAGAATGGAGATAATAAGAGTGAAATAATGGGTTTAATTAAAACAACTGTTAATTTGTTTAAGGCACTGACCTCGGAAATTCTCCAACTTTACAAAAAAAATCCCTACTTTATTGCCCACATGTCAATTATTTCCCTACATTATTTCCTACCTGTTAAATATTTCTTTACTTTATTTCCCATCTGTCAATTGTTTCCCTACTCTATTTCCAAGCCGTCTATTACTTCCCTACGTGTTTTTTTCGATCTGACTTTTTATCCTTCTGCGAATAAAATAGTATACATAACAAGTAGCTGAAAGGGCTGACTTAGGTGTCTGGGTCTAAGCCAGCCGTTTCAGCTCCATGTTATGTAATATATTATTTAATTTCCATTTAAGTAAGGGTAAAAGGAGGTAATCTGACGTTTTTTGTCCATCTGAATACGAAATATGTTGTTAGATTATTTAATATTTCCTCTCAATGAGAATATTTGCTCTCAATGAGAGACTGAAGAAAAATAAACAGAAAAATATTGAAATGAAATGAGAGTGTCCAAGAAGCAGATCCTTTAGCTGAGCATAGGACAGAGGCCTGTGTACTTGAGACGCATATAGAAGTTTAGAAATACAAACACTCCTGGAAGCAAATTAAAACTTAAAATATTTCTCAGAATTTTGCAATAACTACAACAATAATTGGAATTTTTCCTAATTTCCGACGACTTGCTAAAGGCATTTTATACGTTCGAAGATTTATTAGCTCGTCAGGGTCAGCGGGTTAACTTTTCAATTCTCAGCAATTCATTCATTTAAACTTCATAACGAACGAAACTATTAATTGGATCGACTACATTTAAAATAAAAATAAAATTAAAATCAGTCACGGAACCTCGTTGTAAACGTTAAACGTTCATTTACTTGCTGAAGATGTAAATATTTCACTTTTAATTAGATCTTTAACAACATTATATCTCTGTCAACTCTCCATACATTAATGTTCGTCCTTTTTTACATATGACTTTTGTGCGCGCATGTTCTATCGCCACGGTTCTCAATCATTCGATATCTTGACATTGAATCTTTTTCGTGTATGCTTTACCTATAAAATTTTTTTTATTTATTTGTTTTTGTTTTTGTAAAAATTATTATAGGCTGAACGAACAGCAAGCATATTATATTATACGCGAATGCACTACATGGACTTGTCTATATATGTGAAGACAATATAACCACTTGATATTTTGTGTCTTGTGGGTTTCGCGGTTTGGATGCTTTCTTTGTGAAATTAGATTTAATTTTTCCAAAGAGTTCTTAAAGCCGAACAAACGAAAGTTAGTTACTGGTTCTGACTGGGGGCATGCAAATAGTACGTGCTCTGCAGTCTCTTCTTCTCCCTCGCATGTCGTGCAGAAGGGTGAGTCTGTGATTCCAAACCAGTGCAGGTATTTCCAGAAGCACCCGTGGTCCGACAGGAACTGTGTCAGTTGGAAATTAACCTCTCCATGCTACCTCTGTACCCATGTCGTTATGTTTGATATGAGTCTATGGGTCCACCTTCACTTGTCCGTGGAGTCCCACTCCTGCTGCCACTGTCTTAGTGATTCAGCTCTTAATTGCGTCCTAACTGTTTTGGTAAATTGGCCCTCCCTTCTGCCCTGTTTTGCACTGAGTGCAATATTGATATCAGGCACAGAATAATTCGTCATCCACATTCGTTGTAGTTTGAATATTTGAACCATTCAAACACGCTGCTGTCCGGATGTTTGTGAACCATGCAGTGAAATTTTTTGATCGAGAAAAATCCATCTATTTGACTGATTTGCAGGTACTCGGAAATCGTTGTCGCTGTGAGGTTCAGAGAGAACAGGTACAGCGCTAAAGTGATGATGTACAGTAAATACAGTATAGTGATGATACACTGCAGTAACAGTTTGATACGTTATCAGACCGGGCCAGAGTCGACTATCATCATCCGCTCGGGCAGCTAATGCACTGACTTTTTCATTTGAAAACATCTTCCACGATGATTACTTCGTTGTGTCTTGATACAGCTGCCTTCGTGTTGCTTTTGCGAATGCCAACCATACACTCGTAAGTGGGGTTATGTTGCGAATGATGAATTTTGTTTTGGCCCAGCTGATGAAACGGCACCATTATTTAACTTCACAAAATCCAATCGGAGGGTATTCAAAATACCTCTTACATTCACCTTTTAATCGAAACACTGTAATGAATCTCGTCAAAATTTAAAAAAATATTGAGACGAAAACATTAACAATACTTTTTGCAACGACATTCGACAGTTGGATCCCTGTATGTCGAGAGTAGAATATGCTGAGCAGGCAGTCTGGTGTCGCGTTGAAATTAATATTCGTAACTGCGGTTTCGATGGTTGGAAACAAGTGCATAGTAATGTTGGCGTTTTCCTTTGCAGCGTTGTCATAGAAACTTTTTTGGCGCCAGGATGCCCAGCTTGAAATGCAAACCTCTATTTGATGCAATTTTTCATCGTGAACACGTTCTAGACAACCATAAGATAATTAGTTCAGGTACTAGACAAAGGACCAATCTACTGCCTGAACTCCATATTTCATCGTCGCTTAGAACATTTTCATGTAGTAAAATTGCAACAAACAGAGGCCTTTTTTAAGAGAATGTAAAATTTCCCAGACCAAAATTTGTAAATAGAAAAATTTTGCCGAATTTACACCCAGGGATTTGTATCCCAATTAACCAAATTTTTCCGCGTTAATTCGTTCGGACAAAGAACAATGAAAGCTTTCAAAATCTCTTACTTTCAAATTGCAAAAAATTTCTTTCTCTAAACTTCTAGTGCTTATAATGGAGATAGATTCATTTCCCGCAACCTCCAGCCTCAAGATTACTTGGTTTACTCTTCAATAAATATTTATTTAAAATGGATTGAGCGGGTATCGAATACTAGGCTTTTTTAATTTTAAAATAACATAAAGCAGTGAATCTTAACGTTCTTTATTGTGGAATCCGATATTCTACGAGTATAGAATAAAACAGCGTCCATGTTTATTTGTATTCACATTGCTAGAAATATACATACACAGCATGGTCAAAAAAGTAACGAAAATAAAAAAAAATATATAAAAAATTGTCAACGTGAGTAGTTTATTATAATGCATTTCGTTATTTATTGTCTTTTGGGGAGTCGCTGAAGATATAAAGTTTCAAAATTTATTTTCTAAGAAAGAAAAAAAACACATAAATACATTACATGTTACAATATATAAGACGAGTTTTTCGGTTGGTATGAGCATCACCAAAATACGCATGACATAACTTATGCACACCAAACTGCTGCTATATCTTCACTCGAGTCTAGATTTTCACAAAGGTATTACATACATCATTCTTATCAATCATAATTAATCGGTTCAATAACGAGCCATATGCTGGATGAAAATTTGAAAATAATTCACGCTTATATGGTGTTTTGACATAATGACAACATCGAGATTATGCGAAACACGTGGGTACATTGAACAAACCATCTATTATAAAAATATAAGGGCTCCGCGGACCCGTACGATTCGCTATAAAGCCTTAAGGTTTCCCGGGTATATTAAAATTGCTATTTTCCTAATATGTCACAATTGTCAACTTCCGCAAAAATTCCATTTGAGGCACAATTTAAGAACAGGGTTTTATGCAGTGCAGAGAGATCTTCATTTTTAACAAATGTCAACTGTCGCACTAGTGCGACAATCTTATATGAAAATACAGCAAAACACTAGTTCGGTTGGACGGCAACATTTTATGACATTTTAAACTGAGTGTAATAAAGCAGAACTTTAGACATTTCTGTTGCATAAAATGTTGTATGGAACAAAGTATTTTATTATGCCTGCATTCTCGAGTCATTATTACACGTCTAGTGCACTCGCTTGCATAGATACCTATTATGCAACTGAGTGTCATAAAGTCAAACTTTAGATGTCGCTGTAGCATAAAACGTTGTATGCAACTCGGCGCAACTTACTTCATAAGGAACACAATGTTGATTTATTGAACATTTTGGAAGTATTTTTCAAAGAATGGTCCATGGCTATTTCGACAAAAGTGATGTAAAATATTATTTTAAACAAAAAGTTGTTCTACGATATGGCGAAAAAATGCACCAATTTTTTTTATAAAATTAATTAAAGTAATAAATGAAAGCATCAGTTCAGTTGATGCAGCCGTCGAAATCGAAAAAAAACTAGCGATGACGGACACTTAAATTGAATTTCTAATCACAATATTACTCTTAAGAACTCTAAAAAGTGTATGATTTTTGATTTCCAGCGTAAAGACCGCTCATAACATAGTAAATACTATTCGGTAATACATTCGGCCTCTGTCGTTCCTTTGCGGCTGTCAGATGAGGGTAAAATTTTGTAATTTTTTTCAAGAAAAACAGCAAAATAAAAAAAACGGTACATTTTGAAGGTATGCCGTAGAATAATTTATTGCTTACAATTACTTTTTACGTCTTTTAAAATTAACTTGTGAAAATAGCCATGGACCATTAATGGCCTTTAAGCGATGTGTATTATGACCATCCGACTGAGGTCATTCGAAAACGGTACACAGTATCAACTTATTTGGAGTATCGTACCAATCGTTGATAAGCTTACAAAGTAATTGGTAGATACTCTGCCTCCCACTCTGGGTTGCAAGTTCAGGTTGTATAAAACGAAATAGTAAACTCGTAGGTCCCGTATAAATCTTACGGGTCTAAAAAATTAAAATGATTTTTTATTTAGTCAACGACGGCTAATTAATAAAGTGAATACAACGACGAACTAGTGACATAAAAAAGGGTTACGTTTTTCTAGAAGACAAATGACAGAAAATGTCATTTTCGTAATTGAAATGTATATTCGTTTTTCTGGCTGGTTAATTACACTCCATTATAGAACGTAGAATTAACACTAATGGAGGATATTTGGATGATTGCCGAGGAGTTGTTTTAATTTGTTTCACTTCTATTTATTACATTATAGGTTTTTCGTTCGGCATAAAATATGATTGTAGGGAGGTAATAATTAAACTTTGTATCTGAATGTTACAGAAATAGCTTTAAAATTATGTTTTTAATCTTAAGAATTAGTATGTTTCAGATAAAGATTTCTCTATTAAATGCTCAGTCAAGCAAAAGAGGTATGTGCGGTTAAGGCCTTTTTTTAGTTTCCTATAATTAACGAAAGTATCCCACATTTATACAAAATATAATGCCTACAGTTAAACAAGTGCCTCTGGAACACAATAAATTGAATGCATTCGGTGGAGTAGTTGGAGGTGCAAGATCTTCTCATCATAAACGATGAAGCGATTTTCTCCACGCAGCCCTACCAGTCAGTAAAAGCGTACTTCTAAATCAGATCAATTGAATCTTTTTTTAGATACATTTTATTATCTTAAAAAAATGGATTAGTTGTGTCAATTTCTAATATTTGTACTGAAAATAAACTCAATTGTAATTTTGTTCGCGTAAAAAATATACAGAACTTTCAAATAATGTTACGGTCGTCTGTTGACTGAATGTCGACGGACGTCCGTAAATTCACTTCACACTTATTCAATTTATCTCCTAATTTCCTTTAAAAGCAGAAAAAAGAGAAATGAATATTTTCCTACAATTTATTTAATTTGATTTGACACTGCGCTACTGTAAAAATGAATGAAATAAATGCGATTTTAATTTAAACCACAAAGACGAAGGAATATAATCAGATGAAAATAACTGAAAATTCCTAAAAATAAATGCAGTCATAAATAAATTCCTTTGACTAATTATATAATTTTGGAAAGTTGTCTTTTATGCATATAGTCTATCGATATATGCGACATGAAGACGTAAGACAAGATGGATAATATGAAAACACGTGCATTCACTTTAAGCAATTTCCATTTTAAATTAATAAAGGGATCGTCAAGAAATTTTCACTCAAAATAGCAGATAAACTGGATGATTTTATGAAATATTATTATGTGATATAAAAGATTGTCTGCAAATTATTGACGGTTCACTTACGTTCATTGAAAGTAAATGACTTTATATGTTCAAGCGGACCACAATTTCACCACCAGATAGAGAATCTAAAAGTCGTTTTTTTTTCCTACTTATTTTGTCCCTACACTGTCATTTATTGTGTGAATTTGAATGCGATTACATGTTAGAGATATTAGAGATAGTAACATCATGTAACAATATTGTCATCATGGACAACAATGTTGTTATCGCCAATAGCAATATTGTTATCTTCATAGCAATATTGTTATCTTCATAGCAATATTGTTATCGGCTTAGCCAGATTTTGAACAGGCATTTCGCTTCGCTCCGCTACGTTCCTCGGACGCTTTCAACACCTGGGTCAAAAACAAATCTTTTCGGTACAAGTGTACAAGTGATATAATATACATACTTTATTTCATCGGCGAGAGAATATCGTACGTTATTGCATATAAAGGAAAAACCATACATTAAATCACTAGGGAAAATTCGTTTTCTCTTTGCCAATTCACTGAAAAAAACAGTGGCGCCGCCGTGATTTGAAGTCACGACCCACCGATCCGTAAGAATGTAGAATGTACGAACGTCTCTCACAAAACTAGCGCTGTTTTTCTCCATATTCAACATACATACTCAAGCTTATGTATTTTGAGTGGTTTTGTTTACGTTTTGGTTCGTTTTGTATTTGAATCAGTTTTTATTTATGTCATAAATGTTTTCTCACAGAGCAAAATTCAAATGGGATATTATATTCGACCGATAAAATAATTCAACTTTACCGATAAAAAATAATAAATGATCGATAACTTTTTACCGATACCTTCATTTCAGTCACTTCTCTTGGGAATTTTTCCTTTTACAAAATGTTATCAGGTGTTTTGGACACAACCCCAAATATTCGCGCTTTAATCATGCTTTGAATATACGTTTAAAAATTTATCGGTAATTAATTATAGGTCATTTATTATTTTTTATCGGTAAAGTTGAATTGTTTTATCGGTCGTTTATTACCATCCAATTCAAATGTCTATATGGAAATAGTAATTTCACGTGACGACCAAAACATAAATAAATAGAATTAAAAAAAAATATTGGAAAAAAATTGAAAAAAAGACCTGCAGCCGCCGTGACTCGAAACCAGGACCCTGACACTTCGAAGCAGTGATAAATTCTCGCTGCTATCACATTCCTGCGCTCGAATGAATAACGTACCATATTCTCTCGCCTAATGAAATAAAATATTGTATTGGAGGCGTGAGAAATCTCGGATATCTTCTTATGTAAATATTGTACTCTCACTTGTTCGCTACGCTCACTCGTTATGTACAATATTTACATTAGAAGAAATCCTCGATTTTCTCTCGTCCACCAATAAAGCACTAATACTTCAGATTCAAATGGTTTGTGAAATGAAATGAATCAAGTTCAGTCCTAGAAACCTAGAAACTCAAAGATACAGGTCTAAAGATCCGCTCTTTCTACAATCAGATTCTTGTTGCCATGCGAGCACAAAATACTGCTAAGCCAGACAAATTATTGGTTTCACATTAATCATATCAAATTGAAAAAAGGGAGTGTGGCCACATCTCAGTTCTTATCAAATTACGGATAAGAAACATGGTTTTCATTTTGCTAAAGGGCCCAATTTCAACATCTCCCCTCTATATTGATTTTTTTAAGTTAAGACATATCTTAATAAGTCCCTACACATATGGTTGAACTTGGAAATGTTTTATTCAGTTATAAGTTGTAACTCTTCCTAGTATTTTTATGTTCAAAGATCCATAAACATCAAACTGGATTAAGTTCTTGTTGTAAGAGGATAAATTTATTTATGGTCGAGGCATGATTTTGTTATGGCGTAGTTAAGTGAGCAACTGACATCATAGTACATTACAACTCAAGTGAAACAATTGCACTATAAAGCATTTGTTATGCCATAGCCATTAACTCAGGCTTATTACTGAATATCAAACATTTAATTTTCGATCCTCGATACTTCAGAAGTTAAGTCAAAGAAGCAAGGCGCGAAACGAATAATGGAGAGACATTCTGAGTTTTAGGGAACCATTTATGAATGATGTCTTAAAATTTTGTGTGATTTTTGACACCCAATTCATTCTTAATTCGCTAAGCCGCCTGAGAACTGACGTCACCCTCACTAGAAGAAAAAGATGCACGAAAAGTTAGGGTTTCCACGTAGATTACAGAGTTGCGACAGTTTGAAGTAAAACTGACTATTGACTATACACTGATTCTTTACCTGATTCAACTTATTATTATTTTTAAAACAGAAAAGCAGTTTTCTGAACCCTCGGAATGAAAAATATCGTACGAAACTCGGAAAAATATATGTTTTTGACTAGTGTGATTACAGCCCTTGCCTTCGCTGCAGTCTGCAAACCTTACACTCGTCAAAAACATTATATTTTTCCTAGTTACGTAAATAATTATAAAAATCATTTATATTTATTTAGCGTATGGTAACAATCTCATACAAGTCTTGGCCCTTGGGTCAATTCGGCAGGAT
This sequence comes from Pseudolycoriella hygida, assembly GCA_029228625.1. Taxonomy (NCBI): domain Eukaryota; kingdom Metazoa; phylum Arthropoda; class Insecta; order Diptera; family Sciaridae; genus Pseudolycoriella; species Pseudolycoriella hygida. The sequence continues at coordinate 31,139,224 of CM055406.1, read as the reverse complement.
GATAAGTAAGAGCGGTTCGAACGACGCAATTTACAAAAAAAGTTTTATTTGTGTTGTATGGAGCATGTTTTTCTTACAAAGAAAATATCAGTTCTTCGTCGTTTACTCGGTTCAATTTTCCGTTTTTGTACGGGTGTATTTTGTTGGTTCGCATTTTTCTTTAAATGAGGAATTCAACTGATTTGCATCCAATTTATTTATTTATTTAACCAGTGACTTTGAGAAAAATTATTTTACATTCCTACATTTCCATACCTCTGATAGGAAAAAAAATTGTACTTCGGGGCTTCATCATTCTTCCTTCAACTTTATCATCAAAAACAAAAGGAAAAATTACACATCGACTCGTAAGTTTTCTATCCACGTTCGGGCTTCAGGTGTTAGTTTGTGAATTTCCTCGAAGGTTCCGTTGAAATTATGTACTGGGCAGGTTTGGTAAATGTGAGTCATTGTTTGTATATCCCCGCATTCACATAATGCCGAGTCTTTAAACTTCCATTTGTGTAGTAAATATGCATCCATGTCCGGTGCGGAATCGGTTTAACCTCAACCTCGTTCGTCACGGCAGCTCTGTGCCATTCAATTCAACTGATGGATCGGCGATTAATTCCTTGTTCTGAACCGTCGCTTCGTCCCAAAATTGTTGCCAACTGCTTTTCGTATCCGGTAAATCATTTGCATTTCGGTAAAAAATCCAAAATGGTTTCCTAGATTTTAGCCGTAGATTTGGTGGTGCTGATCGATTTTTTTGCATTCTTTCAAAGCAATTTCTTGTCGTCTTATATGAGTGGTGGTGCAATATTGCTCATTACGTGCAGTCAGGGAATCGGTGTAGATTCGACGGCTGCGCAGATGATTCTCAGCGCGACATCCACCGTTTTCGAGTGTGCACTGGGCATCCATACTGGGGCACAATACTCTGCGACTGACATAATCATCGATTGAGTTGTTGTCTTCAGAGTCCCATGTAGTACCCGCCAATTTTTGCACCAAGTTTATTCTGGACTTGAGCTTGCTTTTGGTTTTCTCAGCGTGATATCTGTACATTAGACTCCTGTCAGTTTTTCCTTTCAATTTCAGGTTCAGTTTGCGGTTCGCCTGGCGGTTGTTTAAGTAGAAGATACAGTGTATTTGGTTTAAGTCGCCAATCCGTGAAGTAATTGGAAAGCGTATTCAAGTACACGTTAAGCACATCCTCAAGCTCTTTGAACGATTTTGCCTGGTGTGCGATGGCTATGTCGTCAGCATAAATGAACTGTCTGGATCGGAATGTCGCTGGTATATAGACAGTACATTAAACTTGATAAAACTGATCCTTGTGACAGTCCGTTATTCAAGGTTCGTTTTCTACTGAACTTTCCATTTATAGTCACTTGTAAGGTTCTATGGCTAAGCATGTTCGTTAGTAACGACAATGTTTTTCGGTTTCATACCAAAATCATAAATAAATTTCTTTCAAAATAGTTTCTGATTTGGCCATTCTTAGTACATGCGGAAATTAGGTCATGATGTCCGACATTTTAAAATTGCATGTTCATGCATACATCAACAGGTGGCACTAGGAGTGACTATATGATAAATTTGAATATCTATATGGTAAAGGTGCAAATTTGGTATTTAAATCAAGATTGAACCAATTTTGGAATGGAAAGTCGTAATTTTTGTCATTTTTAATTAATGAGGAAATCGTTGCGAACATTTTCAAATAAATTTAAACAAAAAATATTTTTTGCAAAATAATTGGCTAATTTCACGCAAAACTAGCTCAAATTTACACCTATAAACGCAAAAAATATTCAGAATACAAATTTTTGATTTATTGAGAAAACTTTAACATTCTCCATACAAATATTCAAACCTATCATATAGCTACTGCCAGCGCCATCTAGTTCAGACGAGTAAATCTGTGAACTAAAATCACAACCTATTAAAGCAGAATTTCTATGTATTTGGATGGATGCTATTTGCCTCCGTCATTTTGTGTCAGAAATTGACCCTGAATAGATTCGACAAACAAACCTCTTACTGATAATTTTTTTGTTCAAACTCAATTTTTTCGATGTGAATGTGACATCGTCATTATGGTAGTTACAGTTTTCCATATGGAATTTTCTTTTATTTTATGAGCATGGATTAGAAAGTCAACTTTGCATATAATCCGAGCGGGATTAGCTTGACAGTTGGCGTAAGGTCGAAGCAATTTGTAATTGTAAGGAAATTTGATATTTTATTTTCAGTGAAGAAAAAAGTTTTCGTCACAAAATTGGTGAGATAATTAATAAGTAACGTATTTGTCATTTCAGTTCAAACCAGAAAGGTTAGTAAGTCTTTAATCCAGACGAATATAATTTTAGAAAGAATTAAGCTTAATTGTAACAGAAATTCGAGTGGTAATCTTAATCTATTTATTTCTTGCACTCTCGATCTCCAAATTGTATTTATAATTCAATTACTTCACTAATTTATTTGATTACTTGTACACCCTGAAAACACCCTTCGATTCTACCAGTCCCCATAAAATCAACCATATACGCATTACACACCAGAAATAACAGATTCATAAACAAAAATTAATCCGCACTCACAGCATAACGTCCGCGTTTCCCTCTACCACGTTTTATTCCAGTATGTAATAAGACAACATGTATTTATGTTTTATGTTTATACCGAACGATTACGTTTACCCTAGGCCATTTGTTTTAGCGATGACATTTATTTCAATTTTTTTTATCAGCATTTTTCTTGGGGACATTAATATGTTTGAAAAATAATAGTTTACTTGTATTGCTGTACTGTTTTGCTATTTGCAGTGGTAGAGAGACATAAAGTAAAGATCTGACTACACTCCAAAGAGCATTGTTTTCTAATTTAATTAGTAGGACATGACAAGAGCGAATTATTCTGGTCTGAATGCACTTGAAATGTATTCGTTTCATAGCACATGTTCAAATATTTGATTACTATTTGAAACGAAGAATATCCCCGTACTGTTTGTGTTATGAGTAAGCCTTAGAGTGATGAAATGAATAAATATAAAGCGGAATTGAATACGTGTCTTATCTCGTTTCGTTAGTGCCATTCGAATCTGTGTTGAAATGATTTTTTGTAATTATTCGCATCTCGGGTCTTTGTTGTAAACGAAATAGGGAAACATTGCAAAGTGACGCAAATTTTTATGACTAGCTTTCCACTTAAATAGAGTTAGTGACTTCCATCTGGTCAAGATACTTTTGCCCCGTTTGATGGAATTCAATCGTCACAGAGGGAAGAATGTATGGGGTATCGTTTTACTTCAACGCAAACATTTCACATTGGCGCTCATGTTACTCACAATCAGTTAGAAAAAATAACGGGTCTGCTCACAAGTGATTCCTAATTTTTTCTATTTTCGTATTTTGACCCTGACCCTGACGACGTACTCGTGTTTTGAGGGGATTGTGCAAGCAGACATTATGGGTCATCCACATAGTACAAATGCATTGGGGGAGCAATCGGGTTATTTAAAGCGTACGCTTCATATATTTAGAGGTTTTTTTTTTATAAATTTTTGCCAACAAAGGGGGAGGGGGGAGGGGCCCCAAACCCCGCGATGCCCCCTTGACGCCGCTTTTTTTTCATAAAGTTCAGGCCTGCGGCGCAGCGCCTTGCTTGTTATCCGTTATGTTGTCCGGGGGTTATTTTGTCCGGGAGTTATTTTGTTCGGGTTATTTTGTCCGGTTTTTTTTGTCCAGGGGTTTTTTTGTCTGGCGTTTTTTTTTGTCCAGGGGTCATTTTGTCCGGATGCCGACATTAACACGTCTATTTTATGTTCGTTTAATTCTTGGGAATGAGTACGCTTGTTAGGAAAATAACAAACCGATATAATTTGATTTCGGCGCCTCTGCCTGCACTTAAGTCAGTGTTATTCCAAATTTCAAAACTATTTTGTTTGATTTTTAAAATGTAATCAACTAAAGGTCTGGGAAAAGCCAAGATTCAGGAGATGTTCTAAAATATGTTTCCCATAACTGTGTAAAGTAATAAAAAAATTTACTTTTCCTTTTTGGTTATGGAAAAGTCTTTCCAGAAAGAGCAAGGTATATCGTATCTGAAAGTGTCTTCTACTATTCAGATTGACTTGAGCTTGGAATAACATAACATCGGAAGCATTGCATAATGCATATTTCTTCCAGTGTCGAGGGGAATCAATTCAAATATTATTATGAAAAATTGTTTCAACTTCAGTCCCAGCCTGTTCTCGTGATGTAAGATAATTTGTAACAGATTTGAAGCACACGTTTCTTTCGAAAGTGCATTTTCTAAAATATTTACTGGTTCATAAATTATGGAAGTAGAAAGGTAGGGTGGTTTTTGCGTTATAATAAAAATAAAAATATGGGAAATGTACCACATGTATGCTCACTTAAAACATCCAATTCGTTCTTACAAACCATAGGTGAAAAAGTTTTTTTTGTGTTAAAAGGCTCGGTTACAGTGAATACACTTTTTTAAAATGAATGCAAAGTAGAGGTTATCAAGTAGAATAGATTTCTTTGCCATAGATGGCGTTGGTGTTGTTATCTTTTTCTTTTTGCAAGAAAATTAAATCAAATATGGAAATAAGAAACGATCCCAGTTTTCCGACAATTACATACCATAAGCAGGAAAAATGTGACGTGCATTTTAGTTCCGGTTAGAATCGTCCCAAGTGTTAGCACCTACCGAGTATCGTAGTAACATTTGTGCTGTGAGTTAATAACACCTAAAAGGTCTGTCGGTTACCGTAAGGGTGCATTTTGTTGGTCCGCATTTTTCTTTCAAGGAGGAATTCAACTGATTTGCATCCAATGATAGATTAGCTTTATATAGACAGACAGTACATGGATGCAATTGTAACGACGCGCAAATATGTTATTGCGTGCTGTTTCATGATACCATTGCATCACATTAAAAAATGGCTTCAAAACATTCAAAACGTCGACATTCAAAACGTCGATTTTTGTTTATTGAATATTCATTTAAATTTAATCGACACATTGAGCACAGTTAAATTAGCAAAAAATCTATCGCGCAAAATTTGAAAAATTTTTTGCTTTTGCTTCAGTGCACGAAAAAAAAATGTGTCATGGAGGGCCGCCTAGTCTACATTAAACTAATATGTATTTGTTTATGTCTTCTACATGGAGTGCTAGGAATACCCGGAGGAGGTTCCTAACGCCCTCTGAGTGTTATTACCGCCTTCTGGGAGCTATTAACGGCCATCTGTATCTTATAAACACCCAGCTAGTGTTTTATTGCCTTGGGGCTGATAACACCTAGTCTGAAAACCCATACTTCCAGAGCGTTTTCACGTTATCTTTGGTGATATCTGTCTGGAGGCGACTTAATCTAGTTATTAACATTTGTCAATCGTTTAAAATTTCTAATTTTCCACGTCCGTACCACTACGCTTATGCGTTTACCTCTACGTTTGTAACCAGTTGAATTTTCACCTTGAACTAGAACAACTTGCACGAAAATATAAATCGTTCAAAATCCGGGCGATAACTCAAAATACGGATTTCTCAATGTCCGAACGATACAAAACCCTGGATGAAATATGGACAAAATTCGGATAAAACAAAAAGATACCTACATTACAAAACAGAAAATTCGGTGCACCTCATCACACCTTGGTACCCCTGTGCACTACGTTGCGCTACAATCAACGCCCTCTACAACATTAAAAACATATGCAGGGGACTCGTACGTATCAGAATAGATGTGGCAAACAGAATAGATGTTGCAAAAAGATTCGAACGTATCAAAGTAAATGTTGCCTTAACTCTTAAGTGCAAATTTATTTTCAAAATGTGTTATTTGAACTACCGCTGATATTAGAACCGACCTAGAGCACTTAGGAAAGGCCTCTGACCCATACTTCATAGACAAAATTGTTTGCCATTGACACCGATCTTCTATCACTTATAGTTCTCAAAATGTGTGAATTTTTCGAAAATATATTGTCTAGATCGATCCACGTTAACATTAGCGGCCATATTGGGAGACATCATGACGTGCGTATCACCGATCTTCTATCTCTTATTGTTTTCAAAATATTTGAATTTTTCCAAAAAAAATTGCTTAAATTGATTCACCCTAACATTAGCGGCCATCTTAGGCTCGGCCAGGGCCCACATTTTTTTTTTTTTGATGCTCCTAAGGCTTTCATTACCTATTGAGTAGAAAAAGAATCTCGAAAATCGGATGGAATTTACTCGATTTATGTATAAAAAACAAGTAGGGCCCTAGTGGGTCCGCTTCTTTAGGGCTCTAGCTGGGTCCAGCGACCTAAAGTAAAAAAAATTTTTCCCATAAATTGTTGAGCATTCCCAGATCATTCGATTGAAAAAGTGTTTTTGAAAATCGGAAAAGATTTACTCGAGTTATGTACAAAAGACCAAAAACCACTTAAACGGCCCTAGTTCATTGGCCCTTGGGACGACGGTGCCCAGATTCAATACCAAAAAAGATATTTCGATTACCTTTTAGGGAAAAAGTTTTTGAAAATCGGTTGAGTTTTACTCGAGTCATCGTATTGACAAACGGACGGACATTTTTTTATTGCTAATTCATCATCGAAGAACCGTGATCGATGCTCCCTCCCTACTCCTTGGTCGAAATTCGACTGGTTACAAACGTCGTGGTAAACGCATAAGACCCCTTTTCGAAGAGCTTCGTTCTACGTACGGGTCTAAAAAGACATGTTACAGAAGACGTTTTAAAGCACAATGGCAAAATGGGCCTCAGGCCACAACCTAAGGCCCTAGGTCGATCCTTAGTTCAGCATAGGGCGTAGAATTTTGTTGGCTCAAATCAGGAAAATCTTTATAAACTTTTGCTCTTGAAACTTTTTGATTTTGGAATACGCCTGTTGTACGAAGAATTCAGTCAATTACTTCTTACATAAATTCGCACGGAATGGCGTTTAATGTCAAAAAACTTAGATCGAACTTAAATCTCGACTAGACAAAAAACGTAAATTACAAAATCTGGTAGGATAGAATACTAGGCTCATAACTACTAGCATTTTATTTGGTTGAAAACCTTATATTATACGTATTATGTAAATTACTTGCTCACAAGTGACACTTATATCTCAATCGACGTTCCTCCAACCGTTGAGTGTACACAGCATAACAGTTTTAATTGAAAAATTTAATCCAATTACTGGATACCATTTTCATGCTCTAAATGATCATAAAAAGTAAGTAAAAAAAGAACAAAAAGTTGAATTGAATATGTCGACAAGTTTATAGTTTGTTTGGAGACACTTGTCTTCCGAAAACATTCAATTTCGTTTCGTTTTTTTTAGACATTTATACATTTAGATTATTTCGGAATTTCGGAACTTGTAACACAGTGAACACCTGCTTCTACGTTACAACGTTACATACGATGCAAACGCATAACATAATGTCATCGGTTTTATGGTTAACATTTAAATGATTTGAAGTGGTATATCCATAAGTCTTATCTAAAATGTGAAACATATAAGAACTTAGGGAGAAGAGGCCCATTTGAGATATGTTTTCGATTATTTAAATCAGATATATAGTGGAATGGGACAGCTGTTAAAGTGTTGAACGCTTCGGCATTATGATTTCTTTTAGTTTTGAGTTTGTCTTTCACCTTTCAACGAAAACCAGCAGTTGGTCTTTAGGGTTGTAAATAGTGACAAAATTGATGAAATTTCGAAATATTAATTGAACGAAGGAATAAAAACTGCGAAACTAATAAAATTGTTAATTCAAAGGAAATTAACTACTACAACAAAGACCCAAGAGTTGACGATGTTAATCTTACTAGGGATGGGAAATAACTTTTCTCCTCAAAAAATACAATGCAAATAATTTATACTGTATCAAAAAATATCATTTTTGTACATCGTTTTGGTTTCAAAAAACTGTATAAGACATTGCGACAATCTTCTTATCAAAGACACAAGCAGTAATTTTTCATACGAGTGTCGTATGAAGGTATTTCATGGCGAGAGATGTCAGATCTGAGACGAAGCCGAGGTGGACAGACATCGGTTGCGATAATATAGCATCTACGACACGAGTTGTATCTAACAAAATTTTTTCCAATTCACTGACAAAAACTCGTTTAGGTCACTTTTCGTACTAGTGCGACAAAACTAACGCACTTGTACGATAAATTTGTTCGCACTTGTGCGTAAAAACCGCTCTTTTACGCACCAGTGTGGTAAAATTTAATTGCACTAGTGCGTAAAAGCTGTTTTTACGCACTAGCGCGAAAAAACAATTTAAATTTCGACAAAACACGCAGGGAAAAGCTCGTCTTTTGTCACTGAATTGCAAAAAACGTTGTGTGATACACGTTACGTATGCTGGTAGTTTAACGCACACGATGTGTTGCCAAACTCGCCTTCAGCTTGTGTAATCTCACATCTAGTGCGTTAAACTACCTTCATACGTAACTTGTATCAAAAACTAATATTTTGTAACTCGGTCTGTTTGAAACAGTGCGAGAAAGGATTTTCATTAACTGATGAAATCGCTTCGTTACGAAAAAGTAATTTTCTACGCGATGTTCTATACCGGAAATAGAATTTTGTGATAACAATAAGAGAACTGCACCTATATGATTTGACATTTTTCTTTGAATTAAAAATTACATCGCTGCATTTTCTCGTAGCAGCACGGTTACATCTCACATTTTTACATTTTAATTGATTGGTTGCAACACTGCTGTATTTGATTTTCAGTTTTTTATGCGTTTATAGTTGAACTGTCTGCTCTCAAAAGATCTTTCTCGCTACGAAAGTGCACGAAACCATTTAGAGCGCATCGCCCATTTGCAAATTCTACATACAGTGAAAAAAACACGCTCAGTCCACCACTTGTTGTATAATAAAGTGTGTGCACGATAAAATCCGCTAATGAGAAGCTGTGAAGAAAGCACTGAACAAATAAAAGTTTTAAAAAATCCATATATTCATTCTTTTCTTCAATATATTACGATAACGAAGCAACAATAACTTCATAAAATTATGCCTTGTCTTCCGAACAATCGCACCTTCCGTTTAACTTTACCCATTATTCTTTTGACGAGGGCTTCTTTGCCTTTGGCGGTTGCATTTCTCCATAAATAATTAAATTGCTTCTTACTTCTGTTTAAGTGTCCTTTAATAATTGCCCAATATAATTCAATTGGTCGAAGTTCGGCGCAATTAGCAGGGTTACATTCTTTAGGTGCTACATTCACCTTTCTTTTGGTATACCAGTCCATTGTCTCGTTTGCGTAATGGCATGTTGCCAAGTCAGGCCAAAACAAAAGTTCCTTTACTCCATTCGTTTCGTGACTCTTTATAAACTTCAAGAGCCTTTTTTGGAGACATTCTACTCTATATACATCGCCGTTAATTGTACCCATTGAGATGAAAGGAGCTGATTTTTTTTCACACGTGCTTATTGCCTGCCTCACAAGATATTTTTTTGGAAATTTCGAGCGTGGATTTTGTCGAAATTTCTTAGCAACACCGAAACGCTTCTTGTCTGTGTAAAATACACGCAATGGAATCTGCGAAAAGTTTGCTTTGCAATAGATTTCATCGTCCATGATTATGCAAACATTTTGTCATCGCAAATATCGTTCATAAAGTTTTCTTGCCCGACTTTTCGCACGTATTTCGTCCTGATCGCTACGGTCAAGTACGATTGGGACTACGAATGTTTTGAGGCCACTATTCTTCTTGATTTTCTGGACATAGGACGATGAGGTACCAAACTTCTTGGCTATAAAGCGAACTGATTTGTTAGGATTGCATGTTATATGTACCTAACAATCTTCTTCGCAAGATTTGGATCCATTTCACCACGTTTTCTGTTGTTCCTGTACATCGATCGGTGGAATGAGATATTTTGAATCTTTTAATAACATCTCTGGCTGTACTTTTTGAAACTTTTAATGACTTTATATAATAATAATAATCTGCCTTAACAACCCATGAAGGGTTAGGGGCTAGATCATTATTTACTAGTTTCGCTACTTTTTGTGGCTCTACTATTTGAGATCCTTTCATTACCGGAAAGTTTTTACTGTGCCAGTGGTAGGCTGTGCGACAAACCTAGTGCAATCCATGAGATGTACTAGGAACGAAACTAGTAGGAGTAGAATACCGGCACCTCCCAACAATGCCTTTCACCGGTAAGCCGTACGATGGCGCTACACTCAACTTCGAACCAACGCACAGGCAACTCGATCTCATAGTAGCAAGCAGACGTGTTAACCACTACGCTATCGAGTTGCATAATGGCTTAATGACTTTGCTATCACCGAAATCGACGCGTTTGCATTTTCTAGCCATTTGTTAATAATTTTATCACGCTGATTTTTTTCTTCCGATGTCATTTTTTCTCGTGAAATAAAAATTGAACAATTGATGATGACATTTGATTGGGGACATAGTAGGGTAAAAAAATGTGAATATTATGACATTATGTTGCTCACATCACCAATAGTTGTGACGCTTTTTGTATGAGCGGATTTTATCGTGCACACTAATATGGAAAAACATAGAAATTGCGATTCAATAATAAATTGTAGAGAACTTCTATAACTCAATAGGGCGCCATCCATAACTGACGTCCGGTCGAAAGGGGGGGGTATGGCAAAACCGAACGGATTCGGACGGGGGAGAGGGGGGTGTATGAGAAACGTGACGTCCAGTGCACCTGATAGAATAATGATAGAATAAATTACCAATCAATTTCAAAAAATACAAATCGATACCATACGATTTGTATTGTCAGTCGGTTAAGACTTGTTTGAATAAACGAATCTGTAGCAAATGTGGAAAATACTTCTCAGCAATTAATCAAGTCATCCTGCACATGAAAGTTTGCGAATCGCTGCTCGACGAGCTAACGAGATGATGGTTGTTATTTCAAACTATGAAGGCTCCGAAGATGTAGAATGGATCGATGAGCGAGACATAGACGCACCACAGAGCATGCTCGAAGTTGTCTGTCGCGAAAGAAACACAGATTTCGAAAATAGTTTTCCTGTAGTTTCTTTGACAGATCACTTCGATAGTGTGTGGGAAGAGAAATGTACCTAAAATATTGCTATTTATTCAACAAAATTCATTTTTTTAACTCAATCTTTTATTGGCAGGGGGGGGGGGTTAATGAAATCAGACGTCA
>CM055406.1:31115745-31127535 GCA_029228625.1 Pseudolycoriella hygida | reverse complement strand
TTTTATTGGCAGGGGGGGGGGGTTAATGAAATCAGACGTCATTTTTTGGGAGGGGTACAGGAAAACCGGACGAATTGGGACAGGGGGGTAGGGGGGGGTCCAAAAACTGTCAAAGTAACCGGACGTCATTTATGGATGGCCCCTAGAATTCGATTTTTTTGCACAAATGCAGACAATTTTTTTGAAATGAACGGAAAACCGGAAACATAAGTTAGAGAGCGTATTCACTTTTTTAAAGCGAATACAACCCTGGCCGTTGGTCATCATTTCTTTAGTGACGGAACTCGAGTTAATGTCACAAGATGACCAGCTTCTCGCAATATTTGCATTTCCGTTGTCAATTTATATTTTGCATTTTTATGCAGCAAGTTTTTCAATTTTGTATTTTACGAACTATAAAACGACTGTGGGTTTGTCTTTTCATTTCTATGCAAAAAGTACAAATTACGCACATTACTTACAAAAACAAGTGCCGAGGTAAAATGAATTTTTGTATACAAATTGAATATTTTCGCTTAATGATCGGTCGATACAATAGTTCAGGTTTGCGGCGCCGCCATAACTTGAACGTGTATCGACAATTTCGAAAATATTAAATTATAAAACAAAATGCAAAAGATTGTACAAAACTAATATCCTCATGTTATTCGATTTTATTTGACCATCAACTGTTTAAATATTATTATAAATTTCATTTAAACAAGCCTATTAACATATCCAAATAATAAAATTGGTAATATAATGTCCAATTTTAATGTGAAGAAATACGTGTTCTTCGGTCATTAAGATTAATGGTGCTACTCTTTGTAACTTTTTTTCTTCATTTTTTCTCCTTTTGATAAAAATCATTTAAAACGCCTAATATAAATGTAAAATTGAAACTGTCCCCATGAATACTTCATCAAAATGATGAAAGATAAAGAATTTTTTTTGGAATAAGAATTCATCATTCGTTACGTCGTTGATGCTTCATTTTCTGTTAAAAATCTTCCCATATTGTTAAAAACAGGCTTAGAAACAAACACTTTTATTGACGATGATACCCTTTAAGAAAAATCTGAGACTCGAATTGTACATGCTGTACTGTTCATGTACTGTACATCGCCAAAAAACGATAAGAAAATTTTGGGCAAAATTTCCCAGCAAAATAACAGAAGAATTACCCAGGCAAAATAACAGAAGAATGGTGGGAAATCTTCGATGAAAATATCCATGGCAAAAATAATTGGAAAAAAATTTACATATAAAATCTCCCAAAAAATGACAAGATCCCCGAAAATTTCTCAAACAAAAAGGCATACAACTGTAGCATTTTATTCAAACAAAACCATTAGGGAATCAGTGGAGAATCATGTTTTCCTATTTCCTTTGTAATTGAATATAAAAATAATTATCGTCTTACCTTGGTTATCGCTTGAATGCTATTCACGAAATCCTACGAATATTCAAAGCTAATGTTTAAGTAAAATGCCATACGGAATTAACTATACACTTTGGTTAATCCTTTTACGTTGATTTTTTTAAGTTTTCACTTGACTTAATTTCATTTTTACTTTATTTCTTACCGGTCGAGTTTCGTCTTTAGAAGCATTGCAATTTCGTTTGCGCATTTGTTTCATGTATGAACAGTTTGGGACGAGCTTTGACACAACCGATCGAACACTCATTCTCGGCGTCGAAATAAAATAGTGAACCTTCTCTCCCCACTCTAAGAGCCAATATATCACTGATACGTGCCGACATCACGACTTCCTGAGCTAGTCGATTAATACAACAGGAATAACCGATTGTAAACTCAGTACCGTGGGGTTGGAAGAAACCCTCAAGCATCAACAACATTGATAAAACACGATGACTGTGGTATATAGTCAATTCGGGCCTAGTTTTCGGATAATGACTTAGAATCTAAACTATGTGTGTCATCTTAGCATGCCCGAAAAAAATGAAATGTCCCAGATGTCACTCAACATAAAAAATTCTAGGAGTCCAAAACCCCCAAAAATATTTTTTTACATTTTTTTGAGTGAAAATTGGCCGATATAAAATTCAAAAATGTAATTTTTCCGCCATTTTTCAAATTTGAAGCGCTCCCAGCGCCATCGTGTCACCTATCATGTAAAACATATATTTTTCAAAGGAAGCTTATCTTATAACCTCTCAAACGGCACCTCTCCCAAAAAATTCTATCAACAAATGAATTTTATAGAATGATTTTTGTGGACGCATGCCTAATGGGTTTCCTTAGGATTTTCTTTTTGGAAAATCCGTAAAATTAAAAAATAAAACAAGGAAACTCATTAGGACATGTGTCCACAAAAAACGTTCTGTAAGATTGATTTGTTCATCAAATTTGTCGGGAGGGGTGCCGTTTGAAAGGCAATAAAATAACATGTGATATGATGGCGCTACGAGCGCTTCAAATTTGAAAAATGGCGGAAAAATCACATTTTTGAATTTTATATCGGCCAATTTTCACGCAAAAAAATTAAAAAAAATATTTTCGGGGGTTTCGGACTGCTTCAATTTTATGTGTCGGGTGAAGAGATCAATCTGTGACATTTCTTTTTTTTTTCGGGCATGCCTAGTGTCATCCTAGCATAGTTTAAAAATCGTTTGTGACCGGCAAAAATTTTGGACTCAAAGAAATACGTGAGTGTCTGATACGATACTTGAACCCCTAATACTACTAATGATTACTCACGCCGATGAAACCAAGGCCTGTCTAAGCTTCGGTACAAATTTCTCCATGGAGATGGAGAGCCCGTTTCAGTGTTATCATAAAGTGTAGCACACACAACCTAACAAACCCATTCACACTTCCAAAAAGAAAAAAACGGTTAAAACATTCAGTCCGAAATATACACACTCAGCACTTCTATTAGACTATTAGTCGAGTATTGGTACATCATAATCCAGTCGTATAATAGACCTTTGTAGAGACCGGTAAAACATTCCCTTTACAAATCCAGCTGTTCACGAGATCGTTATCACTTTTTTATTTATTTTGCTTTGAATCAATTTTTCCTTTTCCATTCTGCATTCGGCGATGAAAAGAAAAGTTCAATTACACGTAAAAAAGGTATAAAATTTCAGATTTCACAAAAATTAATCTCCTTAATATCGTATGCTGTACAACAAAATATTTTTAAATCCTCGTCTCGTATTCCACCATAATGTCAATACAATTTTTTTTTAAATGAGCGCAAATAAGGCCATCAAACTCGCGTTCAGATCTTTACAACACGTTAGGCACGAACTGTTTAAGTTTGTCAATAAAATGAAAAGTTCGTTTTGCCAGCTGCATAAGTGGAAATATAAAGTAACGAGTGCATTCAATTCATTCACTTTTTGAGTATGCAAACGAAGACATGAAAAATTATTTATTGAAGTAAATGGCAGAAGAAGTCAAATTACAGTCTTTAAGTGTTCGTTATCACCACACCCACTCCTATTTTTGGAAGTTTACATTTTTAATACAAATCTCATCGAGCAACGGAAAATCGTTCGAATGGTAGTTGTGCCAGAGACGAGATGTTCCGAGCTCTTTATGTTGTGTGACTTCGACACTGTTAATTTTCTAAATATTCTTTTTAAAGATTTCGATTTTTGAAAATTGTTCAAAGTTCAACACAGTCGTGACTGTCCGAACCAGCAAAAGGAGAATGCATCGAATACACTCTTAGAGAGTGTAGTGTAGCATTACGTTACTGCCCTACAACGCATAAAAAACCTAGCGACGAGAATTTGTGAGAGAAAATATATGAAAATCTCTCATCTGAAAAAGTCGTTAGGTTTTTTATGCGTTATAAGGAAGGTTAGCGAGTCGAAAATTGCGGGATTCATTTCGGGAGTGGAAGGCTGAATTGCTATGTTTAAATGCTTCAGCACTTAAAGCCCTCATTAAGGATAAATGATTCTTCGGTAGTCTGAAGAAAGGCGCCTTTATGTAAATTGTTTGTACGAAGTGTACTATAGTCAAACCGGTACATATACTGCAGTTTGCATGCATCTAGTGACAATCTTGTATAGGTACATCTCGTCAATTATTAGTATCCTGCCCGCTAGTGTTCACATTTTCAAAGAAGCTGGAATATTCATTTCATAGGAGTCTTGGGGAAGCCCTAATTTAAAGAATTTGACCAATGACTCAATTTGTCAAAGTACTTTGAAAACATCGGCGTGTCCTAAATAATCTGATTACTGAAAAACCAGACCAGAAAAACCGATACGGACTGGCTAGGGGCCATCGAAAATGACGTCCTATACTTTTTCTGACTTTTTGACCCCCCTATACTGCCGTGCAGATCATAAAAACCTTGAGATGAAAGAGAGAAAAGATTTCGTATGAAAAAATCCATACAAAATCTTTTCTCTCTTTCATCGCAAGGTTTTTATGATTTGCACGGCAGTATAGGACTATTTTTATATCATTGCGTGTCACGTTTTACTGATATAGGAAGTCATTTATGGATGTCGCCCTACGGAGATTGAGATGGCCGCGCGGAAAACATTTATAACGGTTACTGTGCTGGTTCTGGTTAAATATGGTTGGTGTGCTAAAACACATCAATCCGTTCCCCGAATAGTAGATTTCATAGCCAAAATGTGAAAATTTCTCGTTATGATGGTGGAGGACTCAGCAACAGACTTTGAAGATGGAAAATATAATGGAGTTTCAACTGAACACTAAAAGTCTGGTTCCAAAAAAAGAACTGTTGTCCAGTTTCGTGTAAATCGTTAAAAGTTTGCACAAATCTTTTAGCACACATGTACTACAATTTGTGCAGAAAGTGGTTACATCGAAGATTCGAAAAAATGTATATTTTTTATCTCATTTTATTTGAATTTTTTCTTTATAGGTAGTATACGCACGCATATGCACCGAAAATTGATTTTTTTTACTAAAATAAAATATATTAAATGATCACGGCTCAGCGGGCTGTTTTTGTTTGCTCATTGTTAGCATGTTATCGCTTAGGTTTTATATAAGTTTTTTCTTAAGTTTTTTTTTCTCGATTTTATTCAATGTGGATTATCTATTTTCTCATTTCGTGTTTATCTTTTTCATTGTTTGTATAACAAAGCAGAATGGAGAGGTTTGTGTGTGGGGAATGCAATTGATGTACATGCATTTTCAGAGATGAATTTATTTTGACGGGATTTTGTATCACATTTGAGCGGTTAAAATTCTGAACAGAAACTTTAAATGACACTCGTTCTTTTTATTGCATTGACAATCTACGAGTGTAGCTTTGATTGCGGTAATTTCAAACATTTGGAGACAGAACAGATAAAAAATTAGCTCACTTCAACTTCAATGATTCGTGTTTAAAAATTAGACTTATTAGTCGCATACATTCGACGAAAATGCGTACACGACCAAAAAATTGGATGTTGACAATATTAGCAGTGTCAAAAGAGGACTGAAGTTTTTACTAGTGCATACGTGCGACGAATTATTTTGCGATTTCTCATTGTACTTTTTTTATGTGTGGATACTTTCCCACTTACACATGTGCGAATGATTTCACCTTAAATTTCTGCCATAATTTCTACAATTTGATGATATTAATCGAAGTTTTTATATTTCAACATGTGAGTGATCCCAGAAGCGTGTAATGTGACTGACAATTATTTTTATATCTCGACCGATTCACATAAGTTTCTCATCATTTATAAAGAAATATTTGTAAAATGAAATTGCGAAAAATTGAAAAAGTGTATGTATTTGATTCATTGGTCTTTGGTACAACAAATCTTTCTCTAGCAAAAGGGTTCGTAAATTCTGACAAATGTTGTAGCCGGTAGAAAGCTTATAACTTCTTCAACGGGCGGTTTCGGCTTAGTATGGAAGCTTTTTGCCCTCTTCGATATTCAGAAACCGCCCGTTAAAAAAGTTTGAATATCTTTACCGGTTGGTGCATTTTTTCCATAAAAGTAAAAATTACAAAAGATTGCTCTAGCCGGTCGTTATTTTTAAATTTGTTTAAAGGGCGGTTCTAGAATATAAACGAGGGTGAAAAGTTTCAATACAAAGTCGAGACCGCCCATTGAAAAATTTTAAGCTCACTATCGGCTGTGGCTAGAGCAGCAACCAGCCGGTCGCGGTTTTTTATCTTTCTGAATGGGCGGTTTCAAAATATCAACGAGTATGAAAAGCTTCAAGCAGATAAAAAACGTCAGCTTTTCTTGTTTGAAGCGTATGTTACAGCTAGGGTGGGTCGATTTTAGGTTACTTTTTCTTCTGACCTGCAACACCCCTAGCTCGATTTCTCACCTTAATTTAAGATTTTTAAAAATGCTACGAACATCTATAACCCACTCTAATGTTACACTAGTACACCACAGGTGACAGGAGTGCCAACAATTGACTGAATATTCAATAATTTATTTATGTTGGTGCGTCTGTCGTTCAAACGACCTATATTTACAAGAAAAATAGACAGAGAAAAATCTACCAAGGCCTCGACGAAACATTAACAGGCCAACGTCACTGGAGAATTTCATAATCACTGAAAGGATCGGTGAACGGAACTTTGATTCGGAAACTGAAATTGCTTCTTCTTATTTTAACGTATTGGACGTTCTCCTCAGTGAAATTAGGCATAGATTCGAAAATAACTCTGTGTTGTTGGAAGCGATTTCGCTGGCGCCAGAGTTCGACAAAAAGTTACTGAAACCTCTAGCAGATATTGGCATTTCAGTGCCCTCAGAGGAAGAACTGACCGTAGCAAAAAACTACATTGCTACCGAAGGAAAAAGTAAGAAGAAGAAATGAAGGAGAAAGATGAAAAAGAGAAGAACAAGTTCGAGAATCGTTCTCGTATCCTTGGAGAATTATATACGATGCGGATGTATTTGAGGAGACATTTCCTGAATTCTTTGTTCGCAGTACTGCTACCCCAGAGTGCTCATTTTCGGCTTTAGAAAGGCTCGGTACAAGGCCACGCATGAGTATGACAACTGATCGCTTACGACACCTAACGTTATTAGCATTCGAAAAAAAAAGACTGAAAAATATCGACACGGAAAATATCTTAAAGATTTTTAATGATAACCCAAAACGAAGGATTCAATTATATTGAGATTTCGTTAGCACCACTTACTGAAATAAAATAATCCCCCCCCCCCTTTTATAAAAATTTTCATAATTGCTTTCCTTTGAAATGAATTTGAAATAATGCATAATGCACTTTGGGCTGAGCCCACCCCCCCCCCCTGAGATTCGCTCCTAGATACGGCCCTGCTACCGGCTAGAACAGGGATTTGAAAGACTTTCAAACGGACTGTCTCTTAACACATGCTCCATAATAAAATGAGAAAAAACGATTCGTCAGCCACATTACTACATTACCATGTAAACTTTATGTTTCCTTGCGTTACAATTTATTGTTTTCAATGCGAATTAGTAAGTTTTCATTGTAAGTGAACAAAATTTAGTTTAGGCGTCATCCATAAAATACGTAGATCCTTGCGCGTCGCAATCATTTCTTTTTAGCTGCGGCGACGCAAATTTGTGTTCATTTTTTTATAAAACTGGTAGTCCACAAGGCATTCTTGGGATCCCTTTGATGATCAATGTCTGTCAATTACCCTTAACAATAGGGGAGGAAGTTTAAGAAATAGAAATTAATTTTTTTATTATTTCGGGATTGTATCGAGAAGAGAAAACATGAGTAAAAAGGCGATTCCTAGTGGTGAAGAAAAATGTTTATCTGTATCATACCGCGCGACAGAATCTATGAGCGATAACATATGGATGCTTGTTGGGTGATTAAAACCGATTTTTTTCATTCTTTAACTAATTCATAATTCAGAAAAATAAACGACAATTGAAACAGAAAGGTCAAGTTTATATTTTGTAATTTTTGAAGTTTCGTTAACACTGAGAATCATAGCTTAGAATCAACACAAAATGAAGTCACTTTACGCCAGCGTCCACCTACCCGGTCCTCAACCGGTTGCAGCCGCTACGGATTTATTGAATAGATTGCAACGTCGAGTCGCTGCTAAAATTTTTTGACCGGCGGGCGGTCGGTTATAATCTAAAATTATTGTTATGAAAACATTACAGAAAATTTGTTCCAATAATCAACTAATATTTCAGAGGAATATGGTTTTTGTATTTGTAAGTGTACAGAAACACTCTTAGCGCATTAAAGTCTGCGAGGTAAAATAAATGATAACAAAATCATCCCCAGTAACTGAATGTGATACATTATAACTTTTCTAATTTAAAATAGTCGCTCCAACGACGCATGAAATTGAAAACACACTGAATGGACAGACCGACTATAATATTTCCTTCATTTTCCACCACCTCGTTATGAGTTTGATTTGCGATTCGAGTAATTCGTATGAATTGCAAAACAAAACCTAAAACATATTGTGGCATAGAGAAATGCTACAGATTCATGTTTTACGTTAGGCAAAAAACAAAATTCGACTAAATAAACAAATAATTAAAAATCAAATCACTTCAAACCAAACAACCCTCTCAATCATCATACATCCATCAACTAACAAAAAAATCACGTTGCTCTCTTTTTCATCGATACGAGTACACTTACAAATCACATCCAGGGGGGTGATTATCGTCTTTATTGTAATATGACACAATTTTTGTACATTTATTATTCAACAGACCTCTATTATGTTTAAATTGCAATTTACAAAACAGAGATTAAGGATGACATAAAAATAGGGTTGCTAATGCATTACGAAAAATAGAATTTTCTTTTTCATTGTGGAAAACGAGACGCATACGTCTCGTGATTCGTAAGTGGTGTATGAATTCATGAATGGGATTATTGAGCTATGTTGTTATATACTATTCGGTATGCTGCTAGTCATCTTTCTACACCATCAGAACATAACTATTATGGTTAACGATAATGCCCTTTTTGGATTACACACAGAAAATGTGCTTCGTTGGGTTTTTAGATGGAGTAAGTTTATGAAAATTAAACGAAGCATATCAAATTTTTACAAACCCGTAACAAAAAAGCAAATAATTTTGAAATGTTTTTGTTATGTACCAACTCATAAATGACTAATATGACACCGAAAACCGGCTAACAATCGGAGTATTACAGTCGACTTTGAAACAACTCAAGATAACCGAAAACATAATTTCACATGACCTTTAATGAATCCATACTAAAAAGATGTCATTCTACGTCAAATCACCCAAAAAGTAAGTATAATTTTCCCACGGTGGAACTCGTGTGTTTTGACTGTGTGTTTTGACAGCACTGCCTGCCTCACCTTTTAGAAATCTCTCATCAATTCTCTCGAATTTTGGGAAAATATTTTTTTTTTTTTAGAAAAATCATTGAATTCCGAAATTTTCGAGAAATCCTGAAAGCATTGTATAAAAACGTATGCCGTACGTATCAGAATAGATGTGGCAAACAGAGTTAATGTGACGAAAAGACTCGAACGTATTTAAGTAAATATTGCCTCAACTCTTAAGTGCATGAAATTACGTTCACATTAAATTGTATTAGAAATTGCCGAGAGGGCAATATTGAAAAACTCGTCTGAAGCAACGGTGTAAAAAAACCCTTCCGAAAGCACAAAATTGATTCACAAGTAGATGAAAATGTTTACCTTAATCTCTACAACATAGCAAAAAAAAATTTTTTTGTCTAGGGTCGACCTTAGCACCGATCTAGCACTAAGGAGAGGCCTCGGACATAAACTTCCATAGACAAAAATATTTACCTCAATTTCCTCTTAGGACCGACTTAGGGATATAAGGAAATGCCTCGGACACATACTTCCATAGACCAAAATGTTTTCCTCAATTTTCCCTGTAACATAGAAAAAAAATTTTTTGATTAGGGCCGACCGACCTTAGGACCGACCTGAGGGCCACTTGAACCCTAAGCACAGACACCGGGCCCAAATTTGTTTTTGAATATAATTCCGTACTCGGTTATCTCTCAAATAGAAAAAGAGTCAACAAAGTCGGTTAGGATTTATCCGATTGATGTAAACAAACACGTTGGACCGTATTATAAACTCAGTTTTAGGGTGCTGGCTAAGTCCAAGGGTTTCTAATCAAAAAATTGTCTTCCATAAAATGTGTGACATTTCTAGACCTTTCGATTAAATTTTTTTTTTTTGGAAAATCGGAAGAGTTATATGTACAAAAAACATGTAAGGCCCTAGCAGAGACTCGTTTTTAGTGCCCTACCTAAGGGCCTAGTCTTAAAAAAGTTTCCTCTATAAATTGTGAAGCTTTCGTAGACCCTTCGACTGAAAAAATATTTACGAAAATCGGAAAAGATTTATTCGAGTTATGTGCAAAAAAAACGTAGGGCCCTAGCAGACACTCGCTTTAGTGCCCTAGCTAGGATATAATAAGTGGGCAGATTCCTTGCGAGAATCTAACACCTAAGCCTCAATTGGGCCTGTTGTGCGCACCCACAGTTAAGACCTCAGTGAGGCTGTATTTTTAAGTATTAAGTGGTCGATGAGCAGAGCTCTGTTCAAAAAATTGAGGATGTGCTTGGGATGAATGCTCCAAATACAGCCGTAGCCCAGTCGATAGGCACCTAGATATTTTGCTCTTGATTTCGCCAAGGCTGGACAGTGACAGAGAAAGTGTTCAGCTGTTTCGATCTCTCCGCATTTACTACAGTAAGGATTGTCCACCAGCTTCAAGGTGAACAAATGTTTGTTCAGTGAGCAATGGCCTGTTAGTATATCGGTTAGCCTCTTTATAATTCTTCTGGTTTGCAGTGGAGTCGATAATTGCCACTCTTCGCGGCTGGGGATGGATATTTTAAAGGATTTGTTGAATCTGTAAGTTGGCATTATTGAATCGCACGGCATCTTCAATTGCAGTGAGCACTTCGTCATCTGATGCCAGAGTCGAGCGTAACCCACGTTGGCGTTGATGAGATGGTTGGTGTGATACCATCGAAGCATGGTTGATCGCGCTTTTGCTTCAATAAAAATATGGAGAGGTTCAGTGTTTAGCAGAATTTCTAGTGCTGCAGTGGGAGCAGTAGACATTGCTCCCGTAATCGAAGATAGTGCAAGGCGTTGCGCTGCTGACAATTGAGTCTGAACAGTTGAAAGTCTACACCTGGGCCACCAGATTGCCGCTGCAAAGGTCAACTTTGGTCTCACTATGGCAATGTAAATCCAGTAAAGAACCTTTGGACTAAACCCCCATTTTGCCCTTCTGGCTTGCCACAGAATCGCGGTGGCCTTCTGGATCGCTAGGCTTACAGTTTAATTTAGGATCTAGCCATACGCCAAGGTACTTGATCAGGCTCGATAGCACAATTGATTCATTGAAGAACTTTGGTGGTTTAAAGCCTAGAATAAGTTTCCGCTTCGTGAACAACATCAGCCTAGTTTTAGATGGATTAGCAGTTTGTTTATGGCTTTTGCACCATTTCATTGCTTGGTATGCGAATTGATTACTATATATATTGTTCGACTTGAGGATACCATCTCTTAAGTATCGATCAATCAGCTTTTCTAGCGTTTTTAACATGAATGAAGTGAGGCTAATAGGTCTGAAGGCTTTCGCTAAGTGGTAGGACTCTTGACTTAGCTAAGTCCAAGGGTGAGAAAAGTCTCTTCCATAAATTTTTGGCCATGTCCGACCGTCCAGACCTTCCAAACAAAAATTATCGAGTTATGTACAAAAGACTGCACCTCGTACATCATAGATGGCACTAGGTTTGTGTGCAATTTACCACTAACACAGTAAAAATTTCGGTAACGAAAGGATCTCTAAGAAGAATCCATATGAGCGAAAGCTCCCAA
>CM055406.1:31102809-31115245 GCA_029228625.1 Pseudolycoriella hygida | reverse complement strand
TTTTACTCGAGTTATCGTGCTGACGGTCGGACGGCCATTTTTTTTTATTACTGGTTCGTCATCTAAGGACCATCATCGATGCTCCCACCCTACTCCCGAGTCGAAATTCGACTGGTTACAAACGTCGTGGTAAACGCAAAAGACCCCTTTTCGAAGAACTTCGTCCTTGGTACGGGTCTAAAAACACAAATTCTGAGAACACGAGTTTCATCTTAGGAAAATTTAAACTAATTTTTGGGTAATTTCACGTGGAGTGACTCAGACGATGCAGTGCTATGCAGGAGTCATGTGTGAAACTTGAAGTCGAACAATGTTCAATCTCATCACAGACAGTATGTTTCATAGAGTAGTATCATATACTAAAATAAGGAACTACATGCAACCAATCAGTGATCGCTGCCAACGAGCGAATTTAAAGTTGGAGCTACGCCCGCCGCTGGTTTATCAATGGATGACCTTTTTTTACAACTCATTATGCGACGTTTTATTATAAAATATGAAGCTACGACCATTTCTACGCCAAAATTTGCCATATTTTCTGTAAAATTGTACAAAATGAAAAAAAAAAATAATAAAAAAAGATCAATTTTCAGTTTATTAATTGTTTTGAGTAAAACAACAGAAATTTATATTGGCATGAAGACCAATTTATAATCGATTATACAGTTTTTCGTTAAAATCGCCCACCCCTTTTACACCAAAAACACACAATTCGCTCGTAAATATAAATTAAAAATCAAATAAAAATAAGAAAAGAGAACATTCATACTCAAAAACAAACATTCAGAAAATGGACAAAAATAAAAACAACAAAAAATAATACAAAATTTTAATAATAAAGATTGCGTGGGTTTAGACATTAATTCAACTCGTTCATTCCTAAATAGCACCATATAAAAGTTCGTTAGCTGATATTTATTTGAAATTATATTTATTTTTATTTTTAAGGCAATAACATGTAAAAGTTCTTGTATGCTATTCTGTTAATTAGCGACCCCTGACTGCGACAATCCGGTCGTATTTATACCACAGTATGTTTTGATATATATATAAAAATAACAAAATTACGGGGCAAACACACGGTGATTATTTGCAAATCGTTTTATTGCAAAAAATAACGTTTAAATCCAATGAGTCTAATAATTGTGCTGAAGCACTGAAGCTGTAGACAAATAGCGGGAAAGAGAATACTTTGTACGAAAATTGTTACTTTTCTTTGGTCTTTAATGTTAATAAAGTTCTGGAAGTTGCAGTAAAAGAATAATTAAGTTTCTGTGATATTATTGCTACCAAAGCATGTGGGTTTTACCACTGGTTACAAACGCAATTTTACTACTCATTATTTACATCTCAGGTGTTCTTGCTTTATTTATTTCTGTTCCATCCGGTATATTTAGTCTCTTGCACTCAGAGGGCACTCAGTTTGCTTTAACCTGAAGCGGTATATTAACCGTATATTGTGACCACTCAATTAGTTTGTAAACTCAGGATTTTTATTATGCTGGTCTAAACCACCTGTGTACACCACCACTTTACACGCTATGTGGCCCACAAAAGGGCTTACCCAATAGTTAAAACAGTATTCTATGTTTTATACACTGTGTGGAAAGAAAACACAAACAATTCGATTCAAATTCAAATTCCTTGTAACGTGCTTGATGGTGAATTCAGTGCAGTCCCTTCAGCGTTACCGACTTCATCTAAATTACTACAAACAAATGTATCGATGATTCTAACGTTGCAAAAAATGAAACATAGCCGGCTGCCATGGTTGCACTAGCGTCGCTAATAGCGCCGCTAAAATCCAATTAGGGAAAAATTTCGCTAGTCACCAGTTCATTCGCTAACATAATAAAGTATGTTAATTATTTTGAGGGCAAAAAAATAAAAATTAGTTTAATGTCGTTATTATTTGATCATGAAAGTCCAGCGGGCTTTTTACTTTTGTTACAATTCGTAGCATTTCAGCCCACTTCATTGTACTTTCATTGCACTTTTTGCAATTTTGCGTTTTCTCTTTTAGTAAATAAGGTTGTCAAAATCCAAACTGTATGATTGTGCCAAAAAAAGGCGAATGCGGCAGATTTTGAAAACGGTCAGAAAACTTGGTGAAAATAAAGGTTTTATATTAGGAGGTTGCGCAGATCGACGCAAACAAGGCAAACAACTATCACATCGTCATTGAAAAGGGTTGATCTATTAAACTAAAGTTAAAAACGGAGAAAATAGAAATAGACACAGTGCAAATATCCAACAATATATAGAAGAGACTATTTGCAAGATGTGTTAATCTTGTTTCCCCATCCATTTTGAGCAACTGCATACATGAAATTCAAATTTTTTTTTTTTGATACTTCAGATGGCGATTGGATAGATTTTAGTGGTTATAAGTCATATTACAGCCGCACGATTTAAACTTTGGATATTTCTTTTGTTCAAAACAAAAGATACATCAAAAGCTAAAATCGTACGGGTGTAGGCCTTGCGTGAAATTGAGGTTTTTCCAAAGAAATTGTAGAGAGATAGAACGCGCGTATAAATCAAAATATAATGTTTATCAACATTTATCGACATTCTGTCTCTATCTTCTCAAGTGGAGATTATGTATTTTAAAGCAACTCTTTCTATTTCTATATCTGTCAACAATGAGACTTGTAAATTGTATGGATATGTTGATCTACACTATGCTGTTTATACCGACGTTCTACCTATATACAATTCCTTTGGGTTTTTCATACATTTTTCAATTAAGTCGGAAAATGAAAAATATAATGTTCATTGCTCGTAGGATGGTTCAAGTCATATTAAAAGAAAAAACTTATTTGCAAAAAACTTTAATCAAAACCAGTCTCGGCACTCCGTGAGCCGTTGCAGTTGCAGCTCCACAAATGCTGAGATAAAAATCAAAGCTGAATATTGTCCAGAGGATGTAAAACTCATTAGTAGTCAATCACTCTTAGGATACAACTCATTACGTATTACTTTTACTATGAACGTGTAAGCTCTTATGTGAATTATTTTGTCATTGACATGACGCTCAAACATAAACACATCTATAGTACAGTTGCGTTATGGAGGTAATTAGAAGAGATCAACATTTCGGTATCTAGTGCCAATCTTCAGTCAAGTCATGCACCTTGATATGCTGATGGAAGTGATGGACAAAGTGCTGACGTATCTATTTTTCTCGGTTAGAGTTATTGATTGGACTAGCGTGTGCTCCTTCCCATAGTCGGAAATTGTTCTCCGTAACGACCGCTCATGCTTTAACCGATTTGCTATCATTAGATAGAACGGTAAATCGATATGTGCGCAACAGTTTAAATCGAACTAAAACCTCACATTACATAGTTACAATATGTTGGCATCTGCCACTACAAGATCGCATAGGCTTTGATGAACGTAATAAGCTCTTAAGTTAACTTTGGAGACTATGCACTCAGGATTAGAGTAAGAAATGTTTCATACAAAACTTCAACAGATGGCAGCTGTAACCATTTCTGTTACACTTCGCTATCGATGAATGTTATTTTTTTTATTTGTTTGAGGAAAATTGATTAGGTAATTTTGAGGTTCGTTGGCTAAAAAAAATAATAAGAACGAGATATGTTTTAGGAAAAAACCACACCAGTTGTCGACATTGCATTGTGTAATCAAACTAAATCGAAGATCTTTTATTTATTCCCAGAGGTATACACGTTGTAGAGGCAAATTTGTGAAAAATTCACTTTCAAGCGCCGCAGACGAATTTTTTCTGCTGTAAGTCTCTTGACCTTGGCGATAGTTTAGGAAATGAATGAACTTAGAATAATGGTAAACGTTGCTAAAGATAGAAGATTTATGGCAGATCTAGCTAAAAGGAATATGACACACTCACGGGTGAGAATAACGGATTTCCATTATTTCCACAAAAACGAATTTTAGGGAATGCAATATCGGTTATTTTTGTATTGAGAAAAACGGTTAACCGGTGACTTTGTATGAAAAAATAACCGATTTTGCATTCCCTTACGAATTTAAATGAAAATGCTTCCTTCTATATTAAACAGTTTGTCCGCTAATTCACTCCAAGAAGTCCATGGCATTTATTTAAACTGATCGCAGAAAAAAATAAAAACGATCGCGAAAAAAGCAGTTTTGACCGCGGAATATTTTGATCGCAGGAAAACAAGAAAATGATCGCGGCAAAAAGGGAAAATGATCGCAGTTAAATGAGAAACTGATCGGCGAAATTATAGAGAGATATGATAACGGATAACTGACCGAAGGAAACGCGAGAAAATGAAAATTGATCACCGTAAAAATAAGAATTGACAGTAGTAAAAAAAGAATTTGATAGCGGGAAAATAATTATCGATTTCCATAAATATGAAATTGGTCACCGTAAAA
The DNA here is from genome assembly GCA_029228625.1 of Pseudolycoriella hygida. Taxonomy (NCBI): domain Eukaryota; kingdom Metazoa; phylum Arthropoda; class Insecta; order Diptera; family Sciaridae; genus Pseudolycoriella; species Pseudolycoriella hygida. The sequence continues at coordinate 31,110,856 of CM055406.1, read as the reverse complement.
ATAATAATTGATCGCCTTCTCGTTCCATTTCGTGAAAGGATAAATTCTCTAGGATTGAGCGAAACGTCTTTTCACTCCACTTCGTACAAGGCAACATTCTTTAAAAGTTTGCGAAACGCCTTTTCGTTCCATTTCATAAAAGGATAAATTCTCAGTTCTCGCAAACAAATTATTGTTTTCTCGCGATCAAATTATCATTTTCTCGCGATCAAATTATAGATGTCTCGCGATCAAATTACCATTTTCTCGCAATCAAACTCTTATTTTACCGCGATAATTTTTGAACGTTATCATTACTTATTTTCGAGCGGTCGAATCTCGTTTTCGAGTCATCATTTTTTATTTTGTGGTGTCAAAATCTTATTTTGCTGCTGTACTAGTGAGAAACAATCCGCGATCAAGATATTATTTTCCAGCGATCATTTCTATTTTTCCTGCGGTCGAAACACATTTTCGAATTATCAGCTTTAATTATTCTTCCCCCGAAGTCCATTATTCGATTAATCGTGCTATATTGACGCTTAATATTGTGCTTAATCTGGGAACAAACTGAAGCGAAGATATATCACAACTCTTGACAGCCTCAGAACATAATTTGATAATTTTTGATACTCTGATAAATACGATTTTGCTGTCTGAGTCCAAACTCCAGCTGTCAGATAAAACCAATTACAAGCTTTGAATATGTGTTATGTTCAGAAATCACTCGACTGTGTCCCTACTGTCCAATAAAACATTGACTTTGTTGGCTTATTGCTCAATTCTCGACAATAGCAAGGAGATATAATAACAAATTTTGTATTTACATTGTATTTATAACATCTCCTAAATGCACCAAGTCCCTAAATATACACTAACCTGTCGTCCTGTCGAGATTGTTATATGAAGATTATATTCAAAGTGAAATAAATTATTCAGCTTATACTCATTTGGCTGGAAGGATAGATGCAAAAATCGTTTTCATATACGGTACAGACATACTCTACGTGCTTGAAAAGCAATTCAGTGATTTCGTTGCTTGTTTTTAATACCCCATTACTGAGTTGTATGAAGCAACTTCACAATGTCCAAATTTCAGCCTTTGAAGCTATCATCGTACAAAACTTTACATTAGACCTACAGCACATCAGCACATTACCACAACGGCATCAAGATTTTGATCATCGCCTGAAAACTGAATATTAAACGTTATAGGCGTATTAATAAATCAATCTTTTTTCATATATTAGGTGGTATGGTACGTGATACAAAGAGTTTACATGTTGTGGGGCTGTGTGCTGTGCTGTTATTCTTATGATATGATATGATCGTGCGTTTTTTAGCAATCAATTAAAATTAAATACGAGTTTCCTTTTTATTTCGTACAACAAATTGCCGATTAGATGTGGTCTACAATTGTAAATATTTATTTAGTGTCAGGTGTGTTTTGAGCGACCAAAAAAACAAATCGTTTCGAGGTGGCAATTCTAGTGAGAATGGAAAATTGATAAAACAATGGAAAATTTTAATTTTAGATTCTCCAGACTTTTCAATTAAATTACTTGAAGATATCACCAATTAACACTCGAAAGTAAATGGAATTCGGCTAATTACCTAACTACCAATATCTTGTCTGAATCCCATTTAATGGAAAGAATGGAGTTAACAAAAAAGCTAGAGGAAGTGAAACCGGACTTACAATACGTGTGGTAGATTTCACTGACTCTCCAACAACATTTATGCGACAGAAACAGACAGTTTAGAGAATCTTTAAAATTTTTTGCTTTTCCCGTCGCAAGCCGGAAAACATTTTGAAACTTTTTAAATGGGAGGTTACAGCTGTGAATCGAAATTTTTTGCCCTTCTAGACATTCCGGAAGTTTCCTTTGAACATTTTTGAAATTGCAATTTTCCCCTAAAGTGCAATTTTCTAAAAAAAATACTCAAACTGGTTGCGGTTTTCAAATATTCTCAACGGAAATTTCGGAATGTCAACGAGGATGAAAGACTTCCATGCTAAGCTGAAACTTCACATTGAAAGAAATCAAAGCTTTCGACCGTCTAGTGCATTTCTGCAAAAGCTCAGCTTTCAAAAAAAGTGCTTCAGTCGTTTGCAATTTTCAAACATTCTCAACGGAAGCTTCCTTTCCAAACCGAAACCTGCCAATGAAAACCGTTTGCGTAGAATGAAACTCGCTCTTAAACCGGCTGTATTTTGGCTTGTATAAGGTTGAGAAACGTAATTAATTTAAGATAATTTCGTTTATTGTGAATTCAAAAAATCCCTCCTTCGTGTCCGAGGGGCAGATAATCGCGTATTTTGAGTGCAAAAGGATTTTCTTGAAGAAAATCCTCATAGGATTTTTTTTATTTCCAATGATTTTCTATGGTTTTCTTTCATTTTCAAGGATTTTCTTTGTTAATTTCTGAGTATTTTCAAGTCATTTTACACTATTTTCAGGGATTTTCTTTTGATTTACAAGGATTTTCTTTGATTTTCAAGGATTTCCTTTGATTTCCAAGGGTTTTCTTGCAGTTCCAAGGATTTTTTTGAGGATTTTCAATGAATCCCATTTCATTGCTTAAGGCCAAGAGTATTAACCAGGCTACGGAAAAGTAATTTGGAAAAAAATGCGGGAAAAAATCTGAAATGTTTAAGAAGCACTTTTCGGTTGCGGCGGTTCATCTTCACGAAAAACATTTCTCGTAAATCTGGAAAAAAGCAATTCGTCATAGTGTTTTTCACAACACCTCGTGTTCCTGCCTATTGTTCTCATTCCTCAGAATCACTTAGAAACAACGCCATCTACATCATAGTAGCATCATAACTGCCACGCTCACACGCTTGGACGAGCTACCAACGTCAAAGCATAAAAACATTTTCTGCAAAGTGTCAAAGTTGAATTTTTTTGTTGTTTACTTTCACATGAACGATTGGTCAGAATTGAATCAAATTGATTTCGACATTTTCAAATTCGAACCTACGATGGCAAATAACGATGACGCACAAAATACTGCCCCAATTAACAACGACTACAACAATCAAGGGTTAGTGCAACGCGTCTCTGTGAAGGTCCCACCGTTTTGGGCGGACTCACCCGACATATGGTTTGCACAGATCGAATCACAATTCATCAACGCCAAAATAACCACTGACGACTCAAAATTCAACACAGTTGTTGGTGGTATCGAATCGAAGATTCTGAACCTAGTACGACAAGCGGTCTTGAACCCACCAGTCGGCAGGAAATATGAGAACCTGAAAGTCGCCATGCTCTCCGAATTCAACGCTTCAGACTACGAAAAGATGAACAAGCTACTCTCCGACTTGACTCTTGGCTATAATAAACCATCGTTTTTGCTCAACGAAATGCGCCGATTAGGAGGAACGAATGTAAACGACAACGTTCTACGAACGTTGACAGAGCCGTACGTAGTATTTGGGTTTGTTATATCCGGGAACTCGGATAAAATCTCTTGGAAACGATTGCTAACGTCGTACGATTTGATTCCCATGCAAGATGAATCAAATTCAATTGATTCTCCGGGGCGTTCTAGTAAGGTGTTGCGGTCGATCAAGCAATTGTTCACCGGGTCCACCAGAAGTTTGTATCGGCGTAAGAAATCTAATCCGAGAATTGGTTGTCGTACATTAGCAATGATGAATTTCCAAGGGAATGAACGTCTCAATCCGATGTTGACATCAAGCATTCTGACGCCGTACGTTTGAATTTTAGTACCATTAGCAGCAGTTAGCGCCATGTAAGGCGGGTTTTTCAGCTCTGATGCTTTTGGTGGGATCGCCGTAATGTTGGAACCCGTTTCGGCTAGATATTGATTGGAATTTTTCGTATCGTTTAAAATTATTCAGTTTATGGTTGCGTTGCGTTGATATTGAAATTTTTTCTTAGATTTGGTCAAACTCCTCGGCACAAAACATATAACTACGACCGCCTACCACCCACAAGGCAACGGGCTGATTGAAAATGTTCATCGAAAACTAAAATCCGCAATCAAAAGCAAAACAAACCCGTCGTGGGCTCAGTCTCTGCCAACAATACTCTTGGGACTGAGAAGCACATTTAAAGAAGACATTAAAGCCACCCCTGCCGAGATGGTCTACGGTACAACATTACGGTTGCCGGGAGATTTCTTCGAACCTTCGAAACCACCTACTTGCGAAGCGGACTGTGTAAAAGATTTCCGTCTCAGCATGGCGGGACTCAAACCCACATCGACATCAAATCACAACACGCGACAACAGTATTTCGTCCAAAACGAATTAAAAGATTGCCCCTACGTTTTCGTCAAAGCCGGTACGACTAAAGGTCTCCAAGCACCATACGATGGTCCATATAAAGTGGTGGAACGAAGAGACAAATTTTTCGTCATCAAAATAAAGGGCAACAATGATACTATTTCTGTGGACCGACTGAAAGCCGCCTGGATAGAGAAGCCCCCAGAGTCCGAAATAGCGAATTACCAACGAAACGAATCATCGAACTACATAAAGTATTCCACAGAAAAATCAAAGAAGAAACGCGTAACGTTCAATAACCTGCCTCAACAACGCAGCGAAGAAGGACAATTATACACGAGATCCGGACGTGTGGTCAGAAAACCAATCCGGTTTGGGTTCGCGTAGCGGTGAGCCGCGTTTTCTTAATAATTTTTCTAAATTTTCCAGGTCTAGTTTTACCCAAAAAACAATTTTCTTACAGTAAATTTTTTAGAGGGGGTGTGGTGCGGCGGTTCATCTTCACGATGAATTCACCGTCCGCTATAATTTATCCGAGCTGGTTCATTCGGAATCAGATTGTAAATACCCGATCGAATGACTCGAAATCATTCTCCATCGGGTATTCGTACAACAAACATTGTATACACCTGACTGAATATATTCATTTGTTGAAATAGAATCGCCGTAGTTTTCATCGTTCCTCACGGTGAACTCGTGAGTTAGATTAACGGTCGGCACACTAATCTAAAAACATCGAAGTGGAAATTGAATAAATTTCCAAATTCATACTACTTGATTCTGAAATCCATCTTTCCAAAAGATATCAGAATATCCACCTGGATGGTATGCGCAAAGGGTTAATGATTCTCATACCTTTAACTGTTACGTTACAACAATTCATTCTACTTGCACAATCTGATTCACATCACACGAGAATATACATTTTAAAACAAATCTAATCGAGGTCGGATATTTTGGATAAAAAAAATCACGTGCTGAGGAAAATACTAAAAGCAATAGGAAGCCCTGGCGCCCTGTCAGTTTGATATCAGACATGCGTAAGAAAAAAAAAAGTAAACTTGTTGAATAAAATAACGTGTAATTATGTGAATTTGATGTGAAGTTAAATCTAAGTTGTAACGAGAAAGTACACACCGAACACACCAGCTTAAAATGTTACACATATCACATTTTGGTCAATAAAAAATGTCTAATAAAAAGATATGTGTATATCAGTTTCTGCCTTTTTATAACTTTGTTCACTTTCCAAAGAGATAAATCTTTGTCCTTTATCGGAATTCAGTGTACCATTTGGTTGTTTTAAATATTTCTTTTTTTAAACAAATAAAGAAAATTAATGATGATACATCACAATGATTTAGAGATCAATAAATCAAAACGTTTATTTCAAAAATATTATATATAGAGGCAGGTAGGCATTCAATTTTATATAAATCAATTTCACTTAAATTCAGTAAAAGAAATATCTCGTTCACATCAACCTAGTAGCTAAATAGCAGTTCACCATTAAGGTCAATATTTTATGGTTTCATGGATGGATTGTGTATTTGTTTATTAACATTTATAGTTCAGACAAAGAATGTTTTTTTGTTGTTGTTGATTGAATTGAGGCATTGTGAGCTGTGGCATTGTGCGCAGCAGGATACTTTTGAATGAAAAAAATTTACATGTCGACATATTGTAAATATAATGGTCGCTGATGAGTTCTCATTCTTTAACAATTTTAATATAATTGTCTTTGTCCAGTTATTCACAGGTGATGGTCTAATTTTTAATTTTCAAGTAGCAGTAAATGGACATAAAGAAATCGATATTGTTATTGCTTGACCTTGCGGGTTTTCTTTTCTAGGCTTTTGTTTTTCATTGCGGCAGAAATCCACTTTTCTGCCCTCATAAGAATTATTGTTCATTCAATCAATCAAGAAAGGTTTCCATCCGAGAAGGAAAATACCAGAACGCATGCTGAACGCACTTATGAGGCTACGAAAGGGATGAGCGAATAAAAGTCCAATAATATCACAGTGAAGTCCATATAGATCGAATGACCGTCCAATTAGAACGAAAGTCAATCCATTGGATTGCAGGAAAATTAGAAAAAGCAAACACAGAATGATCCTTAACTTTAAGCGAATGTGTCTAACAGAAACCAATCGAAAACCTATTTTCCCTAAGAGGTAGTCGATGAAGTGATTTGGGGATTGACGTCGCGTTACTTCTGTCAAGAACTCCCGAAAAACGTGGTTTCGAGTGTCGGTGAAATATTTTTAGGAAAAACTGCGTAACAGCTTTCCTGGACGTATCAAAGGCTTACGATCGGTCATTCGCATAAAACCTGCACGAATTAATAATGAGTTTGCTCACTAACAACGTCGTCGAAATAACAATTGAAAAGGGAACTTCTAATTCAACTGCCAATGGGTGCGCCACTGTCACCGATATAATTCAACATCACAACTTCATATACGAACAAATATGTGACAATACACCCAAACCAATGGATTCAGTCTGTCAGAAGAGTACGACCCAATTTGCCTGATGATCAAGCCGTGACATCCGATTCAGAAACTGCAGCTCTCCACAATGTTGAGCTCATTAAAATCCTGTTTTTGAAAATTGGCTTAGAAATAAAATCAAGCAATTGCCATCATGAATGGAAAATTGATCGAAGGAACTTTACTCTTAGCAGACGGGAGCGAAACAGGACGAAAGAATTAGATATCTCGGCTGTTTTCTCGCGTCGGAGTTAATCTTTCACAACTCAACCATATACACCCTCAACAAGAACCTTCGATTGTTGTTGACTTTACCAGTTCTTAAACCCGACCAAAAGCTCAACGTAATCAACCAATACTTTTTCCCATCGTTGATAAATCCACTGCAATCAGCCCCGCTAGATTAAAATTCCGGCATACGAAACACAAGGTTTAGATGTTATGATTCAGAGAACCATCAAAGACATAATTGGCCTACCGATGAGAACGATGGATTATTCCAAAGCACATCACACTGAAACGCAGAAATGAAGGAATGTATTCAATCACTGAACGTGGCAGGCGATACATCCAAATCAATTCGAACAGAACTTCGTAATCAAAGGTTCGATCAATGGTGTAATCTGAAATATCAGGGCTCCGTAGTAATGCATTTTAAAAACCACACTCCCAGCAACGACTTCGTATACAACAAGAATTCGTTGTCATCGTCAGAATGGATAGCAGCGATCAAACTCAGCTCGAATTACGCAAATCTTGATGTGTAAGAGCTCAAGAAGCTATCTGAGGAAATTGTGATAAAGACTGTTCAAGTACTGTATAATCAAATAAGGTAAATGATCGTGAGTTGACCTAGCCAAAAATGAATGTTAAGTTGACCATGTAAATTTGTATGAAAATAAAAACATGGGTTAACTCACAGTCACATAAACCGTGAGTTGTCCTATGATAATTGTATGATAGGTCAACTCAAGATCAAGCGTGCCAGTACGATTGAGTCAACTCACGGTACCCCTAGGTTAACTCTCGATTTTTATTAATTCATTAACTTTATCAAATGAAAATACAAATAATTAATTAAGTTCGAATTAGTTAAGCAGAGAAAAGACAAATCTTCAGATTCATTTCATTTCATTCATTTATTTTTTCATTTTAAGTCAGCTTTATACAAACGGACTGTTAGTATATATTACAATTATATTGTCTTAGGTTAGTATCACAATAGTTCGTTAAAATTTACCAAAAGGTAGTCGAAAATATCACAAAAAGTTCGTCAATCACAATAGATCGTCATCGGTATTACAAATAGGTCAGA
>CM055406.1:31075784-31102309 GCA_029228625.1 Pseudolycoriella hygida | reverse complement strand
TAACAAATAAATTTCACTACAATTTACTTGTCATGCTGTTTTCGACATTATCTCTTTTTTCAGTGTATTTTTTGTACGGAAAACCTTGAAAACAGCTGAAACTTGATAACAACGACCGTATGTTACAAAGGTTGCAATTAGAATTACTTGCTGTGTACAAATATCAATTAACGTCTACCAGTAGGTACGTTGAATTTACGCAGCCAATTTTAGGCTATGCAAGTCCTTCATTAAGGGTCAGCTTCATTACGAGTCCAAAATACTCGTTTGCACGAAATTTGAAATGTTTATGTTGTTAATTTAGCGACAAGATACGAATTGGTTAATGTGTTGGTGAATTTTCTAAATGAATCTTTTTTGCAGTTCGTTCAGCTATATATTTAAGTTGCAAAGCGAATGCAATGATTGTAAGTGCTCGATTTTTTTCTATTTTTCATTCTTCCATTATTATATTGTCGACATTGATTTTTTTGGTTGCGCAAAGTGAAATATTTCGTGTGCTCTGCCATTACCATAACATTAATTATTTTAACAATAAATAATAATTACTGTTGGCAATATCACCGATTGACAGAATGAAAACAACAAAATGTGAACGTTAGTTCATTGAGAAAAAGGCTTATGGGGAAATATAATGTAATTTGGAATTTCTGTTTGGAATGCAATTGATTTTTATAAAAATTAATATTAACTGAATATTTTGGTGTTTTTGGTAGACGTTAAAACAGGACACAGGTAAGACCATGCAAATTGGTTATTTACACAAGTGCAATTACGGCATCTCGCCTTCGGCTCGCACTTTGCACTTATGTAATAGCCAATTTACATGGTCTAATCTGTAATCTACTATTAATGATCATCACATAGCAGTACTCGCCAACTGTAAAACAACGCAGTCTGTAAGTATTTGTGTACTAACACTCGTTAATAATTTGCATATCTTTTTTTATTTCTTAGATGTTTTGCTATTGTTATAACAATGAAAAAATATCTGAAATTCATCACTGAATGTGCAAATTATAAATTTGTTGATTGTAAATATTGCCTCCAAGTATCATTTATTACTAAACCCATATTCCACAGGAGAGCGTTCAGAAACTGAAAAAATTTTCTCGAAAGGTAATTTTGACAGTTTTACCCCTTTCACGATCGAGAATTTTTACATTATCCGGGTAAACGTTTTCAGTTTCTGTACGCACTCCAGTTTGGCAATGGACATTTCACTTGAGAGATTATGCGTCGATGGTGGTAAAGTGAGGTAAGTTTTATGTATGGAGGTATTGTCGAATTCATACAAAAAACTAGTCTCACTTTACCACCATCGATGAATTCTCATCAAGTACATGCAAGTAAAAGTAAATTTCAACAGCTTTTTTCACCCTCGTGATATAAAGTATTATTTTAGCATCTCAATTCCGAAAATTATACATATCCTTGACCGTAATATCGAATATACAGAAAAAAGCATTTCCGTTCAGCATCCAAATTAACAGATCAAACTGCTTAAAATAAAGTTCAAGTGAGGTGAAGTCAGGTTTTTTTCATAAGAATTATATGACCTGATGTAAATTTCAATTATTTATTTATTTATTTATTTAATGATCAATAAACAGGTGTTTTCGACCCAATAACATATTAGTCAGTTAACAAAATAAGACAAGTCCAAAACAATCCAATCTCCAAATTAAGAATCGACCAATATCACGACAAGGGTATTTTCGTTTTCATCACTGAATTCTTGAATGATTGAAATGATTCCATAAAAGTATTCATCATAGTGATCCTCCATTCTGTGTAGCGGCTCATTCTGCACTAAGTTGCTTGAATAATTTGGTGTGTAAAAAGTCGGTTTATCCCTTCGCGTACTCCTTTCATGCGAGTAGTAGAATATAGAATCATGTAGTTTTTTGTCCATACGATGACGAATTATTTTGTACAAAATAATCCCATCGTTTACAAATCTTCTCGATTTCATAGAAGACATATTTAAGAGTTTGAGCCGATCTTTATATTCTTTTTTCTAAACCAAATTTGTTGAAAAACATTCGAGTAAATTTTCTTTGTACTCGTTTGATGATGTCACTGTGCTTAACGTATACGGATTTTTTCGTAGAAAGGGACCCAAAAAATTTTGTTTCTCTTCTTATGAAGAAATTTATTCTAGCGCTCTCTCGAAAATTTTTTTTGAAGATTTTTTCATATGAAATACCCAGTATAGGGCTCCAAAGAGCTGAGCAGTACTCAAGCCTACTTCTTATCAAAGAGTTGTACAATGTCATCATGCTCTGCTCTGCTCATGCGTTGTTTGAAACATTTTCCACACCGGAAAATAAATCCCAGCATTTGGTACGCCTTTCTCGCTATTTCAGTGATGTGTCTGTTGAAAGATAGTTCACTCCAAGATCGCCTTTGAATTCAAGCCTTTTAACGATTTCCCCACCAATGCGGTACTGATGGGCTATTTTATTTTTTTCCATTTTTCGGGTGATAGACATAAATGCGCATTTTTTGATAATGATAGCGAGATTGTGGGCGGCACACACCATTGTTCCAAACGATCAATTTGGGATTGGAATAACAAGCAGTCACCTTCAGTTGTTATTTTCTTCATTAACTTCAAGTCATCTGCGAAAGATAATAAATCATTCAGAAATAAAATGAATAAAAAAACGGGCCTAAAATAGAGCCTTGTTGTACTTTTGACATTGACTTGACACGTTCGAACCTTCCTCCACCAATCACCAATCGGTTCGATAAATATGACTGGAACCATTGAATCATGGGTATATTCAATCCGAAAAGAGCCAGTTTCTTCAGTAAATGACAGTGATTTATCCTATCAAACGCTTTTGAAAAATCGGTGTGTCGATCTTTTCTTAAAAAATCCGTGTTGAGATTGGTGAATTTTTTCCTTGACTCTGCCAAACAGCTCATGGAACACAAGTCTCTGAAAAATTTTAAATACAAATTAAAGTTTTTATTTTGTTACACAATTTCATTCCTTCAGACAACTCCAATTTCCAGGTCCCACAAGTTATATTCTGCATACAAAAGTTCCGAACCGCGCGTTAAAATTTACTATACAAAATATAACTTGTGGGACCTAAAATTTAGGTTTGTCAGACAGAAACAATTGTGTAACAAAGTAAAAACTTTTAACCCTATAGCACACAGAATGGAAACCGCCCTATAATTGGTAACATCTTGCTGGTCCCCGTCTTTGAAAATTGGCAATATAAAGCCTAATTTCCAACGATCTGGAAAATGCATTCTTTAAGAGATTTATTGAACAATATAGACTAAGGTAGGGCCGAAGATTCAGCTAGGTTTTTGTAAAACATTACCGGAATTTCATCCGGACTCGACACTTCATTGACATCCATCCCTTTGAGTACATCTTGAATATCAGATATTGAAAAAAACATGTCATTCTCACTCGCTTCGCTCATCGATTCATAGAAATTTTTCATCTCATTTTCATTTCATCATTCGTTTGGTAAACTGTGGTAAAGAAATCAGCAAAAAGATTACATATTGATGCTCTATCATTGCTTGTCCTGTCTTTATACTTCATATTACTAATCAAAGAATTCGTTTTCTTTAACGATTTGGTAAATGAGAAAAAACATTTCGTATTAGATGACATCTTGACTTCACAGTCATTTACGTAATTTGGAAAACAAACCTTAATTTCCTTTTTAACTTGCTTTCGTAACTTAGAGAAAGCCTATTAAAATCACTATCATTTTTGCTCAATCTTAATTGAGAGAAGTCGGAGAATCATAGAAATAGAGAAAACGGTGATATTCCAAATAGCGGGTCATTCTTATTGTGTATAGCTGTTGCTCCAATAATGCCAGGATCAAATTGCCAGTATGACTGCTAGGTAATTATTTGAGACTGTTCTGAACGTTCGTTTGAATTGAACTGAAACCATTTCAAATGAAGGTGATGTAAGTCACACGCAGTTTGCATTATCATAAATATGTTGGTCATGTCATCAGCTCATCAGTCTTGGAAAACCATAACTGAAACTGATAGTTGAACGTCGTAGGAAAATATTATTCATTTTGTGTGATTTATTTTCAATTTTCTTTTCTTCAGATACGTTAGGTAAACACTAAACACCGAACGATCAATATAAAATAAATCACTGTTTAAGTTATTAATACTTATTCCTTATTCCATATTATAAAAAGCAACGTAAAACAATATTGTTTGCAAAAGTGCCGACATATCGTCGGTACGTCGGTTTTATTTCGAGAAGAAAGAAAATAAAAACATGCGCTATTTATGGGTTTATTTATATTTTGATCATGTTACTTTATAATGTTGGTCTTTATTGCCTACACCTTAAGAGCAAATACCGCAAGATTTACCTGCTTTATGTAATTCTTCATGATAAATTGTGATTACATAGATTTACATAGGCCAGGAATCATGATATCATTTTCCGCGCAAATTATATTTTTCTGCAAGATTTTAAAATTGTATTTATCAGATGTCCGATCATTAAGCGTCCTGCATCATTTTTGCAAAATAGAACTTCGCTATAGCGGCTATAGCTCAGTTTTTACTCTGTCAGAACTGTAAAAGTGACTCTACTCAATCAATGTTTCTTGGACGATTTTAATTGACAAAATATAAGAAACCTGAGAAAAAGTCACCTCAAGCGATGGCATTAAATTCGGAAACGGACTGCGTCACACTTGCTTAACTTTTCAAAGGTTTTTGAATGGGATTTTAGAAACCCCGAACCCGAACATTTTTTTACATTACAACCCGAATTACTTTTCCAAAGGCTCGGAAGACCGATTCATTATTCTACTACTTCAAAGCTAATTGCACCGAATCGCGCCGAATAGAGTTGACATTCTGTATTATTTGTTCCTTTTTGTCTACTTGGATGAAGTTAGTGCAAAGTTTCTAATTTTGAATTTTCTTGTACAGCACAGGTGTGTACGAAAAATGGACGGCAATCCAGTCTTACAAGCAGTAATTGAAATCTTAGCGATCGTAATGAATAAAATGTGTAGTTTTGTCATTATGTCGGTCGTTTTATTCATCCTCCTAGCGTGAATAAATTACACTGCACTAACTCTTGTTCCTTGATCTTTTCACATTCCTCAAAGGATCACATCATTAATTAATCTGAAATGTGGCAATTATCTTAAACTGCAAATGGTAAAAAGAAAAAGAAATATCCCTTACGAATACACCTGCCACAATTAACAGATCCACTGATGCTACACTATAAAAACGTTGGACAGATTTTTTTTAAATGTTTGCTTAAATAAACAGGTAATTTGGAATGAGGAATGTTCTTATAACGTGTTTTTTGATTAGTGGTTAAGTGTTGAAATAATAATGAATTTGTATTTGTCCGTAACACGTTTTTATTCAAAAGAATTGTGTGGCTTACTCGGGCAATTAATTAAATATTAAATTTAATTAAGTTACATATCGTCTAATTGGAATGCATTAAGTGAATGTTGACACGTTCCACATAAAAGCAAAAAGGTGAACTTAACTTAATGAAATGTGACATTTAGTGAAAATAGTTGCGATATGAGAAACTATTTTTATTTTGTCTGCTCAGAAAATATGGGCAACTTAACATTAATGTGTTACACTTGGTGCACCTCGCCATTTTCTTCAATGTATTTTTAATATTACAAGAGTTCATGACGGCAATTTGTATCGTAATCATAGTCCATTTCCCCACGATGTGTTTAAGGAAATCAGAACACAAAGCTCCCAATGTTATACGGAAATCCCTGTACAACATCAATTACAACAGACGGTCTAACGTTAATTCCTTGGGAAAAAGGTCAATCGATGGTGTGGGACGCCACCTGTATCGATACGGTTGCAGATAGCTATTTATATCAGTCGTCAGCGATGTCAGGTTCGGCAGCAGCATTTGCACAAAATCGGAAGCATGGGCTCTATTCGTATATCAAATCACAAAACTATAAATTTGTCGCTTTCGCAGTGGAGACTTTCGGACCGTGGTCAGAGGATTCTATATATTTGATAAATAAAATAGGAAAAAAATTGAACCAAGTCACAAGTGATCGCCGCTCAAAAAATTTCCTAATCCAGAGAATATCTTTAGCCATCCAAAGAGGAAATGCCAGTTGCATTAAGAGTATCCTTCCAACTTCGGATACGTTAAATGAGATTTTCTATTTATAAAATTCTTTATATATGTATTAATTTAAAATAAAAATATTTTATTACGAAAAAACTTGAGTAAAATAATGCATAGTATTCACAGCATTCAACTTTAGGGAATTACCTAAAATTTTCTAGAATTTTCTAAAAACAGGTAAATGATAATACCAAAATTTTTCAGTAAATTTACCGGTGAATTAACCCCATTCCTCATTTAGTGATGAATCCTCTGTCACTATAACGGAGTGAGCAATCAAAGAACATTCACTGGGCGTGTAGGGCGTCTACATTTAAGGAGAAACAAATTTCATATGAAAATGAGATTAGAGTATATTATTGCACAAGGGATGTAATTTTTTATTTCGCATCTCTTCGCCTCTTCGCTCTCAATATTGGTCATTTTACTCTTCTCTACGCAGGGTAATCCTTTACAAATCCAATTGTTCCATTTGTTATCAATCCTCTTGTGTATTCCGAAATTGGTTTTCGTATCTTATATAAAATGAATTATACTCCTAAATTTCTCAAACTTATCTACAGGAGAAGAATCCTAAGATTGTGCAACGTTTCGTTTTAACTCATTTCACCGAAAAACCGAGTTTTACATGCACAAAACGCAAGCGAATACGTGAAAAAAGAGATAAAAGAAAAATAAGAAAGATGCACAAGCTTGTGATTCTCTTCCTGTATGTACCTTGTTTTTTCGTCACAATCTGCCCTCTTTCACCAAATCTACCTACCAAACTTAAACCTGGGCCAACCCTTTTAGAATTTTCTTTGAAATGAAAAGCTAGAAACTGAACTAAAGAATTGCTCTTTACGAATTCTCATAAAACAACAAGACTCGGTCGACAGAAAATGTAACCTTGACTAATTTTGTAGTATAATTTAAGGGATTTTCGATCATTTACAGAATGAAAATGTTCTACAGTAAAAATCGGTAAACAAAATTTTATTCACCGGTAATCGGTTAACGTCGTAACCGGTTTTTGATCGGTTGCATTCTCTATCCAACATTAAACATTACGCACTTTGTTCTTATTATTTCAACAAAATGCCTGTGCGAATTGTCTCCCTATTTGCAATCAGTTACTGTTATTTGCAATTCATTAGAGCAGTCATTCCCATCAAAATTCGTGTTTGCATATAAAATAGTAGCTTACAGTACATCGTGCAAATGAAAGATATTGCATGACGGATCAATTTGCTTATACGAGCCTAATTCAAAAAAGGGCTTTGAAGCATCGTCTTTTGAAAACTGTTATTTTGACGAATGTATTCATTCATAAATATATGGGACAAAAACGGAAGAAGATACTCAATTTTTCAGTACATATATCCATTTATTCCATCGTTCATCTATCAAACAAGTGTTGAAGGGGAGAAGATAAAAATATCTAGTATTTCTAAATCACTTTGTATGTGGATAGGATGTGGATTTAGACCAAAAGAAACGTTTTGTTTCGATTCAACAATCCAGCAGCATATTTACTGATTTCGTCTTATCAAGTTCTCATCAGTACACCTATGCTGGCAAGGCTATGTGTACATCAGCACGACACATAGCGGAATGAGCAATCATATCCACTCTCTTTTTGCTTTTATAGGCACCTCGTTTGCTCGATCAA
Source organism: Pseudolycoriella hygida (assembly GCA_029228625.1). Classification (NCBI taxonomy): domain Eukaryota; kingdom Metazoa; phylum Arthropoda; class Insecta; order Diptera; family Sciaridae; genus Pseudolycoriella; species Pseudolycoriella hygida. Next base: position 31,094,504 of record CM055406.1, on the reverse strand, counting down.
CTAGATTTTGCTAGATTTACCACTTCCAGCGTTATTTAAATTTTAAATTGTAGAGTTGCTAGATCTGCAAACTTCTGACGATTTCGACTCTATATTGTAAGATCTGCCATCTCTTAAAATTTTGTAAAGTACAACTTCACTTTGTATCATGAAAATTTTTTCTTCATGTTACAGAATAATTTTCGGTAGAAGTGAGAGGGTCGGCCTTTTTTTGAAACCCGATCCGACCCGAACCCAACCCTATTCTATTTTCAAAAACCCGATAACCCGGTAACCCGAAAAAACTGAATCCCATCATGCACTACGCATTACGCTGACACATACATTTATCAAAACTATCTAAGTCATGGGATTTCTTTCTGTTACTTGTATCGAAATGAGCATTTCATTTCGATACAAGTGCGGAAAAGTGACGACATGACACAAATGTTATTTTGATTTATTCAATGTACCAATACTAGTATGCGTAACTTTCTCACTATTTACTATAATTTTCGATTCGATTTTGAAAAACCCTTAACCCGTCAACCCGATAAAACTGATTCGGGTTCGGGTCGGGTTTTTTACATTAGGGTAACCCGCTCATCTCTAATTTCAGGTTGTTGATATTTTGAAGTAACAGAACGGAGATCTTACTTTCATCTATTTCCTTCTTCGTTTCTTCAAACAAGATATAAAGAAATTCATCCTAAATGCGCTCAGTCTTCAGTATGAGGGCATAATTTGAATCTTGCTAGTCAAGCCTTGTTTTATTAATTTAATTAATGAAATTGTGCCGTGACAAAGCAATTTTTGATATATTTAGAATTCCTCAATATGAAATGTACTAAGTTTTCACAATATTGTCCTGTGCATAGTGTGCGGTGTGGTCTTCAAATCCCCTCCTGGACATAAATTTCGTGTACTCCTTGGAGGTGAACGTTGTGTGACCCCGCTATTTAATTGTCGTTATTAAGTCCCCGTCTGTCTGCGCCTGCAGCACAAAAATATTGAATTTAGTAGAGTTATTTGGCCTGAAATTAGACCTGATTTGTTCGGTTTGACGCCTGATTTCGCTAATATTGGTGCCGCAGGAGCGTCTAATTTCCATCTACAAGTCAAAATCAATTAGTGAAATATTTCAATTTTCACGCTTAGTGTTTCCGATTTATTAATCTCAGTCAATTCTATTAGTAAAAGTCTACACAATATCGGTCAGATATGAACAAAAAAGAATCCATATCTATTTCATTCATTCATTCACCTGAACTTCATCACATCTATCAAAACCAATTTTCGTTGTAGATATTAATTGTTATGTCAGAATGTGAGATAAGAGAAAAAAAAGGAACACCTAACTAATATTATGTATAAAAGATACACAATAAAAAATGTGCATGTTTAAAAAATCATTTTAATAAATTGGATCAACTAGGCTAATACAATTCGTTATAATTAAAACTGATACAATGGGCGGACAGTTTGTTGTTAAGACCTGTCTTGATCACTGATGTAGGGCATTACAAAAATTTTACAAACATTTCAGTTTACGAAGAACAGAGCAAAAATAAATATAAAAAGGAGATACTTTTGATGGAATGAATTCACGGTTTTTTGAATATAGCTATTGTTGTTGTTTTAAGGTCTGACTATCTTTTGTTTGAGGGTCTCACGTGTTTTCTGGACTCAATTGTAGCACAAATTTTTAACACATTTCATCGAATGAGGTTTTTGTTTGCAAAGTTCTTACAAACATTATCCAAATCGCGTATCTCCAGAATTTTGCTTGGGCTCTCCAGTTTTCACAACTTTTAAGAAATTTTGGGTAAGAAGCCCGTGTATATGCTTATTCCTTTTCATCATCACACTTTATAGACTTACCTTTCTGTGTAGGGTCTTCTTGCCGCAACCCTAACCCAATCAAACAATCGCAATAATCTTCGCTCTGAAGTAAGTCCCCTTAATCGAAAATTTTCACCTTTTTGATGACGACAATTCAATAAATTTGTCAAGTTGGGTCTATATCATGTCACCTATCTCATTAAAAGAAATGTTTGAGTTTTTAATGCTTTTGTTTTTTTAAAAATTTCTTTTAATCAGAATGCGACGTCTGTTTTAGTGGAGGGGGGTTGAGAAAAACAAATAAGGAGGAGGGGGTCTATAAAGTCGGGACCATTTATGCTCACATTTTTTCGGTTCAACCTTCAACTGCCAATTGTCCAAACAAAAAGTGTTTCTTGTGATTTCGTCTCAACAATTTTAATTTTTTGACGAGATCAGTTAATTTGTTTCGATAATAAAGTGAATGTTGTTAACATCTTCATGTCGTACACCTGGATTTTGTAAAGAAATTGGAATGATGAATTGGAAACAAAATTCATCATTTGCGACATAACCTCACATCCAGCGAATTGGTTGACCTGAAGGAACACAAAAGCAGCTACATCAACACAAAACGGAAAGCATCGTGGAGGATTTTTTCCACTGATCAGTTCAACGCATTAGCTGCTTGACTGGACGATGATAGCCGCGCCCGGTGTGATAACGTTTCGAACAATAAATCAATTTGTTCGCAAAACAAAATATCATCACTGTACCTGCTCATCTCGAGCCTCACAGCGATAACTTTTTCCGAGTGGATACAAATTACATGTTTCGAATAACAAGAATCTGGTCGGTCAACCACCGAAATTGGAAGTGCACCGGATACCATCATTGGTCTCAGTGTGTTCGAATGTTTCGGGCATTTCAAGCCAAGTTGGTCACGTATTGTTTTCGTACTTAAATTCGAAGTTTTCTGATGTGTGATTTGTAACGGAAAATGTAACCATACGATTAATAATAACACGGATAAACATTTGACGTAGACTTTGTATTTTTGACTAAATTCTAACAAAAATTTCCATATTTTTGATTCTGTGGCGAGTTCTGTGGAACGTTGACGATGACATAAGGTTATTGATGTAGTTAATAAAATTGGTTAGGTATGTTGTTATTATCATCAAATTCCACTTACTTTCGACGACACTGTTATGTCAAGCACGTTCGTCGTACGCTCGGATCAACCAACTTCACCTAAACTCTACACTTTGCACCTTGTTCTATGATGTTTACGACGCAACTCAATCCATATCCATACCTTGTACCCATCCATATCCATATTGATAAACAGGTCTAAAAAATCTACCTGTAATAGGCATTTTTTCGCGAGTTCGGCTGATTTGAAAGGAACTTATGATGCAAAGTTACAGTAAAGGTTGTATGGTTAAGGGCCCCTTTCAAAGAAAAACTTTCGTATTCGAAGCATATATTTATGCGGGACAGAAATGATGGATTTTCACGCCGACAACATTGAAGAAGTTTTTCTGCAACTTAACTAATTAACACTGTTCGTACGAGCCTGAAACTATCGGACAAGTTTAACCATCTTTTCACTTTATTGTGTCTTGTTAGTAGACAGATAAATGAAGGCATTGTATATTATTATTTAATCAGTAAAAGAAATCTGACGATGCTGAAACCTGTTGGGACGAAACGATCGACGAACAAACAAACAATAAATTTGATATTTTTGGAACTTGTATCAGATGTTCCAATGGATACATTTCTAAAAAAATGATTAATGTGTCACTCTACTTATGCATATTGCTGGCTTCATCACTCAAAGAATAGTTTTTATACTACTTTACAGCAGTCATTTCATATTCGTAACAAACATGATAGTTATAAAAATAGTATATGATTGTTGCATAAGTATTGGGCTTCCGTCGTTTATCTTAAGCCCAAGTACAGTTTCAGAGTAAAAGTTAGGAAGGGTACACACATACCACTCTGAGTTACGAATCGAATGGAAGAAGCTTTAGGAAACATTCGTCAAAAATTAGAGCAAATATTGTCGTAAAAAGATTTTTTAATCCAAAGAAAAACGTAATGTTTCCAATTACAACTTATTCCATTCCTACGGGGAAACCTAACTAAATCTCTTTCAAAACTTAAAATCCCTTCAAATTAACTCATACACACAGAAGTATACAAAAGTGAAAATTCTAATAAAAAAATTGATTACTTCAATGATCAACGATGTGGAAACATGAAATCTTTTCGAAATGAACTCTGATCCATTCTGAATGTGGTTATATATCCCTCTCGTAAGTACATACAAAATATATTGTTATTTTCTTGATTAAAAATTGGGGTGCATCAGGTCGAGAATTGAAATGGATTTTGTTGATTCAGGGATGCGAATAAAGTATCTACTTGTTACGTTTACTTTCGTTCCGTAGATATATTTCGGTATCGGTTGTATCACATGTAATTTGTTTTGTAGAGTATGTTATGTATATTTTCAAATAACGTTTTAATTTCAGGCCTTAGAATTCATTTTTTGTAGTCTAATTCTGATGGGAGAGAGTTAGAAATGTTATAATTGTAGACAATAGTTCATCATCCATCAGTTTAGTACTCTTCAGTGTGAGGTATTTCTACCGCAGGCCTTAAGTTGTGAACTTCACTCCTTGACGCCATCCTATCACCCAATAATGGAAAAGAACGCTTTAAGGTTAGATAACGCAAGGGAAAAATATTATTGCGATAAAAAAAATAATGTCTGGTTTCCTTCTCGCGAAAATGTTGCAAATCATGTTAATTTTCGAAAACCTAACAACAAAACAAAACATCATTTCATAAACTGAACAGGTCATTCATTTATGATGCCAAAGAATTTGCCCAGTTAGACTAAAACAACTGAGACGATTCTTAGCGAAAACTTACATTATAAACATGATTTTCTAAAATATATGATCGTTGTCATATGTGAAACGCCCAAAAGCCAGATGTGTATCATGATTTTAAATTTATTCGATTGCTAATCATATTTGCATCACATAGTAAATCAAATTTTTTTCAATCTCGCGTTGAGGCATCAATTCATATACCAGATATACAAAATTTCTCTTTGGGAATAATGGTTAAAGGAGGCCTCTGTATTTTGCAATTTTTTTACTATACTCCATGAAAATGTTCTATACGATGATGAAATCAGAAGTTCATGCAGTAGACTGGTCCTTTGTCTTTGGAGAAAAATTGGAACAAACAGATATCTGCATTTCAAGTTGCCTGGTGAGCAGGGGTGGGGAACGAGTACATTGATATGTGCTCGGTTCCAACTCCTCACTAGGCTGCCTACTTGAGAAGATTAAGTCATCATAAAGAACGTAGCCTGGTGCCAAGAAATGGCAGTAACGAATACTATACATAAAGTTCAACTTGGCACCAGATGACCAGACTGCCTTCAAATTTATTCTATGAATGTAGAGTAGAGGGCAGCAGCAGCCTGATGCCAAATTGAAATAGTGACGGAAATTTTTTCATGTTTGGTCTGGTCACCCTATATAAGTGAAAAAATTTTATACCTTCAAACGAATCAGAATGTTAAAAAACGCGTTTTTTTTACTTGGGTGATGAGACAGGATAACTTTAGCCATTTTTTTGGGTCACTCTTTACATGACGTATAGTGTTTATTTAAAGCCGTTACAACGACTTTAACAGATTTTCGGCACCAGACTGCCTTCTATACTGCCGTGTTAAGCCAAAACTACATATCGCAACAAATCTGTGCTTTAAAGCTTTTTGATGAGCTTTGAGCTTCTTCATTGGAAAATTGGAATATTTCGCTGAAATACAAAAAAAGCTTTAAGCTCTCGAAAAGCTTTCATTAAGACTACTCTTACTTTAAAAGTATTACTTTTCAAGTGCGCAGCCTGGTGCTCAGTCGGGAGTGACTCGTTTCCCAAACCTACACTGTCGAAGGAACATTTTTGGCATCAGGCTACTTCCTGGAGTCACCCCCTTAAGTTACAATTTTTGAATACAGGATTTTTGTGTATTGAAGTGCAAAACTATACGCGAAAAACAATTGCAGTGGCTCAAGGAGGTTTAAGAAAAAATCCTAAAATTAAATAGATAGATTTTTTATAAAAAGTTGGAATTCAAATAGCAATTGAGGTCCAGATTGTATAACAAGATGGAATTAAGTAACGACACAATGTATAGTAGCGAGAGATTAGGAGATAGAGTAGCGTGAAGTTGTGATAATGATGAAGATGAAAATGGTGGAATGACCACCTGTTTTCAAGACCTAGGTTTATTGGAGTGGTTTTTAACCTTGAATATATTAGAACATAGGAGAAACATTGGTAGCTTATCGATAGAGTTGCATTTTTCTGTTTCTGAAAATTGTTAGAACGATATGGACACCTTTCCTAGGTTCACAATTTCTTACAAGATGACTCTGTGTAACATAAAACATAGGTTTGGTGAATCTCAGTTTTTTAATTTCCAATGCACCCCTGTTTTGAACTAATAAATCATTATCATTGCTGGACAACATTTATAATCTACATCGTACATTCAACGGTTGATGTTGAAAAAATATGTCTAATCGGGTGCCGCGTAAACACTGCAATTAGATGTTCATTAAAGGGGTGGTCCGATCTTGTATCTTGTTGTTAAAATAATATATTTGTGCACATCATCATCGAATTATACATACAATATATGATTTCTTTTTTCTTTTCATATTAATGTTAAACCGGAGAGGCATATTTATCCGAAGATGGTTTTGAATTTACCATACATAAATTCAATTTATATTATGAACGGGGCCGGATGATAAACAAAACAAACAGCCATTATTAACAAAACACAAGACTAAAAGCATGGCATAAATCAAATATTATGTGATGATGCTTGTTGCTGTATGTTGAGAAGAAGCGAGGCAAATCAGTTTTTTTTTCGTTTTGTCGATGTAAGTAATTTTGGTTTTCGTTAAATTGTTTTTAATTGTTTTGTAATTTGAGTATGAATTTGCCAGAAGCAAATAATTATTTTATTTTTATCATTCACAAGCTAAGCTGTTCAACAGTTTATTGTATGTACAAGCGAACTAAATAATGCTAAACGTGTCGTATCTTGTTTAGACCCGTACGAAGAACGAAGTTCGGGAGTAGAGGGGAGCATCGATCATGGTCCTTAGATGACGAATCAGCAATAAAAAAAATGTCCGTACGTCCGTGCGTGAACACGACAACTCGAGTAAAACTCAACCGATTCTACAAAACTTTTTTTCCCTGAAAGGTAATCGAAAAATATTTTAAGGGATTGAATCTGGGCACTTTCGGCCCAAGGGCCGCTGAGATAGGGCCGTTTTAACACAAGTAAATCTTTTCCGATTTTCATAATTTTTTTTTGTTTGAAAGATCTGGGCATGGCCGACAATTTATGGAAGAACCGTTTTTTTATTTTTATCCTTGGACTTAGCTAGGGCACTAAAAACAAGTCTCTGCTAGGTCTCTACGTGTTTTTTGTACATAACTCGAGTAAATCTTTTCCGATTTTCGTAATTTTTTTTGTTTGAAAAATCTGCGCATGGCCGACAATTTATGGAAGAGAAGTTTTTGGACTTAGCTAGGGCACTAAAAACGAGTCTCTGCTAGGACCCTACGTATTTTTTGTGCAAAACTCGAGTAAATCTTTTCCGATTTTCATAATTTTTTTGTTTATGAAAGATCAGGGCATGGCCGACAATTTATAGTAGAAACGTTTTTGGATTTGAGTCTTTGGACTTAGCTAGGACACTAAAAACGAGTCTCTGCTAGGACACTACGTGTTTTTTGCTCATAACTCGAGTAAATCTTTTCCGCATCTTTTTTGCTATGTTGTGGAGAAAAATGAGGGAAACATTTTTGTCCATGGAAGTATTTGTCCGACGCCTCTCATGAGGGCCCTAGGTCGGGGGTCAGTTTTGTGCTTTCGGGAGGGTTTTTTTACACCGTTGCTGTGGACGGGCTTTTCAATGTTGCCCTATCGGCAGTTTTCAATACACTTTTCGTAACGTCAACTCTGTTTGTCGCATCTATTCTGATACGTAAGAGTCCCTTGATTTTCAATAATCATGAATATCGTCACACAATGGTGCATTACATTGGACACTGCGAAAATAATTCACTACATACACTACACACATTCATTATACTCAATTTTGTGATGCGAGTCAAACTCACGAGTGTTTTTTTTTGAGCAACAAGCTTTGAAAACGTTATTTTGACGGGTGTAGAGCTTTACGAGTCAAAATAACAGTTTCCAAAGCGTGTTGCAAAAAGTAACAAGAATTTTACTTCAGAAGTGAAGACAAGAGTTTTGCTTCACAAAAAATATCTCAAAAAGATATGTAATGCATACATACATGTAACGCTCAACTTTCGAATGGCGCGGGCAATAAACATTTTTGTTCTATGAACCCTACTAAGGGACTTTTATATCCTCTCTTATCTAATAGCGTAATTAGCGCACAAAATGTAAATATTTATGATGAACAATTCTGCTAAACTAAACCGAGTCTAACACCTTACTCCATGCCCTACATTTTCATCTATATTGTCAGTAAATCAGGAGGTGATTAACAACCCACACTTCGAAACACCCTCTCCTTTGACTAATCCGCAGACAATGTAGTTACATTTTTGAAATCCAGTTACGTGTGTCGAAATTTGATTTGAGAAGTAGATTTTGAGCGGCCAACCCAATTAGCAAAATTCTTCCGTGGAAATTCGTTCGGTTCGGACAATAAGAACAATCTTATTTTATTCAATGTCCGAACGACTTTCCTCGGAAGAATTTGGTTAATTGGTCAATCGTACCGGCACATGCCCAAAGGATACGAAAAAAACAAGGACATTGCTTTCGTCACATGAGCTTGAGTCCTATGACCTGTGCCCGATATGAAAAATTCAATCCACTGTAAATAAACAAATGTGTAAATGATAAATTTAGACAAATCGAAGCTTAAAGACCTAACTGAGTTAATACTAGTCAAAACCATTCATATTGTTAACCTGCATATATATAGTTAACCAAAGTAGTGACAAAGAATAGTAAATTGTTAAAACTCTGCTTATTGTTAGTTCTAAGAATGTCTTGACCGATTGAGCAACATTCGTTACGAGGGCAGTACCTTTTATTTTAAATAAATGTTTTCTTCTCTCTATTTCTTTAACACTTTTACTTTTCTTAAATTTTATCAAAATTTGATTCAATGAATTAAAAATAAGAAACAATTTATTAGTCTTACGGTAATAAATTTTGTGTTCTCTTATGGAGTTCGAATTGCTTTTGTTTATATCACTCTGCACAGCAAGATATCGTCTATAATTACAATTTTATGGTTCATAAATTACTTTATTTGCCATTTATTTGGATATTTTATATTTTGATATAATTTATTAATTTTTTTTTCTCCTCACTGAAAACCATGTCAATTTGGTATTCAAATTAGAAACGCCAGCGTTGATATAAGTTTTTCAATGCGGAGAAATATAACTAAACCATTTGTAAAGTAACCCTTTTTCACCTTTTAATTGTACTCGTTTAATGACATCCGTAACGGTGCTCCGAATTTGGAATTAATCGAGATCTTTAAGATCTTCTAATTCAAAATTCATCAATCTCCGAACGGGCGGGGACAGGTGTTTCAGTGGTGAGCGCGATGGACTGTCACCAAAATGGCTTGGGTTCGAGCCCCAGTGCTGACATTGTCAGGAATTTTTCTCTGAGAAATACAACGTCCCTAAGTTCACCCAAGCTTCATAAATTGGGTAGTTACGGTATTCAATGCCCATAACGAACTCTACACAATCATTAGCTCTGATGACGTCACTCAAAACAGATGCAAGATTGTGCATGGACAAAGAAGACCGTGCAATGGAAATACGTGGTTGCAGCTCTACCGGTGCCAGAACGTCATGGATGGCGCTGACAACAGTACAACGGAGCTCGTGAACGAGGACGGCCTAGTAACCAATCGACTGCGGATCACAATACAACCATCGACACAAAGATGTCATCACTTGTCAACCTTAACTCAGTAATGCACCCACGGCACCCACACTATATAATTACTTAGATGTAAGAATGTATATATGAATTAAACGAAGCAATGTAAAAATAACTGAAAATTAGTTGTAAAATAACTGAAAAAGATAGCCATACCAAATAATAACTATAACCAATCTCCAATGTTCCTTATAGACAGAACTACCTGGGAGAATGACGCTGAGAGAGGTGTAGAAGCAAATCGTAGTTTTGTTGGTTTAATTTAGAAGAAGAGTAAAATCGGTTAAGGTGGTGGTTTTGTAGCTAACCCTTACGCTATCTTCCGTATATGAAATTTCTTTATCTAATATCTTCATTCCATGATCATCCCATTGGTACTTATGATTGACCTTTATATATGTTCCAAAAAAACGAAATGTATACGGCCTACTCTCTGTGGGTCCTTAAATTATCATGCAAATCTACTCCGAAATCTACTGCAAAAATTAAACTTGGGAATTAGATTTGTTTGGGTAAATTTAAATTTTTGCGTGTAAGAACTGAAAGCGTTGAAAAATTATTTCGTCGTTGGGTCCGGCATTTGTGGCGCAATTTTTTCAACACAACGTAATTTTGGTTTAAAAAAAGTGCTGTAATTTTTTCAGAAAAATAAAACGCTGAACACAAGATTTCATTCAAACAAATTTTTGCGTATTATCAGCGATAGCGTCACCTCACATTAATTTTTGCAGGTCCGTTCATTACTTGTCTTTATGTATCCGAGTGTTAGATTTCTGGTTTGAGGAGGCCTACTGACTTTGGAACAAAGATCTTTTTTATTGACCCTTTGTCGTTACTCTTCTATCATTCAACCTAATCATGAATTCGATTTTTAGCTAGATCCCACATAACACGTTCCCATTCAGATTACACACTTGTTAGACCCGTTAGTCAAATTAATCTCATCGTGTGTGCACAAACTACGATACATCTTCTAACCTACTAGCCACAATTTATGCTTATTCTATACGAGCCCCGTGAATCCCACACAGCTAAGATACCTTTTTCTAGGGAATTTGTATATATATTTGTAGCCATTGCTGGATGAAACCTCGCAATTAGGGGTATTTAGCCATGAACATGCTTAACGTGAATTCCGAACCACGCCTATAGGCTAGCAACACCATAGGATTTCTTTCAGTACTAATTATTTATATCTCCGCCTAAAGTTATACTTTTAGTCTCAGATATTTTGTAAACAGAATTCATCGTGAATGGGTTGTGTCATTCATGTCATTCTTCTGTGTACACTTAGGAACGTTACTTTCATGCTCGACGTTGAAGAAAATCCTATACAAAATTTGCCTTCACCGGGATTGAACCCGGATATTCTTGGTGGAAATCCAATACGTTACCACTGACCTAAATCGTTCCTTCCGAGGGTAGGTATCCGAGTGTAAAAAACTTTATTATTAAGACAACTACACATGTGAATAATAAAATACTTTCCGCCGAGTTGCATAATAACATTTTTCCCAACTAGTGTCGTATTTTGCGTATTTCTCACGTCTTTTAGGAAAAACGTTGTTCCTAACTTATGCCAAAAAGTTTTTTTAGCGAGTTAGATTCCAGACCATACCTCTCATTCGCTAAAAACTCCTCTTAGCATGCATTAGGAAAACTACTATTATACGACAACTGTGTTTACGCACTGACCGCAAGATATATCGCGAGAGAATTTCAAAATTGAAGCGTATCCGTGCACAAGCCACAATTTTCATATAGGTTTCAAATAAATTTTGCATATGGATCGTCTGAGTCAGACGTCTGTCCTACGTTTTATCTTTTAGTTTTATTAGAAATGAAGCAAAACTTAACATAACGGTTCTACTAATGATAGGAAACTTGACAACTTATGGGATGCAATACGATTGACAAAATATTGGAAACGCTGCACTTTAAATTCAGAAATCTACCAATTTGCATATTCGCATGGGTGTAAAGTACGTAACAAATTTCTCACGATTAGCATTCGCCAGCAAATATTTATTTTTTGTAAAATAAAATTTTGTTAAGACGATAAACCATATAGCGACAATAAAATATTAAACAAATGGGACGCTAATTTATGCGATCACCTTCGAATAGGTCCAAAAAGAACTGAGAATATTCTATGTTGTTTACTAATACTACATACCTACCATACCAAGCCAATAAAACTTTTTGTTGTGAGTGTATTCGTTCAGCCATTGAGAAAAAACTGAACTAGAACTTTGCACTTTTGAAATTTAATGTCATAGTGACAATAAAACTGCATTATTGTCTAATTTTAAATAATATTTTGTTTCATTTTATCATCAGCATTAACCATACGTGTATAGAAATAACTACAATTCTTTTAGCATCATCGAGAGCCAAAAGGAGTTGAGCAATATTTAGAAGTGATGCTTAAATAATAAAAGTTTCGTAGCTCGATGTATAAAATTTCCTAATGCATGAGGAATGCTAGATTACAGTAGGAGGTGTGGAAGTAAGTCATTACATGAGGGATCAACTTTGTGAAATGAGCCAAACTCAAGAGGGCGTTTTTAAGCACAAAAGTTTGAAAACTGTTTTTTGACGAGCGTAGAATTTGTATCCCGAGCCGAAGTTTTCAAAGCGAGTTGCTTAAAAATACATGAACGAGTTTGCGGGTGTCACGAAATGATACAGAATGGATGACTTACCTGGCACCCCCCACTGTACACTGTTTTAACCGGCGTCCTATCCGAAAACGCGTCATTAGATGTAGATATACATGTAATGAGAAGTTTCCGGTGGGGGCCCTAACATACATGTAATGAATAATTTCCGTGGAGTGCACATATGCATGTAATATGACAAGTTTTCGGTGGGACATCGATTACAGAACTTTTTAGTGAGTGTGATGTTTCTAAAGCGAGCCGGTGACATGTTCTGCAGTCATACCAACAAAACATTATTTTCTTAACTGAGGTTCCGAACGACAAAGTGAGCATATTTCAAGGGTGTTTCATTGTTTAATCAGCCAATTTGCCATTCACAGTAATTGTTGTGATTAATTTTGGTTTGAAAATATGTGCTGTAAAAAATGCGGTGTGGTTCAAGTTGCACAAGATCCCAATCGTACGGTTAAACGTTTTTATTTTGTTACACAATTGATTCTGTCTGACAAACCTAAATTTTAGTTCCCACAAGTTATATTTTGTATAGTAAAATTTCGAATTTTAACGCGCCGTTCGGAACTTTTGTATGCAGAATAAAACTTGTGGGACCTGAAAATTGGATTTGTCTGAAGGAATGAAATTGTGTAACAAAATAAAAACGTTTAATTGTATAATGTTTAGGATTTCATACTTCTGTTAATCTTATTATTCTTCTGGGACAAGAAAATTAAAAATGTCTGATGAAACTTTCACAATAAATTTTCCAGCTTCAAGTTTTTCGCCTAATTCTTCATCTGAAAATAAAGAGAAAACAATAAAAGTTCACGTTGATTTATTTATTCGAGTATCACTATAGGTTTATTCACTCAATCTTATTCTGAGTCGTAGATTCAGAAAGCTCCATTCCTTGATGAAGTCTAATTACCTACATTATTGAAAATGTGAAAATAAAACTGAAACGAGACTTCTCTCTGGAAAAATTCTTATGTTCATAAAGTATGTCTCGAAAAAAATTATTACTCATCCGTAACTAGATCGTAGTAAGTTTCATATTTGGGATTTTTTCATGTTTTGAGTTACATATTTATTTTTTGATAAATCAAATAAAAGTTCTGTTTTTGACAATAGACAATTTGTTCTACCTAATTTATAAATATGTATTTGTAAATTACACGAAAACATACAAATTGAAGCAAAGCTAATTGTAAAAATTTTTTAGTTACATAAAAGCTGATGATGGTTTAACAACCGAAATGCATCCTAAGCTAATAAAATTCTCTAGTAAGATCAAATAAATGGTGTTTTAGTAACTCAAATTATTTCAATAAGGTTCTTATATTGTATGAAGAAGAAAAAAGAAGATTTAAGCACGCATCGTAGGCATTGGTCTCCGGCGTTTCGTTAATGTAATAGTAAGGTGGAATACTTACATGTTCCATAGCAGGAATACATCACTGGCAATAGCGGAAAAAACCCAAATGCATTCATAAAAAACCATGGGGCTATCAGCAAAGTTACGTTCTAAAAATTGAAAAATTATCAATAATTATTTCAGTTGTTTGCGTTTGTATTTTTCATAACGTTTGGCTATGTCATTATACCAAAGTCTAATCAGACAAAATACCGCATGCAATAGCATGTAAGGAGTTCAAGCGGTATAAAACGATACATACGATACATGAAATATGGCCTGAACGAAAGCTCAATACAAGCAAGATGATCGTTCTGATTTTTCTCATATTTCTCTTTATCCTCGGAGTCAACGCTGATGAGTAGGACGCAGCGTTTGAGAGCGTCTATCGAAGTTATTGCAAATTTTAGACAATTTCATTTCCCGTAATTGTTCAGGTTTTTCCAATATGAAGAATATTCGTGAGAGATACGACAATTCGGTGAAACTCTATTTTCAATCAGTGAATTTTGATATTTCTGGGGAGAATTTCTTGTAAATGTTGTAAAGTCAAATTTTATATGATTTCATGTTTATTTCTGTCATTGAAAAATTGAAAAGAATGTGAAATGTGAAACACCAGTCTATTTAGTGCTACGAGATTCCCATTCGCTACACCATACAATGCATAAAAAACTTAGTGAGGAGAATTTGTGAGAGAAAATATATGAAAATCTCTCATCTGGTAACGTCCCAAAATTTTAATGTGTTGTATGGCAGTTTGTACAGTTAGAATTAATCTCATGAGATACCCATGAGACACGGACTTGATGTAAATCGAGAGAGTGTTGACTTGATAATTGGTTTCATCGACAACAATGAATTATATCAATTTTGGATGATTAAGTGGCACACTCTTTGTGAGCTAGTCAGGAATCAAAAAGGCATGCGACTTTTAGTGAAAAATAATTTCTTTAAGTTTTGAGCAAGTGTGTGAAAGGTGGAATGTAGGAAAGCTGCAAAACTATGAAAAATGCTTTTCAATGAATGATGGAAAAGGAAGATTTTGCGCCTTTGTTATCCATTTTTTCTAAATCGTCTCCGCGTTTTTTTAGATATATGAAAATAATCAGAACATCACTACGCCTGCTATTGCTAGAGATTTTCAAATGTTCGCATCGCATTTACATCAGCTGTTTCGTCCGAGGGGCAGATAAACGTGGAAAATCCTTTTGCACTCAAAAGAAATCCTCACATTTGTTTGAAATTCTCAAAAAAGACCTTTCAATTGCAAGAAAATCATTGGAAATCAAAGAAAATCCTTGAAAATTAAGGAAAATCAAAAGAAAATCTCTGAAAATCGTGTAAAAATGCTTGAAAATCCTTAGAAATTGACAAAAAAAATCCTTCAAAATCAAAGAAACGAAAGAAAATCATTGGAAATCAAAGAAAATCGTTTGAGGATTTTATTTTAGAAAACCCTTTTGTACTTAAAATATACGGTTATCTGCCCCTCGGTTTCGTCTTATTTTCTGCTTTGGAATGCACCTTCGAAATTTTCTAAGTTCTTTAATTTTCATTGAGATCTGGAAAAGTTATACGATTTAACGATTTCAAATGAACTTACTATCAAAATTCCAACCATAGCGAGTATCGACAGCATTATTCGTCCTTGCAGCGCAGATTCCAAAAACGTCGCACAGCGACTCTTAGCACAAACGTATTTTAAAAAATTTACTACATAATTGTCTGTCCTCGTACAAAGAACTAAAAAACACAATAGACATTCAATCAACAACCAAAGGAAAAGAACCCTAAATGGCATGGCAGCGGCTTTAAATCGACATTGCAAAAATATTTTCGTTTTCTTAGCGAGAGTTACACTGGCGGTCGTAGTAACTTTATACCGACTTTGAATGTATAATTTGGCCCTTTGTGGAGCATTCGTTAGGTCTGCTGATGGTTGCCAGAACTTCATGTTTACTGAATGTGGAAGTAATTTCAACTGATTAATTATTTTAATGTTTTGCAAATTTGAGTCATTTGTCTCATAAGTCCATTTATTCATTCATATAAAACGATAAATTGAGTTAAATTATTTATCAACGTTCTGATTCATAAATTACACTATCTCTCTGTTCCATATTTTTTACGTTCATACGTTTTCATGACTTTTCCCATGGCTGTGTTTACAATTTTTGTTTGTTTTCGTTGATTTTTATCTATCACGTGTTTTGGGTTGTTCAAAAATAATCCTGACATGACAGTCAAAAATAAATAAGCAACTGGTAAGTTTTTTGAGCCTTGTTGTGAATCCCTCACCTTTTATGGTCACTAACTTTTATGGAAAATAATCAACAAACAGTGGACTTGAAAGACTCACTTTACACTTTACAGGGCACAGTCTTTTCAGTCTAGAATTACCTTGAGAAACTTGTTAAGAAACATCACCAGCCCTCTACTCAGAGAGCCAATATGCGAATACTCTTTAATTCTTTTGTCGTGCTGAAATTGGATCGTATTAAACCTTCCAATAGAAAAAATGATTTTGTCCAATAAAATTAATTAATGTCCAATTAAAAAGTAATATTTGTCCAATTATAATAATAAATGTCCAATAAAAAAATAAAATTATTTTGTAAAAGGAAAATGCATTTTTTTATTGAACAAAAATTATTTTTTCACACAATTTGTACATAGGGTCGGTCTTATGGCAGTCTCTGTGATAATATTTCACTGAAAACGCACACTTTATCAAAACGGACATAGAGTCCAAGCAGCTTAACGTATAAAAAAGCTTTTGATTTTTTAGCCCGTGCAACTAAAGCGTAACAAGTACATTAAGGTAGACAAGTTCGTATGGCTTGATCTCAACTTACTTATGGCAACGACATCATATCGTCGGTCTCATGACAAAGTGACGCAACTGCATCAAAATATATTCGCTTTCTTGCAGTTGCGTCACTTTCATGAAACCAACGATATGGAGCTTTGTCGAGAGACGCAATTAATTAAAGCAACAAAAAGAAACAGAAAACGGTGGTCAAGCGTGGATGACAACCTTGTTCAGAAAAAACTTCTAAAAACCAAACCGGAAGGCAAAAGAAGTGCAGAGCCACCAAAATGCAGAGAGTATAGTTTGAGAACTGTGCGAGTAATATGCTCATGGACGTTAGCTGTAGATAGGTTTGGATGGAGAGGTATGCTGGAGAATGTTAAGACCCTTAGCAGGTCGTAGTGCCAGTGAAGTAAGTAAGTGGCAGCTGCCTTACTGTAATTATGCGTACAAGAACACTCCACTGAACGCACGTTTTGTACTAAGTTTTCTTGTATCAAACGTGCTACTGTAAAAAGTTCTGTAAAGTTTCAAAAAGTCAATGCAATATTTCATGTTTTCGGCCTTCCTCTCCGTCCGTCTGTGAATTACACCTCACTGGCACTAACTGCACATCACTGCCCCTAGTTGCATTTAGCTACACCTAGAGAATCAACTTCTTTGACTCCACTATATCGCTACTTTCCTATGTACGCATTTCAATGGTTTATTTTGGCTTTAATTTTTAATTTAATTCAAAGAGCGACGCTTAAGTTCACTAAGTATCGTGTAATAAATATGAAATTATCATTCGAAAATGTAATGATGTGTTGTGATATCCGGATGATGTTTTTTTTATCACATTTCAAGAAAATTACAATTGATAAAACTGATGGCCGAGCAAATGTTTGAATAATCATTCCAGTTACAAACAATTTGTCGAGCGAAAAACAATCAACGATTTGTTTATTAAATGGCGATCGTCGCTTTTGTATTTAGTTATTTCGCACGTAGTATTCGTGCAAATTTACGCCGTCAAAAACTTGGCAAAAAGAAATCTAATAACATACCGTTAAAAGTGCGTGAAAATGATATCGAAAGCAATGATGCCGTAGATAAAGTGGATGGTGCTACTGGTGATGAAGAATTGGAAGAAATTTATGAAAAACTGCCAATTATTTCTGTTCTAATTTATATGTGGGGACTGATAGAAATTTTGTCGTTGATCATAGTTTTAATATGTAAAAGAGAATACGAAGAAACTTTTGCTGAAAATTTTCTGTCTGATCTGTGCGAGGGCCGCAGAGAAATGTGCAGATCCGTAGTAAAAAGGATAATTTACTACAAAATATTGTGTTCTTTGCTTCTAATCATTGGAGCCAAATATGTGAGTCAATCAAAAGAAAATTCGTGAGCCTCGTATAAAAAATTTTTTTTGTTGTTTTTTTTATACAGAGAATGTCTCTATTGACATTGCCATGGTTCGTCGTGAACGTTCTTGGAATTTTTCCATATTTGCTTGTTTCAATATCAGCGTTTTGCAATTGTGAGAAAAGTCTAATCGTATTATCTAATTGAAATCTTTACATTTTTTTTATTCTAGTTCATGACGTCTACAAATACACATGGTTCATTGACTTATTTGAAAAACCAGAAGAAAATTAGTCATTAAAATAAGTTTTCTGTCATATTGGTGTATATTTCATTAGCAATAAATGCTGCTTAAGCGCGTCATGAGACAATTTGTAATGACAACTTCCTTTATGACTACAACATCAATAATAATACGCTTGGTGGTTGCTACGACGTAACGTAAAAGATGTTTCTAGACGTATAGAACATACGTTTTTTATTGCCTCCCCCATTCGAAAGTCGAGCATTACATGAATGTTCACTAGCCGAATTCTCGTCAGACCAACTTCTTTTTTTCATCTTGAGGAGTAGTTTTTCTAGCAGATAATTTAACGTAGATCAACGTTTGTGA
>CM055406.1:31061783-31075284 GCA_029228625.1 Pseudolycoriella hygida | reverse complement strand
TATGTTGATTTTTGATTGTTTCTTTATTCCACTTTCTGTTTGTTCTGTGCAATTTTAGAATCAACAAGTTTTAACATATTCGTTTATAAAGTTTATTTGTGCTCGTAATAGTTGATTATAATTTAAATTTTTAAGCACTTGATCATTCGAATGCTTAAACAGCCATAGGTCAGACGTTTTTTTTACTAAAAGCGAAACGAGCGGCAAATAAAAAAAAATGAATTAAATGGACGAATGTTCAAATAAAAACAAAATTGCGAGCAAAACCAGATTTTTTTCGAATAAAAAATCGTCTCACTGAGTTAGAGATGATCTGTTGTCACTTTCTGCAAATTTAGTCTTTTCACTATATTTCGCAACTATTATTTTGTTCAGAGACCAATTGACAGGCCGAAGTCAAATAACAAATCGTCTTGTATATAAAATAATTTCACATTTTTGTATGTATAACTGTTTGTTACCGACTCACTGCCAAACACCATTTTGGACGATTTTTCCCGCGAGTAACACGGTGGAACCGAATCTAGAATAGAGAAAAGTTTCAATAGAAATCTTGATTTTCCACCCAAATCGATGCATTTTATGCACAGTTCAAGTAGAATACAATTTAAATCTAGGAGCATTTAAAAAAAATGAACAAAACTGGAAAACAAGAAAGCAAATTAGAAATTAGAAAGCAAATTAAACTAACAAATGATCAAGACATTAAAAGTGGTCAATTTGTATGGTTTTAGAGGTATCTGGGAAGGTAATAGAGATAGACCATCGGTTTCTTTGCCAAAGTCTGAGAGTTTTGAGAGTAGAAGTTACCAGTGTTGGTGAAAATGTCGGGCAATTGGACAATTAGTCAATTTTGATGAATTTGCAAGTATCTAGGAAGGTCTTTTTGGCAAAGTCTCAGAATTTATGCTTTGAGAAGTATTTGCGACGGAGTTTCGACGGGCAATTGAGCGGGATTTGAAACGGGATGTGAAACGGGTTTTGTAACGGGATTCAGAACGAGCGGCGCAGGATCATAAAGCGCTGCAGGCACATTAAACGCCGCAGGCACATAAAGCAACGCAGATACATAAAGCATCGCAGATACATAAAACGCTGCAGGCACATAAAGCGCTGCAGGCACATGAAGTGCCGCATGTACATAAAGCGCCGCAGGCTAACAATTAGCGGGGATCCAGGGAGCGGCAGCCCCCTGGTATAAAAAATAATTCTTTTATATAACATACATTATATAACAGCTTTTCCGCTTGCAAGTGTCCTCGCGCGCACTAGTAAGTTAAAATGAACAAACAAGTAAACAAGTTAATTGCACCCGTGACGCAAGTCCCCATACGATCAAAAAAATCAGAAATTTTTTTTCGTAGACTGCTGAACTATATACAGCTAAGTTTTGACTTTTTTGCCTTGCGCCGTACCCCCTTGAGACCTAGTTTATCGGATTTTACGTAAAATTTTGATTGAAATCGACATTTTACTCATTAAAATCGGTCCAGTGGATCCGAAAATATGACCTTTAGAAAATCTTCATTTTCCATATTAAATGCGCAACTTCATAGAAGCCAAAGAAAATGAATATTATCCAGAGCCATTTGTATGAAAAACGACTTTTTTGGCGATTTCTCGAAAAATGGCGGTCAGATCTTCTTTAAAATTTGCAGGGACCTTCGGATGGGCATTTTACGTCATCTAAGATTGAAAAAAAAATGGTGTCACCGGCCTCGTTTGGGCAGCCCTAGCTCCCGTACAAATCCCATATAAAATAATGTGTGTGGTGAGTGTCACGGTTGGGTAAGTGAGGTATTCAACTTCCATTAGAGTTTTTGATATTTTTCGGTCATTCTCGACATGAGACAGGTCATGCAATGGAGCTTCCTAAGTTTAAGGGATTCTTGTGGATTTCTCTAGCACTTTTCAACTTCCATCAGGTTTTTTGATATCTTTCTGTAATTCTCGACGTGAGACAGATCATCCAATGGAGCTTCCTAGGTTTAAGGGATTATTAAGGATTTTTGTGGATTTCTCTAGCACTTCCATCAGGTTTTTCAACTTCCATCAGGTTTTTTGTTAGTCGGTTTCAATTCCTTCCAAAACTACTGATATCACAACAAAAACCCTTTTAAAAGGAAAATGTGACGCAAGTCATTGTACCTTCTTCCAAAACAACTGATATCAATTTGGGTGACGCTTAACGCGAACAGAAAAACTATAACACTGGTGGGTCCGGGATTTGTGACGCATTGTTTTATTCAAATATGAAAATATTTTGAAAGTCTTTTTTGCGTTTCGAAGCGTTAAGCGTCACCCAAATTGATATCAGTTGTTTTGGAAGAAGGGACAAGGACTTGCGCCACATTTCCCTTTTAAAAGGGTTTTTGTTAAGATATCAGTAGATTTGGAAGCAATTGAAACCGATTAACCCAAAAATATCACAAAAACCTGATGGAAGTTGAAAATCCTTAATAATCCCCTAAACCTAGGAAGCTCCATTGGATGACCTGTCTCACGTCGAGAATTACAGAAAGATATCAAAAAACCTGATGTAAGTTGAAAAGTGCAATAGAAATCCACAAAAATCCATAATAATCCCTTAAGCCTAGGAAGCTCCATTGGATGACCTATCTCACGTCGAGAATAACAGAAAAATATCAAAAAACCTGAAAAGTGCTAGAGAAATCCACAAGAATCCCATAAACCTATTAAGTTCCATTGGATGACCTTGCTCATGTCGAGAATATCCTCCTAGATACTTTTGTTGGAACTCTACCGAAACTACCGGTTCGGTCCGAACCGAACCGAAAGTTTCGGTATTTCGAATATCCGTCTCACCTCTGTCTTGAATCGTCGTCGGTTATAATAATAATCTGCCTTACAACCCATGAAGGGTTAGAGGATAGATCATTATTTACTAGTTTCGCTGTTTGTGGTTCTATTTTTTGAGATCCTTTCATTACCGGAAAGTTTTACTGTGCCACTGAGCGAAACTAGTAGGAGTAGAATATCGGTTCTCTCAACAATGCCTTTTCCGGTAAGCCGTACGATGACACTACACTCAACTTCACTTGACTTGAACGATTCAATCAGTTTTGTTTACAAATCCAACAATCGGTACAAATCCGTCTGCGGTTGAGTTTCGAACCAACGCACTGGCAACTCAATCTCGTAGTAGCAAGCAGACGTGTTAACCACTACGCTATCGAGTGTAATCGTCGGTTAACCGATTACAAAATTGCTCCGGTTTGCAATCACTAGTGCTGCGTTAATGTTTTTCAACAGCACTAAAACAATTTCACAACTCACACAACACTACCTTGCAATTTTATATCAATTTCGGTATTTTGTAAACTGAGTCATTCCATTTCAAATCACATGATGAAACAAAATCGGAAGATACTCTCTCAGAGATCATCGTACGACCTTTCATATTGCAACATGAAAATAATTTTATTTTCATGACTCGAACCACGAAAATCGTAATTTTCACTTCCCAAATGGGAGCCGAAAACGAAAAAATGCAGACCTCAGTAAGTCAAGAGATGCGAAAATATTTTCGGTTCTCTAAAGAGTGCCGAAAGTATTTTCGGTTCTTAAAGCCGAAAGTAACTGATGTAAAAAATATGATGATTGCATCAGCAATTTCGTTGTGTTGAAAATTTGAGTTTGGGAAGTGAAAAATTACGATTTCCGCGGTTCTTGTGATGAAAAATTATGTAAATCACAAGGGATGGCGTATAAAAATTCAACCTGTGCGATGCAGCTCTTACCTTCGGCTCTCGCACAGGGTCGAGTTTTTTACTTTCATCCCTTGTGATCCAAATAACTATTTACGTCTTTTTTCATCTTTGGAGTGTACAGAAAACTATCAGTTTTACATATTTCGAAAAATCCATTTTTAGCATTTTCAGACCTTCGTCATTTTTCTGTGTACTTATTTTCGAACACAAAAACGTATAAATCGTCATATTACTACTTAGAGGAAATGCATTAGTACCATTTTATCGAAAAACTTCATGCTATTTCTTTGCACTCAAACGTTAGACGGTTTGTTTTGCCACCCGTTAGTGAGTGCATTTCGTTACCGGAATGTTACCAATAGGCTCCTACGCGGAATGGAACGCATTCATTTACTGGCGATACTTGTGTGAATTACTTTGTAATGTGTTGGAGACGGTTTTGTATGAAAAGTTTGCAGCGCCGATGCGGACGCAGTGGGGAAAGTTATGTATAGGTGACGAACATAATAAATTTTTGTTGCTGCACTGGTACCAAAAACATTTTATTTTATTTTTTAATAGAAACAGAAATAGTATGGAAAATATACAAAAATTGGGTCGTGTGTGCTTATGCGATCCGAGAGATATCGATATGATATATTTGAGTCCAACACAAATTGAAAAAATAGTCTACGTATGGGATTCTAGCGTGGTCCGGTCTGATGAAGTACCTGCATTTATTTGCATAGGTTGCACCAAACTAAATTTATCAAAATTGAAACTGAACGAACATTTCGATAAAAGTAATGATCCATGCAAAGTGGCAGATTTAAAGTTGGAAGCAATTGATGTAATAGAGGATTCATCAGATCAATTTGTGGATGTGGATGTCATTAAAATGGAGGATTCAGAGTCTGGCAAATTGCAGAATGAGTCACCTTTTAACGAGATGCATGAGTTTGAATTGAAAGCTGAGGATGTAATCGAGCCCAATATTGATCTTGAATCGATTACGCTGAAATCGGAAAATAACTTTGATGGAAATGATGAATCTGCATCAAATAGGCCCACTACATTTAACGAGGTTGTTGAAAGTCCGTCAATATGGCCTGTTGTTAATTCTTATCATATTTGTAAAAAAGGATTCAGCACTAGGGCAAATATGTTGCGTCATGTTCATGAGCATATGGGACGACGCTACACATGTGAATACCCAAATTGCAACTCCTATTTCACGCAACGAACGTCGCTACAAGTCCATATAGCGAGACACAAAGGATTGAAACCGTATAAATGCGAACTGTGCCATAAGTCATTTTGTCAAAGTAACAGTTTAGTTCTTCACATAAGAGTACACACAGGCGAAAGTCCGTACGAGTGTGACTACTGCCAAAAGGCTTTTAAGCAAAAGTCCAATCTAGTTAGACATTTCAAATGCCATCGGAAACCTCAAAGAAAGCGTGAAGGCCGTTTTAAATGCGGAGAGTGTGGAACCTACTTGGCTTCAAAGCAATCCCTTATCCGCCATGAACTCAGACATCAAAGATTATCAGGAATCGAAACGGCTGCGATCAATGAAAGTACAAAATAATTTGTTAAAATGTTAAGTTCATGTTAGTTAAAATGTTCAAGTAAACATAACTCAATAGTTATCCCAAATTTTGCTTAATAATAATTCATACATTACAAAAATAGAATAGGAAATGAACCATCCCAACGTGATAAATCTAAGAAAAAATCCCACCCAGTCCCATAGTACTTTTTAGACCCGTACGAAGAATGTGGTGCTTTGAAAAGGGATCTATTGCGTTTACCACGACGTTTGTAACCAGTCGAATTACGACCCGGGAGTAGAGTGGGAGCATCGATCACGGTCCTTAGATGACGAATCAACAATAAAAAAAAAGTCCTTTACCCTTTACCCTTAGGTATGTTTCAATGAAGCAAGTTAGAATTAATTCCTAGTTCAGATAACTTTTGAATTGTTCGTGGTGGCAACGGGAGGGTTTGCATGATTGGACGTTTATTACAAACAATTTTATTGTAACATAGGGTAGATCGAGGCATGAGTGAGGGGGATGCATTCAACATCGTCCAAAGATGACGAATCAGCGAAAAAAAGTTCGTCTGTCCGTACGTCATTTTCTTCTAAATGGCTGCGCGATCACCTTAAACTTTTTTTTACCTTTACATGTCCCATGATTCAAGTTCAAAGATGAGCAGAATCGGTCAAGTGATTCCGGAGACATAGTTGAAAAAGTGAGCGAAAACATGGTTTTTCGAGGGTCGATGAAACTTTTTCGCAAATATTTCAGCAAGTATATCACGAAAATTGTTCATTCAGAAGTCAAATGAAAGCATTTTATCTCACAAAACTGGAAAAATGGCCCAATCCTGGAATATTACCACTTCTAGGATTGGGCGGAATGAGCCATATCTCAAGAACTGTGGCAGTTAGAAAGTTGCTTCCAAAGGCAAAGTTGTAGAGAATAAATTTATAGAGAAGACATGTTTCAGGATTTTATCGAAAAATGGCCTAATCCTGGGATATGTCCACTTCTAGAATTGGCAGGGATGACCCATATCTCTAGAACTATGAAAGTTAGCACGCTGCTTCTAAAGGCAAAGTTGTAGAGAATAAATTTATAGAGAAGACGTGTTTCAGGATTTTATCGAAAAATGGCCTAATCCTGGTATATGACTACTTCTAGAATCGGGCGGTATGACCCATATCTCAAGAATTATGACAGTTAGAAAGTTGCTTCCAAAGGCAAAATTTTAGGGAATAAAATTGTAGAGAACATATGTTTCAGGGTTTTAGGGAAAAATTACCAAATCACAGGATAAAGCAACTTCTAGAATTGTGCGGGATGACGCATATCTCTAGAACTATGGCAGTTTGAAGTTTGCAAGAATTACATTTTAGGGAAAATACTTTTAGGATTTCTTGAAGAAACTACGTTGGTCCTCTTTTTGATATGGTGCAGGGGAGAACATTTGGGCCATCAATCATCAATTATTAGGCCTTTGACCTTGGGCAATTTCTATGGATCTTTGAAATTCTCATAGTTACAAAAGAGCATAAAACATTGGTTCGTTTGCTCAATTCTATATTTAGATACGTTCGAGTCTTTTTGCCACATATATTCTGATACGTACGAGTCTTTGCCTATGTTTGAATGACTTAATTGATACACGGGAAAAAAGAAAGAATAGTAAGATCTGTGTTTCAAGATCATTCAGGAGTAAGAAACAGTTTTCGGTTGGGTCCGGAACCGATTGAGCTCAGATTGATTGGGCCACCTCACAGTTTCGCAAAACAATGAAAATTTAAGATAAAAAAACAAAATATTTATTTCCTAACAAATTGTCGTATTTCAGGTCAATTCTTTGGTCATCATATACTTATAATAACGCGTTAAATACTAAAAACGTGCATTGTTTGATAAATGACGAAGACGATAGCTTCCTAATTGCTATGACGTGTGGAACTGGAAGAAAATCTTTTGCTATAATCCTTGCAGTAATCATCCATGAACAGATTTTCACTATCTTCTTGCACTGGGTTGGCGAAAATTGGGCAAAGCTTCAATCTGAAACAAATATTTTTTTTTAATTTTTGTCGTCGCAAACATACGACTTAAGAAAATGTTTTCTTGAATTGTGTGTGCAATTCTACGTGAACAAAACTTCTCTTCGTAGAGAGTAACTCACTTCGATCGATGCTCCAAAGATTCTATTGTTATATACTCAACGTAGACTCTAGGTGTTGTCAATATCCTCCAGGTTAACGGATTTAACGGATTTGCTTTGTACTCCCATTCCAAGTGAGCATACCGTGGAATACCGATATCTCGTCCTGGTATTACTGACGTGTACTCATAACCAGGTTCGTAGAATCGAGATCTGAAGTAAATGAGACGATCAAATACATTTACGAAAATGTGCCACAAAATAATTTCGTCTTACACATTGTCTGGTGATAATCGCATCTTTTCGGTGGCATTGTGTCGATCGGCGTGTATTATAATGGACATGGTTCCAACTTCGCCACCATGCATTACACTTTCCATTGACGATGACATTTTAATGGTCACCTTGTAATGAGTTCGACAGAATGGGCTTTTTCCATTTGTCATCAAATAGACTTTCAGCGGTTCCGCATCCATTATCTTCCCCTGTGCTACCAAATTGTCATAGCTGTCAATACTTCTAAGACCGAATTTAAAGCAGCGATACCCTTGGTCTTTATTGCATTCGAAACAATAGCCTTCCTTGAAATCATCATAACTGTCACAGCTAATACCCACAAAAGGGCACTTAGATCGAATGCTGGCAGTCATAAATTGATGTGCACGAATGTGATTGCAACTGAGAAATTGCTGAACACCCCAAAATAATGAACCTTTCTCCTGCATTATGTAATCCTGAACAGTAGCATCGCATCCAGGATTATTGTAACCGCCATTCGGGAAAAAGTCCACATGTCCAATAGCCATTCTCATGCCAAGGCCGCCACTAGTAAACGGCAACGCGTCAGTGTGAATGACATCCACATAATTAGCATCACTCCGGTCGAGTCGTACTATTGGATCGACGTCACTGAATAACGGTTCAGCTGGATCGAGTCCAGTTATTCGTCCTACTGTTAAACCAAAGTCCTTTTGCAAATAATAACCTGCATAGCCACACAAATGGGCGCCTGCAATGCAATTATTGGTGAGTCGTTCGAACAATTGGAAAAACAAACGTGAGGCTTGTACCTAGGGAATGTCCAATCATGTGTATCTTGTATGCGTTTGCCAATTCCATTTCTTCGTAAATCATGTGAATGATGTGGGCAGTAATCGCACCAACTAAGCGAATATTGGCCACAGCTTGGGTGTATGGAGGACTAGAACCTTCATAGAAAGTAGTCAAAATAAGTCACTATTTAGGACAATATTGTAAAGATGCCGAAAATTTGTCACTTCCTCAATTTACATTTATTTCATGGTATAAAGTGTGTGAATGAGTGAGTGAGCTTTTGAAGTCAGAAGGAAAGTTTGCAAGAGAATTTGACTACATAATTAAAAATTGAAAAATTGTGCTCCGTCACTTTGCACAAATATCGTGTTGCCGGCTCATATCTTCAACCCTATGTATTGTTGCATTACATCATTATCCGCACAAAACCACCTTCATCCCTAGAAAGCCTTATTGGATGACATCACTCTTGTCGAGAATAACAGAAAAATATCAAAGAACCTGTTGGAAGTTAAAGAGTGCTATGGAAACCCTCCCAATTCTAGAAGTGACTTCATCCTGGCATTCGGTCATTTTTCCAAAAAACCTTCGCCTTTAGAACAACTTTCTAACTCTCATAGTTCTAGAGACATGTGTCATCCCTTCCAATTCTAGAAGTGGTCGTATCTCAGGATTGGGTCATTTTTCCCTAAAACCCTGAAACACATGTTATCTAAAATTTTATTCTCTACAATTTTGTTCTTGGAAGCAACTTTCTTTACTCTCATAGTTCTTGAGATATGGGTCATATCCCAGGATTGGAAAATTTTTCCCTAAAACCCTGAAACACGTTTTATCTAGAATTTAATTCTCTACAACGTTGCCTTTTTAAACAACCTTCAAACTCTTATAGCTATAGAGTTATTGAGTCATCCTTACTGAGCCTGGAAGTAACTAAATCCCAGAAAGGGTCAGTTTTTTTGTCAGATATGCGTTTCGACTAATTTTATGATCTGAAACTACCCTCAAAATTTCAGAAAAATGGTCGGAGCCGTTTCCGAGATCCTCAAAAGTAAAAGTAATTTTTGAATTGCCGCGTAACAGTTTCTGTCAAAAAAATTTTTTTGATTTATCAGATTGGGTCGGTCAATATCTGGTCCTTGAAACACAGATCTGATGATTCTTTGTTTCGTACCCCGTTCATTATGTAAATCTCGAAAACATCCCAGTTCCTACAAGGAACCTGTCTAGAGCGGCAGGTCCCATTTTGGGTACTGTTGCAGGTTTGACCACATGACTTCCTAGAGTCCTAAGCCTCAATGAGGAAAACTTTGGGCATTTACATATAACATGAACGCCCGTTTCCTCAATTAGGCCGCAGGTACAATTGGGATCGTTAAAGATGCTTGCTCGGTCCGCAATGCCCGGTGATCGCACCCACCACCCTCTTGATGCGCTTCCTGTCTATGTTTGACAGTTCTCTGGCCCACCTACCATCGGGCATCGGGAAGAAACGCTTCGTGTACATTCCTCATAGGCGCTCCAATAGTTAGCGAATTCCGACCTCACCCAGCTCTTCATCCCTTTCACGCATGCCGAGTGTGTGATGGGTATAAGAGGTTCCGGCCTCTTCTCGCTAGCTCATCCGCTTTCTCGTTTCCCTCCACACCAGGGTGTCCGGGAACCCAGACCAGCGTGACCTGATTTCTCAGTCCCGTCCGGTTCAAGGTTTCCTTCAGCTCTTTTATTAGCTTGGATGTCACGACAGTCGACATCCTCTGTCACAGACACATGCCTCTGCTGGGAGTGCCTTCTGCGCGGGAGTGCCGCGAAAGTTTCAGCCTGAAAAACCTGGGCGTATCCACCTAGTCTGTCAAAATATAGTCTATTTCATGATGAGATGCATAATTTCTCATATTCGAAAATATGGAGCACTTGAAAGTTTATACATTTCATGAGTTTCAAATAGTGCGCACGCTTTTTTAGGGAGATAGGGGTTTGAGAAAGCGATCGCTCCATACATTTCGAATTTTTTCCCTTGTATTTTTGCGTGCAAGGGAAAGGGGATGTGTAAAATCCATCTTTTTTAAATCACGCACTGTTTGAATGACCCCAAATACGTTAATTCGTGTTTGTAGATTCGTAGCGAATTTCAATAGATGGTGTCATTTGTTTTCTCTAACCGCATTTATCAGTCAGCTTTAGTGTTGAACCGTATGAATGTATTAAAAAAGGTAGATGCCGCTACTCATCAAAAGCAGGAACGTTGCCTGATGAAATCTGATGCTAGACACGGTCTATGGACTTTTTGAGGCAGCCCACACTTCTGATAATAGCTTTAAGGTCAACACCAACCGTGAAAAAATGGTTAAAGACCAGCAAAAAATAAATAAAACGCGGTCTTTATCGTTGGAAGTTGACAGAAAATTCGAACGTCTTTTTAAATTTGTACGTACCACCACCCCAATCAACGACAACTACTGTTGCTGTCCCCTGGCTGTCTTCATCAAGTAAAGCATTCGTCATCTCTTGAATCTGTTAAAAAAATATTTTCTTTTAGCTAAATTTCATTAAGAGGTTAGACACTGAATTTACCCATGGCCTGTCTCCAGAGTCAATGTAACCATGAGCGATGAAGTAAATGTTGCCATACGGATTGATGCCGACATTTTTCGTTTGTTGCGGATCGTTCAAGTCGAGCTTTTTGGGCAAAAATCGATTATGCCGGTTGAATACAGGAAAGTTGACATTGATTTTTGTTGGGCTTTCCGGATAGAGGCTGACTGGTCGAGTTGTTGTCGTCCAAGGATTTGTGATCGGAAAACAACCGTAGACGCCATAGCATTTGGGAGTTCTCGAATCTGTAATAAAACCACAGAATTATTGTAGGACTAAGGTCTTTCTTTACTATTCGAAACCAACATAAATCTAGAAAGGACATGTGTCCGAGTAATCCATTGAGAATATTCGAGTAAGACTGATAATTTCTTCCTCTAATAGCAGATGTGATTTTGAAAAGAAATCTGAGGGCAATGAAACACAAATATTTGCTTGTAATAAGGTATTCTAATTGGGCGATTACCTGATCAAAGAAACACTTTTTGAAATTCCAGATTTCTCAAAATTTTCAAACTCCCAAGGTGGCATAACGTAGATGAGGTAATGACCTTTAACCCTCTAATATGAATTATTCCATCCTTGAACCCCAACCCTGCCTCCTTTTTGCAAGGGATTTAAGTCAATTTTTGACAGCTGTCAGATTCGAATTTTGGCTCGAAGTTTCAAAAAAGATTCCTCACACTGACACAAATGTGGGCGATTCTTAACGAAAATAAATCGCAGCACATTCTATACATTTGACATTTAGAGCAGACTATCTTTAGTTCATGATATTGACGTTACAAGGATAAGAGATGTCACACTTTTCGTTTAGAATGGTCTATAAAGAATTCAAAATTATAGCTTTTGTACTGTGAAAGGATGACCGTCCGAAGAAACGGCGTAAGAAAGGCCTTCCGAAAGTATAAAATTGACTCCCACCAAACCATTTTTTTGTCTAGGGCCGACGTTAGGACCGACCTAGGGTCCTCAGTAGAGGCCTCGAACAAATACCTACATAGACAAAAATATTTCCCTCCATTTTCTCTATAACATAGTGAAAAACTATTTTTTTGTCTAGGGCAGATCTAGGCGGTATTAGAGAAAAGGAAGCTGTATTTGATTTGGTTACAGGGTAAGGCGGACGAAAAGCATGAGGCTTACAGGGCTTGCAGGCAGACGGTTAAGACTCTAGTCAAGGAAGCGAAGGATCGGTCGTGGAAAAAGTTTGGGGAGGAATTGGAAGAGGCTGGTCAAGGAAGGGGTAAAAAATTTTGGTCGGCAATCAAGGATATTAGGCGGGGTGGTGAAAAGGAGGGCTGCGGTAGCATTTTGGGTAAAGATGGCGAATTAGTTACAGATAAGGGTGAGGTCCTGAAAACCTGGCAGGATTACTTTCAGGATCTATTCGCCTCTGTCAATCCCGTAACAAGCCTTGACAGGGAAGAGGGCCGTAGCGTGGAGGGTGAGGAGGAAATTACATTAGAGGAAGTGTCACGAAAGGTCAGCAGGCTGAAGGCAGGAAAATCCGCAGGTATAGACGAAATTAGGACAGAATTTATTAAGAATAGCGGGCCGGGTGGGGTTCAATGGCTTTGTAGGATTTTCAATTTAGCATTGAAGTCCTCAGGAGTACCCGCTGACTGGAGCTTCGGTGTTATTGCTCCGATCTTCAAGAAGGGTAACCGCAAAGTCCTTACCAACTACAGGGGGATTTCACTCTTGAGCGTGGTCGGAAAGGTTTATACAAGTGTGCTAGTAGACAGGGTTAGGGGTATAGTGGAAGATGTTCTTGACGAGGTTCAGAGTGGTTTCAGACCTCTGAGAGGTTGTCAGGATCAGATCTTTTGTCTCAGGCAGGTTATAGAAAAGCTCTCTGAGAGAAATATTGGTTTATACTTGTGCATCATCGACCTAGTAAAGGCATTCGATCGGGTACCGAGGCAAAAGCTGTTCGAGGTACTTGGCGAATACGGGGTTAATGGAAGTTTATTGGGCGCTATCAAAAGCATCTACGCAGGGAGCAAGGCTGCGGTAAGGATAGATGGTGAAATTAGTGAGGCTTTCGAAGTTAATGAGGGAGTTCGTCAGGGTTGTTGTCTCTCCCCTCTTCTGTTCATAATTTTTATGGACAAGATTAGCAGGCAAGCGAATTTGCAAGGGAATGTGAAGGTGGGGGAAGTAATCATGAAAATCCTGGCCTATGCGGATGACTTAACTCTATTAGCAGATAATGCCAAGGATTTGCAGGAGAATTTAGACTGCCTGAATGCTGCATGTGAGGAATACGGCATGAAAATACGTGTCAGTAAAACTAAAGTTATGCATATTGGCAAATCCCGGAAGGATGTAGTTTGCAGTTTAAATGGGGAGCAGTTGGAACAGGTCTCTGAGTTTAAATATTTAGGAGCCATTTTTTCGGAGAATGGCAAGTTAGTTAGGGAAATTGAAGAAAGGAGAAGAATGGG
>CM055406.1:31034887-31051582 GCA_029228625.1 Pseudolycoriella hygida | reverse complement strand
AGCTGGGAGACGTTAGCTGCAGATAGGCCCGGTTGGAGAAGCATGTTGGAGAAGGCCAAGACCCTTAATGGGTTGTAGTGCCGGTAAAGTAAGTAAGTAAGTAAGTAAGTAAGAATTAGCGAACATTAGCGTCCGCTATTAGCGCGCTAATTTTTTGATTATAAGTGATTAGCGTTAGTTTCGCTATTATTTTTTCCAATGGAGTAGCGTTAAGCGCTATTATTAATT
Organism: Pseudolycoriella hygida; assembly: GCA_029228625.1. Classification (NCBI taxonomy): domain Eukaryota; kingdom Metazoa; phylum Arthropoda; class Insecta; order Diptera; family Sciaridae; genus Pseudolycoriella; species Pseudolycoriella hygida. The sequence goes on along the minus strand of CM055406.1, from coordinate 31,051,354 downwards.
GATATCAGTCCTTCATTACATACTATAAAAACATTTAGAAGCTATCGTCGGCAAAATTAGCGGAATTGGCTGAAATGATCCATCCGTTTTCCTCTAACATACACTAGTTGTCAGAGAAACGGACCAGCAAAAAATTGTTGTATATGTACTACACCTGCGATTCAAACAGAAAGCAAAGTCAAAGTGGATCTCTAAATTTACACGAAATTGTGGGTCATAAACCATGCCACACTAAAATGTCAGCTAATGTTATGGGCATAGGAACGACGTATTTTATGAACGACCCCTTACGGTCTTTTTTCGGTCAATAATTGTGATCCGGGATAGGACGTTTGACATACACACAGATCGAAATCGTCGCATTGCGTAGCTATTCATCTGCCAGAACATTATGATGCGTCAATGCTTCCCGTGGTAATCGGTCGCATATCTTGAGCTGTTAGAATTTTTGTCATGTAACTCAAAATTTCATATAATTCTATCAATTTAATGGGGAGGTTCGAGCCATCGACCCTGGCTACAGGCCTACACAGGGACCAGTTCGAGCTCATATGACACAAGTGTGACAGGGAAGGAGGTGGAGGTCTAGAAAACGTCGATTTTTGCGTGACATACCTTATGAACGGCCCCACAGGTAAAAGCCATGTAAAATGTTGAAGGAACACGGAAACACCTGGTAGGCTCAAAAATGGTAAGATAAGATGGCATAAAGCCACACCAGGTAATTAAATTAAATTAAATAAAAGATTTATAAATAAAAAAAATTGAGTAGTTAGTCCGACTGTTAGACCGAACGGCGGCAGTTGTTGTTAGTTCTCACTGTATATTACAGTGGTATATAAGTGCCAACATGACAGGTGGCGCCCGAGCAAGCGAGCAGTGCCCTGTCTCACTGAAATAGGCGCTGTTCGCCCAAATTTGGACTAGGAAGAACTAAAGAGTCAACGATAACCTACAGCGATTGTCGCTTCAAATAAACTCGACCGTATGAAGCGGACGTTGAATTCTCTAAGAACGTCTATGACTGGCGTCGGCGAGATGCACTCAGTCTGTCAGGTCTGTCATGTTTCTATTAATTCGGTCTGTCATGTGAAGTCTGAACCCGATCACTTGGTCAAGCGACGGTAATTGTTGTTAGCTTTAAGTGCTATGCATGCATGTCGAGTAGCACCCCAGCGCTGTTTTTGGTATACGAGTATACATGTCAATTGGTTATTTGGTTATTTCCGCCTTGTTTGTTTACATTTTTATCATAGACCTACTACCAGTGCTTTCAAGCAAAATTGTGGATTTCTTGCAAAGTTCGTCCTAGACCTACTGCCAGCGCCTCCATTGAACCATTGCTGACGGGTGGCAAAACATAAGTTTTGAACTGACCTATACTCCAAACCGACATATATACTGAGAGCTGCGAACATAAAGGGCAAACCAAGCGGCCACTTCACTGTTAACGTTTGTGCGTTCAAACTCTCTGGGATACAACAAATATACAACATTAACTCATCTGATTAACGAAAATTTCGAGCATCTTGTTATTAAAAATGTGTAGGGGAACCAAGAATTAAGTCGAGAAAAGTTATGAAAAAGATGCGGAACGGTCGACTCGCGGTGGTTATCTGTTTCACAAAATAAAAACCAATTTACAAATGCAAACAAAATGTTTATTAGACACTAAAATTCTAATGTTAATTAAGATGTGACTACATTTACATTATTTTTTAATTTTCAAAGATATACCCTGCATGTTCATTACCTTTACTCAACGAATAAAATTGTTACTTAGACTTAAAATTATCTTTGGATTACTCTTTGGGACAGTTTTGAATCGATTCAGATGAAGTTCACTTATATTAACCTCAGGTGGAATAGGTGAAGGGAAGCAATTTTTTCCAATCGATTTATCTTTCGTATTTATTCAGAATCGTCAAAAAAAACGGCAGCTTATGACTGAAGATACCAGCACCGATGTTCGTCTCGGCTGTCAATGTTTAATGTCACTAGCTGCCGCATATTAGATATTCATCTCGATCAGTGATTCGGTTTTTCATTGAATGAACATAGTGCTATCTCTAAAAAATCATTCTTCTCATAACATTTTTCGACGGCTGTTCATGATACCGGAACAAGAATCTTATCTTTTATAAATTATTTTAAATCATAAATCGTCTCATCTTTCTTGGGGCAATAGATCCTCCACTGTATATAGCTGAATGATGTGGATCATTCGTTAAGTCATTACATTCAAGAAAATTATAGACAAAGTGGCTGAAGACAAATGATTGAGGACAAATCAGATGAAATGTGGAGACTGACAAAATATTTAAAACTTCCATAATATCTTTGGCTGTTCGTTATTGTCTTTAAAATTAAAAAATAATGCAATTTATGTTAAAACTACATTTAAATTAACTCGCAAAACATTCTCGAAATTAATTTCTAAATATAATGGCACTTTGTTTTACATTAAGTGAAATATTTTGACTTTAATTATTTTTCGATTTCTTTTAAACTAAAATCAAAGAAAAAAATGAGTCAAAAAATGGAATATACCAAAATGGCTATCTCGTTTTATAAACATAACCAAAATTACGTAAGTTATGGTAGTAGTTCACTGCTACTAAATTAAATTGAAACTAATGCACAAAATGTATTTTAAAATAATGCAAAAAATTGAAACGAAAGGAAAATTAATTTTTTTTACTTTATTAAATTAAGTGTTTGACTATTCTCCAGTTTTTCGTTCTAGAACCATATCGATTTTATCTCCAGCTGAGGCGATAAGAGGGACCGTTAGGCAGCAATCAAAATCTTGGGTTTTGATTCCATTGACCTTCGAACAAAATAGAAGAAACAATTATTTTAAAAGTCAGTATCGCTCTTAGTAGAGCTGTGTGGGTCGAGCTTATTTCCAAATGGGATCCTAACCGAACCCGAACCAAAATAAAAATTCAAACCCAAACCGAACCCGATCTAAAATGAAAATTTCAAACCACACCCGAACCGAGCCCGAATCAAAATAAAAAATCAAACCAGAACCGAACTCGAACCCTAACTTTTTACGAAAATGAAAACCCGACCTGACAAAAAAATAAATTCAAAAATCCCACCTGACCCGACAAAAAAATAAATTAAAAAAACCGACCCGACAAATTGATTGACCCTTTAGTTGTTAGGGATTTTGAAACAGACGCGTGTGGTGTACTTTCATAACGACAATCGTCGTGTGTAAATTGCATACGTTTCCATATGATCTTTGCGTAAAATACGTGAGCAATTAATAGAATTTTAAGGCGCCATCTTGTGTCATCAAAAAATTCGAATGTTCAGCGGACGAAAAGCGGCTATCAACACAGAAAAAGATGTCGAGCTCACAGCTGCGAGCAAAAAGACATTCGCAATCAATTTTTAGACTTAGTTGATTTTCGATTTGAAATATTCTGATCATAGAGTTCTTCAGAAAACACCTAAGATAGTTACATCCCTTGCAAAGATAGGTGCAGCTAGGTGCAGGTATGGAGATAGCCAAGGCGATGCATGCAATGAGAGTCCCCGCTTTCCTCTGCAGGATGCTGAAAATCTATTTCGAGCGACGAGTGCTAACGTACGATACTAATGAAGGGAAAAATAGAGTAGACATCACAGCTGGAGTACCACAGGGATCCATATCAGGACCAACGCTGTGGAATGTAATGTATGACACAGCGCTGCGGCTGAAACTACCAAGATGCGCTAAGACGACTGCTTTTGCCGACGACTTGATCCTCACGGTATCCGGAACGTCGAAGATGCAGGTGGAGGTAGTTACGATGGAAACGCTAGAAACTGTCGAACACTGGATGACCACAGCAAAACTGAATCTGGCCCACCAGAAAACCGAGATCATGCTAGTCAGTAACTGCAAAAAACTGAGCGGATCGTATTGAACATCGACGGGGAAAAAATTACATCCACTCGCCAATTAAAGTACCTTGGAGTTATGCTGGACGACCGCAGAAATTTTAATATTCACGTGGACTACACGTGCAAAAAGCCACCGCAGCATTCATTGGCCAGAATAATGCCAAACGGCTTTGGACCGCGCAGCAAAAGGAGGCTCCTAGTAGGCGTCACCCTATCGATATTGCGCTACGGGGCACCAGCGTGGATACAGGCGCTAGATACGAATAGAAATAGGAGTAGGCCTAATAGAGTCCAACGGCTGGCAAGTATAAGAGTAGCAAACTCATACCGGACGATATCCCCAGAAGCGGTATGTGTCATAGCCGGGACGATACCCATATGCATAACGCTGATGGAAGACAGCGAATGTCACAGAAGGAAGAGAAGGCAGGGTCAAACTACCAAAACAGTTAGGACGCAATTAAGAGCCGAACAGTGCTGAGACAGTGGCAGCAAGAGTGGGACTCCTCGGACATGGGAAGGTGGACCCATAGACTCATACCAAACATAACGACATGGATGCAGAGGAAACATGGAGAGGTTAACTTCCAACTGACACAGTTTCTGTGGGCCCACTGGTGCTACAGGAAATACCTGCCCTGGTTAGGATTCACATTGTCACCTTTCTGCACGACATGCGAGGGAGAGGAAGAGACTGCGGAGCACGTGTTATTTGTCTGTCCCCGCTTCGAACAAGAGCGAGATGAGCTGATGACTGTGAGTAGGTCAGATGTAAATGCCGAAAACATAATATCGGATATGTGCCGCGTGAGGAGGTGTGGAGAGTAGCGGATAATGTAGTTGCGAAAATAATGGGGAAGCTGCAAAGTGCATGGAGAGACGATCAAAGAAGACTGCCAGTTGATCTGAGAGAGTAGGTGCGAAAGCACAGCCCCTCCCCGAAATAATGCTGTGACTAAGACTAAGGAAGGGGGTTTTAGTTGGACGGTCATTGAAAAAGGGAATCCAACACTACCTTGGTCCGGGAGGACCGGGTGTCTATGAAGATTTCCCCACCCTTACAATGTTGTAGCTTTGTAGTTGCTATAGTTTATGAGATACAGCTAGTGCGTAACGTAAGGTAACGCTTGAGCTTGACTCATAAAACATTGGACGCATAGGTAGATCAAAATTGTGTAAAAATACGTGCCGTCGCGTCTTCTGACGAACTCACTGATAAACCCAAAAAATTCTAGTGAACGACCATGGCGACATTTTCGAGAAAGGATTTGATTTGAGGACCAACCTGCATTATTCTATCGTATGGCCTTAACAGTCCAACAACATCAGCTGGTCCACCACTTCGAATACGATTGATGTACACCCCGCGCTCATAAAGCCCGTCCGAAACTGAAAAACCATAGTCATCGTATACGGTATCCTTGTAAAGCGTTACATGAAAAGATCGTGATTTGCTTTCTTTGCTCGAACTCGATGCCGAATCATTGAACACTGTCGGACTGCGTGGTCGACGTTGTACCTTCGCATAAACCACTTGCGGTTGAGGTAAGTTTTCCGCAATACATTCATTCAAACGATCATTCTCTGTAAGCAAAAATGCAAACTGAGCTAAAAACTCACCAACGACGTTATAAGCTGTTAACAATTTACCATTTACATTTCTAGATATTTTTAAGTCGACTACATTTCCAATGTTTTGTAATAATTTTGTCGCACGTGATAGAGGCACATCTTGAACACTTTCCTCATTGATGGCTAAAAGTCTATCTCCAATGCTTAACTTTTTTGTATTGTACGCCACTCCATTCTCAATGATTCCGCTAATCAAAATTGGTTTTTGCATATCTTCACTTCCGGCAAGCGTAATTCCTAAAGGTCCCCCATTCGGTTCCAAACGAACGTTCGTCACAATTTGATGATTACCGTAGACATGCTTTTCCATTGGAGGTGGCATGTTTGAGTCGTAACTGGTAAATCGTTGATGATGGCCATATTCATCTTCGTATTGATCATTGAATTGGTCATCGGTAACCTCTGTGGTAAGGCTCTGTGTATGATCGTTGGCAACAGAACGTCCAATACAAGGTGGTTCACTTCCTTCGTTACCAAACGGTCGCCTCAACTGAATCATTTGTCTTTTGTCATCGAACTGGTAGAACTCTGGCTGACAACTTTGAGCCTTGAACACTGAACCTATTTCACATTGTCTCGTATTAACATAGTCTGACTTTAAGCCATAATTGCCATCCATTCCATTACGTGCGGTTGTGTTGCCATAAATCGTATTACAACGTTGTTGGGCGTCGAATAGAAAATCGGGTAAGGAATTCCGTTTGATTGTTAGAGTAGTGAAATCATTTTTGTTATCTTTCAATAACGCATCGACGTTGAAATGTTGCAATGTATGTGAATCAACTGCCAGCAAAATATCGCCGGCTCGTAGTGATCCAGTACGATGAGCAGGACTGCCTGGCTTTACTTCGGATATAACAAACGTACCATGATTCGTTCCGTTCACCGTTATTCCCAATCCATTCCCGTGAGATTTGGACAATTTAACGTTGAACACACCGCTAGCAGGAATCACCGAATCCGCCATCTCAAATTCAATTTCTAATTCCACCCAATGCTGTCCATGGTATGTAGGATTCTTCGGACCAAGATCGCCAAGAATTTGTCGTATGACTGATACATCCAAGTTGTACAGCTTGTTAATTGATAAAATTCGATCGCCTTTTTGAATGCATCCGGATCTGTCGGCCACTGAGTCGGGAATTATTTGCGTAATTACTTGTCCCCTTCCACAGGGAGATTTCCCACCAATTATAAGCCCAGAACCTTGCTGACAGTCTAACACCACTTGAAAGGTTTCAGATCGACATATTCCGATGGTTGAATGCATAGTTCCTATTTTTGATTGTTTTTGCATTAATACAAATAAAGATTTACTATAAGAGTTATGTAATGTACTCATATATACTTTTTGTCACTCCCAAGTACTTTTTGCATAAAACGTTGTGTGAAACACGTTGCGAAAAGGAAAATTTTTGTGACACGATGTGTTTATCATACGAGCGTAGTGAGGAAATTCACATCTCTTGACCAAAATTTTTCTTTTCGCAACTTGTTGCATAAATTACTATTACAAAGAGCATCTCTTGAAATGAATGATAAAAAGTCTTTTTTCTAATAAATAATGTGGAGTAGGCGCTAAGAAGTTGTGTCTCGTCAAAACAGTCCCGGTCCAAGACTCGATAATTTGAGCCATAAATAAATTCTCTAAAATACCCAAAAAATTTGGGAATTTTTGGGAATTTTTGGGAATTGATTCCCAAATATTAGGCTCTGATCTGAGCAGTGAGAGAAAGCCAGAGAAATTCTGTTTGTCTTCCAGTGAGCGGTCTTATCGGCGACAATAGCGAATCACGATGTGTGACATTGAAGAGTTCTTCAATCAAATAAGTCCCTCCGGACTAATGAAAAGAAATAAAGAGGATAGATGCCTAAATCACTAATCTTAGACTGTTTTTCTAACGAAGGAGGAGCGTACTTTACTAACTTCTTACGCCTATCCATCCCAAGCTTTCGTCTTTTGTGAGGTAAAAGATTGCCACTTGCTGAAAGGTGAAAAAAATTGATGTGAATTTGCGCGCACTTGACTTTCCCCATAATAAAGAATGACAGAAGGAGATGCAAATATATCTGTGTTACAAAAGAAGATGCAAGACGCTAACCTTATTTGCAACAGACGGTCGGCAGAAGTGATTGCCGCTCTATGAATGACTAATTCCATCAGTACCGTCACCTGGGTAACGAATTTCATCTCTTTCACTCTTTCAATGTGATTTATATTAACATGAGACAATGTATGGGTTACCGATGGAATTAGCCTTATAACGAAATTGTAAATTGTGTAGAGTCTAGAGATGCGCGGGCGGAATTGAATTTCGTGGAATCAGCAAAAAAGTGGAACCCGCTCATCTCTAGTAGAGTCCTGAGTGCTCCTCTGAGAGAGAGAAAAGAGAGAACAGATTTCGTATGAAAAAATCTTTTCTCTCTTTTCTGACCTGTGGCGTATACTAGAGCAGGCTCAGTGAAAATCTGAGAGTGCGCTGTATTTTCTAATCTGATTGACAGAAACTAGGTAGTATATCGTACGGCCCTCCCTCAAAATGATTGTTTGTAAAACATAATGCCAGAAAGTTGGGAATTATTTTTCTGGTGTAAAATACACGACATTTGCATGCAATGTTTTTATGGTCACATTGCAAAAATGTGAACTGTGCCTCCCTCTCTCTAACTGTTTCATCAACAACTTCTTACACATACTCCCTTCGAACTCGCGGGCGCGAGGGCAACGTTATCATTTATCATTTCTGTATATCATAAGAAAGCAAAACGGGACTCCATTTCAAAAAATATTTGTGATAGTATGGAATAACCAACCCGATTCAAGCGGCAAGGAACTTTTCCGAACAAATTTTCTTTGTTTCATGGTTTTTCTTGATTCCATTGTATTGAAGCTGCCATTGGTCAATCCTGTAATGAAATCAATTTTATTTTTCATTAGAATGTTATCGAACAACTGCGTTTCAACTTAATTCATACTTTCATCTTTTTAAATTGGAATATCTCTTTCCAAAAAATAACGCGTATTTAGTTCAACATTTTTTTGCAATGAAAATTTAAACCGTTTTTGACAATTTTCTGCTATTTGTCAGTGTTTTGTTGAAGATTGATGACTATACAACCAATGACATAATAATATATAGACTGGGTTTGCGTAACCCTCAGCTGAAGCGAAAATGAAAAAACGTAATTTGTGTATAGTATGCACATGGCACCAGTGAGTTTCACTAAAAATACGTAATCCACATAAATTTTACGTAATGTACCCACACCACCAAACATTTAACATTTCACGTTTGCTTCCATCTGTGTTAATTTTTTGTCAAAGACTGTATTTTTAGTACACTGAGGGAAAAATCTACAAGCGACGCACAGTGTATTTTTTGTAAGGGTTTGGGGCTTGGGCTTAAACTCGTACAGATTTCAAAATTTTGATGATATTCTATTTTATTTGAATCAAGAAAAGAATATAGGACAGCTGTAATTCCTTTCGACCAATAAATTTTCAGGACTCCCACGTCCAGAGACGAAAACGTTTGTATGGTCAAAAACCACTTTTTTTGTTGAGAGTATTGCCACTTTGGCTATATATTGCAGGGAATTTGCTTGGAATGGATCAAAATTTTTTTTTTTTTTAGACCAAGGAAAACGTTCTTCTTCTGACCATTTATAGTAAGGTAGCCTGGTGCCAAAATTCTGTTTACGCCCGCATCTCGGCTTTACCGAGAAATATTGATTACAAAAAGTTTCAACTTGGCACCAGCGTGCTTCCCTGAGTTCTAGAACAAAGAATACCGAATTCTAATGACAGCTATAGGAAGGCAGTCTGGTGCCAAAATTCTTTTTACGCCAGACTCTCGACACCAACAAGGATATTGTTCCCAAAAATTTTCAACTTGGCACCAGCCTGCTTCCCTGAGTTCTTGACCAAAGAGTGAAATCTTGAAAATATTTTTGATTTTTTTGAAATTTTGTTTCTAAACACTCAATACGTCTCCAGTCACACTGATATATTGTTTTTAATTTTCAGAGGTTTGGTTCTCCTCAACTCATTTGTTCCCACGTGAGTCAGAAGATTTTTCGAACCGAAAAGGAAAACCGTTTGTCCTTTAATCTTTCCGATTAAAAACGAAAAAAAAGAAACGTTATTGAAAATTGTACAAATTAAAGCCCAAGCCGCAAAACCTTACAAAAAATACACTGTGCGACGTAGGAATTATGTTTATAATATACGCGGCCGACGTATTACATTCGCGGTGAATGTATTATCAACCTTATTTAAGTATTGTGTAGTATGCCCATAACGAACATGTTACGAGCTCACATAATAGGTGCACGGCGTTTATAATACGTCCACTGTGGATAAAACACGTCGGCGGCGTATATTATAAAAACAATTCCTACGATATTTATGGATATTTACCTCAGTATATGTCATTGGTTAAAACCATGTGAAAATCCGAAAACTAAAACGATCAACAATCAAATATTTCGCGCTTGATACTGACAGACAAATGAAATTTTCATAAGCCTATCAACTTTTTTAGTGCGACACGACGTCGGGTTATGTCAGTGTATGCGATATTTCATTTTAAATCGTATTATGAAATTTTATATACTTTAAGGCCACATATTATGTACGCATTGGGAGAGGGGGTTTGCTAAAAGCGTACGCTTCATATTATTTCGAGAATTTTGTTCATACATTTTTGCGTACAATGGGGGAGGGGGCCTAAAAATCGTATTTATTTGCATAAGTAATATGTGGATGTGTGATAAAATTAAAGAAATAGAAGTCATCCGTCAGTTCAGTTCGCTCGTATTCAACGCTGCGTTATTTCAGATAGCTAGAATGAAATTCAGTTTTAATTTTTATAACTTCTAAAGGATCTTCTTGTCTAATAGAAACTGTAAGAATTTCGTCTGGAATTCAGAAAAATGTCTCTTTCTTGGTTATTGCTGCTTAAATTTCGCTAGAAATTCAATTTAAAGTTTCCATTGTGTCCTGACGTTTCCAACATATTTCTTGTAACTACATTTTCAATGCCCCGACACTGATGTATAAGTAAAAAATTTCAATTTTATGTTGCAATTCGTTGTGACATTTTTAACATTCAGAGTGGGAGATTTATGTGGGAGAAAGTCATATGAAATCATCAATCAAAGCGATGTTGAAAGTGAAAAGTTGTCATTTCATTTAATTATTCAAGGCCGCATTTTCATCTCCTTACTATCTTTAATTCCTGTTCAACTTAGAATTTTGTAATGTTTCAAACACGTAAACAATGTGGACTCGCAATGAGTCACACCATAGACCTAGAACAGTTATGAATGAATAAATAAAATCATTTTGCAAATATTAACAGCGGACTCGTAATTCTTTTCGCACACGAGTTATTAAAATTATAAATATCCAAATTTAAACAACACCAGAGAAATGAACGAACGTATAACTGTGTGCTGTCGTCAGTCAATCTTGGCGGACCTTTACTTGTATTTATGTATGTGATAATTTTCCCAAATAAGATTGAAAATAAAGGAAAAACGTTCTGGAAGTTCAATGAGCCTGTCAATTATGTGGACAACTGCGACGTGTCGGTAGATGAGCTAACGTAATGAGTTATTAACTGAATCCCCATGTGATTTTGTAGAATAATCATAAGTAACTATTTATTATTGTAAATGTTTAAAGGCAGACAAGTTTTCGTCAGAAAGATGTTATTTGAAATAAAAAGTAGGGAGGCACCTGGAAGTTAAGACAGTTATAAGGCAAAAACACTCATTTAGAACCCAACCTGTCTCTCAAAGGCGTTATACTACTTATACTTGCGCGGATATGTAGATGCCCCTGATCTCAGAGACTTGTTCGTTGTTAAGACTCCTGTGCGAGTGCTACGATACCCTGATTATTTGTTGATAAGAAGGCACCCTACCGCATATGGCTATTATGAACCCGTCAACAATATATCGATCGAATTCAACAGGTTCGCTTTTATGCTTGACAATTCGTGTACTAGGAAAGTGTTTCGTGAACGTGTTCGTTTGTCATCAACCGCTCATTCAGCCTTCGTTGAGTCTCAGCTGTGATTTGGTTTCTGAAGGACTCGAGCGTTGTCTTGGTTCACTACTGCTTTCACCGTTTCATGCGATTTATTTGTTTTTTTTTTCTTCTGTACTTTTTATTTCGCTTGCTACACTTCTCTCAACTCTAATTTTTAAATTCTAATCTTTTGCTTATCATTTAGTTCCTAACTCTATTGTTATTCATTTTAGGTATTTTGTCTCACATTCACTCATTCACTTACTCATTCACTCTCTCATTCACTTAATCATTCACTCTCTCATTCACTTAATCATTCACTTTCTCATTCACTTAACCATTCACTCTCTCATTCACTTTCTGATTTTAATTTGTTTAATTCACATCTCATTTATCAGTTGGTTTGTAAGCTGTTGATATAATAATAATAAAAAAAAATGTATATTATAAACCGTGCATGTTTCGAACTTAGTTACTTTCCAGATAACTGGAACATAGCGAAAGTTGTTCCGATTCCCTAACCGGGAAAAGATCAATCAATACCACAAAATTATAGACCGATTAGTCTTTTAAGCTTACCGTGCAAAATTTTGAAACGAATGATGGCTAAAAGAATTGAAGCAAACCTATCTGCAAACGATATTATTCCGGATGAGCAATTGGGATTTAGAACAGATCATTCATCCAATGACCAACTCAGGCGACTAGCGAATGCGATCAAACGTTTATGAATAACAAATCCACTGGAATGTTGACCTTCGATATAGAAAAAGCTTTCGATTGTGTCTGGCACAAGGGTTTCATTTACAAAATGACCGAATTCAAACTCCCAATGTACATAAATAAAATGGTACAGAGGAGATCCTTCTGTGTCTCAATAAACGGTAGCCATCCAAAAATAATTGCATCCTTGCAGGAGTCCCTCAGGGTAGTGTGCTCAGTCCTCTTTTATTCAATATATACACATCTGACTTGAAAATCTCAAAGGCATGTTTGCCGATGGTACTTCGATTTTTAAGTATGCAAAGAAACCGAAGGTCATTCTCAACAGCCTTAATTACGCTAGTAAACAGTTGTCTGATTTCTGGAAAGCATGGAAAATCAAATTAAATGACGACAAAACGACCGCCACCTTCGTCACTAAAAAAGAGCTAGTAAATAGCTTCCGACAGATAAAGGGACTGCCTTGAATACGCAAATTACCTGGAAAACTATGCTAGACATGACGCTTGACAAATCTATTACGTTTAAAGATCACATAGTACTAACCGTCGAGAAGTCCCTGAAGCTTCTTTCATCCCTATAAAATGGTATCACAAAAATTAAAAAAAAAGCTTCAAATGGATTGTTTTGTTTTTACCTTACTATCTAACACTTACTACTAGGCTAACATAACGGTGACACCTTTTTGATGCAACAGTCGGATCAGCCGATTTTCGACAGATTGAGCTTTGTTTTTGAATCTTTCTTGAATTTTCATAATCTGTTCTCTAACTGTTGGCTGGTTTTCGATCAAATGGAATTCATTCGTAGGATATCTCTTAGGGAGACTGTAAATGGTTTTTAGGCATTTGTTTTGAATTATTTGCAATTTGTTCAAATGCCATGAGCACACTCGCTCCAGACAGGGCTGGCACATTAAGCTTTGATTTACGATTAAGAATAGGGTATAGGGATGCGAGAAGCTTCAGGGACTTATCGATAGTCAGTTCAATATGATCTTTAAACGTAAGAGATTTGAGCGAATTCAAGACAGTAACTTTATCAGTAGGAAGCCATTTACTAGCCCTTTTTTTAGTAAAGAAGGCAGCTGTTGTCTATCATTCAATTTGATTTTCCATGCTTTGCAGAAGTCAGACAATTGTTTACTAGCGGAATTTAGGCTCTTAAGAATGACTTTCGGATTCTTAGCAGACTTAAAAACTGAAGTATCATCGGCGAATATACCTTTTTCACAGGTCGAAATTTTCAGGTCAGATGTGTATACATTGAATAAAAGAGGACTGAGCACACTACCCTGTGGGACGCCTGCTAATGTTTTTGGATGCGCTACCATTTATTGAGACATAGAAGGATCTCCTCTGGAGAAAGGATTGTACCATTTTATTGATGTACATTGGGAATTTGAATTTGGTCATTTTGTAAATCAGGCCCTTGTGCCAGACAGAATCGAAAGCTTTTTCTATGTTGAAAGTTAGCACTCCAGTGGATTTGTTACTCTTGAACAAGTGTTTGATCGTATTCGTTATTCCCCTGAGTTGGTGATTGGACGAGTTACCTGTTCTAAATCCAAATTGCTCATCCGGAATAATATCGTTTGAAGGTGTGCTACGATTCTTTAAGCCATCATTCGTTTCAAAATTTTGCACGGTGAGCTTAAAAGACTAATCTGTCTATAATTTTGAGCACTTGGGTAGTCTTTTCCCGGTTTGGGAATCGGAACAACTTTCGCTATCTTCCAGTGATCTGGAAAATAACTAAGTTTGAAACATGCACGGTATATACGCATGAGTAGGCAGATTCTTAATGAGAACATTATTTATTCCGTTGTCACTAGGCTTTTTTTTAGCTTTTAGCTTTCGAATAAAATGCTTCACTTCATTTGGAGTAGGAAGGTTCATTTCTTAAATTTTTGGATTCACGTAGTTCAGAAACAATGATGCACCACTGGCATTGGATTCAGTTTTTGGGTCGCTAAGATTGTTTAGAGTAAGAGAATGGGCCAAATTAAATGCCGTACTTATCAAATAATCTGCTAGAATATGAATCATTGTGCACATTAGTTTTAGCTCTCTGACTAGCCGTAAAACAAATTTCCTTCGACTCAAGTGACGCCCTTTCATTCAAAATGTTTTTTAATTAAAAAGCAATTATTGTGTCATTCAATTTTCAACCAAAAAAATGGAGTACAGGTGTAAACAGAAAGTGATGAGAAATCAGGATTTAATCAACTCATAAATAAATTTTGATTCTTCTAGTCCAGCGTTAATAGTGTGCTCCATATAAACATCATTTACATATAGGTTGGTTAAATGCTTTCAACATAATATCAGTCGTTTTGATTAGCTTGTGACAGCTGCATCTTATAAAAAAAATTCAATAAACGGATGTGACAACTTCTTGGATAAACATACTTTACACGGGATAAAAACAAACATGCAAACATTCGTAGGATATGAAGATCTAAGAGATGTGTTTGGAGCACTTACTTAGCTTGATATTTACGATTTGTATTATTATTTTTGTGTAGATCTTCCAAATAACACATAAAAACCTATTTTCGTTTTGGTTGGTTATAAAGTCTTTTTTTTATTCAAATGTTCGTATAAAGCGATGCTGTGTGATATGGCAAGGAAAAGAAGAAAGAACAAAAAAAAAACTATCAAGAGACACGTAATAAATGAGCCAAATTAATTGCCTCTTTTTTGGATGTTATTATTTAGAGTTAAAATGGATTTTTTGTTTCCAGACTTTAAAAGCAACAAATTTTCATATCACAATTACTTACCTCTTCTCATGATAGCATGGGAAGGCATGATTTGTATCTGTGTGTACCCTTTGCTGGTGTTTGCATCTAAAATAGCCATGACTTCGTCTGGTGAAAGGGCAGTGTTTTCGATAACTGTTTCATCAATTGAAAGGATCTGATCACCGACAGAAAGTGCTCCGCATCTGTAAAAATGAAACAAAAAACATTTCTCTCGACTTTAAATATGTGTTTTGTATGAGAGCTGTATAAAGATTCTGCCATCATAAGGAAAAAAACTTAGAGAAAATGAGCGGAAAATTTCAACGAAATCGCCGAAATAAATTAAATTAGTGAAAAAATTAAATAAAAGATTCTCGGCGATTGCTTTGTTTAATTTTGTCGCTAAATTGAATTTTTCGGCGAATTTCGTTGAAAATTTTCGCTGATTTTCTCTAAGTTTTTTTTTTCTTATGACGGCAGTATTGTATTAGTGACTTTGGTAATAAAAAACAAACAATTCGCCTCGGAATTCGAATTAATTTCTCTTGGTTTCGCAAGTTACTCTTTATTAGCGCAATTTTCACTTTTAACAGAGCTGCCCTAGTACTCATAAAAAACTTAGCGACGTAATCAGATGAGAGTTTTTCATATATTTTCTCTCACAAATTCTCGTCGCTTAGTTTTTTATTTGTTGTACGGCAGAGGTGACCGGGTTGCCCAAAACTCGGGTCGGGTTTTTGAATTTATGTTTTTGTCACGTCGGGTCGGGTTTTCATTTTAGTTTTTTTTTGGTCGCGTCGGGTTTGAAGACTTCAACTAACAAAATCGACCCGAAAAAATAAATTCACTCAATTATTTTCTCAAAATTGAGTTTAAAAAACATTTCAAATGAAATCTTTTTTCAAAAAAAAATTTCAGGTTTGAATTTTTTATTTCGGTTCGGGTCGGGTTTTAATTTTTATTTCGGTTTGGAAAAAAGGTCGACCCGCACACCTCTACTTCCTACTTGTTAAGGGAATTTCTAAATTTCTTTCGTTTCCTCTTGTGATGAATAAAACTATTTTTGACATAAATGACTAGTCGAACCCCCGCCCCTAGGGGCTAAGCAGGCTTTATCATTTTCGCTTTAACATTTACGGGTATGTTACATAGTCGAACCCCCGCCCCTAGGGGCTAAGCAGGCTTTATCATTTTCGCTTTAACATTTACGGGTATGTTACATAGTCGAACCCCCGCCCCTAGGGGCTACGCAGGCTTTATCATTTTCGCGTGTTGTCTATTCAGAGAGCAATATTGTTTTCGTTTTAAATAATGATGCGTAATGTTTCAACTTCCCCCGTACTCCACTTCCTCCGTGGAACGTATGCAACGTTCCCCGTATTTCACTTCCCCCGCATTCCACTTACCCCGTATTCAACGTTCACCGCAT
>CM055406.1:30947344-31034387 GCA_029228625.1 Pseudolycoriella hygida | reverse complement strand
TTCCTCTTGTATTTGAAGAGGTTAAAAAAATCTGCCTTGCGGGGATTCTTCGAGGAGACGATTAACATAGTTGTTAGTTGATGGTTAAAAACGGTTAAACCTGTCAGATATTATCGTCGTACGTTAAGTTGAGAAGATATAGCACAATGAATGTAAAATATGAACTATAAACTTCCTTTTTCTTATATCAACGACCCAGATCAGAGATGGAATATTCACTTCAAAACGTTTCCATTTGTAACAAAGAGATCTAACGTATTCCCAAATTTCGACGCTTTCGAAGTAATTTTTCAACAAATGGATAGGCTGATTTTTAAGTTTAATAGTCTATAACAATTTATAAGTAGTAAAATGTTTCTTATTTACACTCACGGAAATATATTTTTGCATTAATTGAATTTTGTACTTCTGCGCAGCTTTTTAACACTGCAAAAACCTGCGCAGAAGTACAAAATTCTATTTGATGCAAAAATATATTTGCGTAAGTGTACGATGATTTTCTTAAAATTTATTGACATTTATAAAGATTGATTAAAATTTACTATATGACTTATTGGAAAAACACTCACTTATTTGCATTCACGCGGACTAAGCTTACGCTATCCTAGTTTTTCTTCTATACGTCCAATGAATGACATAACCTCAAGTGAATACTCATAACCAAAAGAGAATAGGCAGTTCTTAACGACAATAGATGGCAGCACATTCTATACACTTGACATTTGAAGTAGACTAACTTATTTGAGAATTTTGACATTTGGAGCGCACTGTCCTTAAGGTATGACATCGACCTCTTGAGGATAATAGATGTCGCACTTTTCGTTAAGAATGGCCGATAGCCAGAGTAGCATTACAGTTCCATTTCTATCACCCCATTCAAACCCATCACTTACTTTTTGCTCACATTTTCGAGTGTGTATCCGATCGGTCAGGTTTTTTTACCCGATAATACGAGTAACTATTTGAAACATTAGGATCTAAAATCATTGAATTATAGTGTCCTACATCGCAATTTAAAAATTTGATTTTGGGTTCGAATGAAAGTGGAAGTGAGTTCAACAATATTTCCACACGGTGAAACTCACTCAAAATTCAGAAGAATTTTGTTCAGATCACTTACGGAAATATATTTTTGCATCAAATAGAATTTTGTACTTCTGCGCAAGTTTTTGCAGAATTAAAAAGCTGCGCAGAAGTACAAAATTTTATTAATGCAAAAATATATTTCCGTAAGTGTATCTGAACAAAATTATTTAAAATTTTTAAGTTTTTATACTATTGAATGGTTCTGTAAATTAGAGTTCACAAATTCCAAATTTGATGGAAGTTGCGCCTTCTGCATCTTCAATCACAACTCGTGTCAGTTGAAAGCCTGCATAAAAGGAGACATCACTGTATTTCTGGCTGGAATTGAGATAGATGATGGGTGAGGGGCTCTATAAGGGACCTATTTCTTTAATTAAAAAATGTACTACTTTCTACCGTTGTAAAACCACAACTTACTGAAATGCATCATATCTAATTCGGAAATCGGAAGTCATCCTTTCGGTAATAAACGTATTGTTATCGTCAACTAAATACACACTTCATTAGCAACGGTTTCCGTCCGGCAAAAATTTTGAATTGTCCTGATTTATCTTCTTTCAGTCATTTCTCATAGTTTAAAGTATAAATTACATACATTAATCGTACGCACAATAAATATATCACGTTATATAAAAGATATATTTATAACTGGAATAGGATGTCATAAATCAAAGACCGATGACTCGCTAACACAATATTTTACTACTAAAAAGCATTCGTATTTCAACAGCAAAAATATTCATTAGGTAGATGGTAGTTTTTTTCGAATTTAAGAAACGCAGCCACCAGTACCCAAATTTCAAATGCAGTAAAATTTTTGCAACAAACGAGACTTAGCTTCGGGCCTCTACACCGTAACCCTGAACCGCTCTTTTCTTTATAGAAAGAACCGAACCGCATAACCTGAGAATTTAGTTGTGAAAATTGGGAAAAATGTTTACTGAGAAACTTTTTGTCACTATTAGACATTTCGTGTTGATGCTTTGATGGACCATTGGTCATTAGATAGAAGTCTTGACGTAATTAGAACTGGAATCTCCGACTACGAAACCAAATGGGATGTTACGTTCAATCTGATAATTTTCACGTCTTTTGCACAAAATTCATATTTAAGTAACTTGTTGCATAAATAGCTATTTTCTCCATTGTATCACTTCTTTGAACTATGGCATGAGTTAAGGCCCATAAATTTCGCCTGATTTTTTGACTTTACAGACCCCCTTGTCATATTCTGTCTGTCCCCCTCGAAACAGACACGACTAATTGTCGGAACCTTAACAACATCATTAGCAGCGCTTCTATCTTCTTCCTTCTTTGCTTGAGCCGTCAGATCCCAGTAAGGGATGAAGGTAAGAGGAATGGTTGTGTGTCATTGCTATATTGGAAAAGAGCCCATAGTCTAGTATTGTATGCTACACTGAAAACTCACAATGGCGATATGCTGCATGTATATGGGTAATTCCATTGGGAAATGTAACGTAGGGAACGCTTGGATCTCATTAAGTACACCCAGCGATTTTCATCACGTTAACATTTTTTCTCACTAAATCGCATATGGCCAACAACTTTCTAGAAGAATGTAAGGCTGTATCTCATTCAGAAAACAGTGATATGAGCGTTCCTACGTTACAACTACACCGTGGAACTACCCATATGTTTACGTATTGTATAATATGTTAGTTGTGGGCTAGCAAGAGAACGTCGGGTCAAGAACTTGTTGGTGAACTGAAGCTGTTCGATAAAGACATCGTCCCTGGAAAGAAGGTGAAATATCTGGGAGTTATTCTCGATCACAAGTTAAATTGGATCGAGCATGTCAAGGACAAGGCACAGGCTATAGCAGCTTTCTGGATTTGCAGGGAGGATTGGGAGGAACTGGGGTCTACCGTCCATGGCTACACTGTGGATTTACGAAGCAGTCATAAGGAATATGATGAGTCACGGCTGCGTTGTGTGGTGGCCGAGACTCGACATAGGGAGTGCGAGGAAATTGCTGAACGAGATTCAAAGGCTGGTGTGCATTTGTGTTACCGGTGCTATGAGGTCGACAGCTACGGCGGCCATTGAGACGTTGATTAACCTGCCACCGGTCTACGTGGAATTAAAGGCGAAAGCCTTTGCTGCTGTGGACTCCGAACTTCACTTCGGGCCATGGGAAAATCAAGAAGGTCATCACTAATGAGGTCTTTGAGATGCCTAGGGACCGTATGAGACCGGGGACAGACTTCGTGAGGCGGTTTGAGACTGTCGTGCCCAGCAGGTCGGAATGGCTGGAAGGCTGGCCAAGTCACATCTCGGGTGAAGAAATTGTGAGCTTCACTGACGGACACTCTGGCGTGGAGGGAAACGAGAGAGCGGATGAGCTGGCGAGGAAAGGTACGGCAACTTTAAGTTGTGGGCCAGAACCTTTCATACCCATACCCATACTCGGACTCGAAATGTGTAAAAGCAATAGAGTGTTGGGTTAACTCGGAATTCGTTAACCATTGGAGCACCTGGGGGAGGAGTGCACACAAAGCGCTTCTTCCCGGTGCCCGATGGGAAGTGGACTAGAGAATTGCTAAACATGGACAGGTGTCGCATCAAGCGAGTGGTTGGTGCGATCACCGGACACTGTAAACTAAGCAAGCATTTCACCAATGATCCCAACTGCACCTGTGGCTGCGGCGAGGAGACGGGCGTTCACGTGATGTGTGAATGTCCGAAGTTTTCCTCACCCAGCATAGGGCCTGCCGCTCTAGATAGGTTCTTGGTTGGGACTGGGAGGTTTAAGGAGATTTACATGATGAATGGGTGACGAAACAAAGGATCACTAGATCTGTGTTTCATGGACCAGAAATGGACCGCCCCAACCTGATAAATCTAAAAATCTAGTTGTGGGCTATATAATTATACAACATGTATGCAAATTATACAGAATGTAGGAATGTTATACTAGTGTGTTGTATAATTATACAGCCCACAACTAATATATGACGTACAATACGTAAGCATATACATTTAAAGAAGGTATAGGATCCAATAATGCATCATATCACCATTAGGGTGTCAAATGGTGTGTTAAGCGTAATATAGTACTCCTTTATGTACCTTAGCCTCTGTCCACCTACTCCTACATCCTATCCTACCCGTGGTGACACCTGTTATAGTGAGCAACCCGCATGAACGATCAGGTAACCAACCCTGGTGTAGTAGTGTGGGTCACTTGGCATAAGGATGAGGGGGGCTGCCTTCGGGTAGTACCTAAACGGCACGTATAGGGAGGGCCGAAGGCAGCTAGGCGCTATCAAGATGGGATGGCGACTTAGTATGGTGGCGGATGATCTCAACAGCAAGAGACAACGGCAGCATACACAGCCCTAGTCAGATGGGCTACCAGCACCACCTGGTGACTTCCCTACGGGTCATCGGGAGAAGGAAAGTAGGTTGGGCGCTTGGCTAACTCCCAGACACCGTAAAAACAGTCTTGTTATGAATTCCCCAACACAGCCTCGGATCGGACAGGATAAACGGCAACGACTCAAGCATCGGAAAAAGGACAACGATTTGCAATTAGGAACATGGAATGTAAGATCTTTGTTGCGGCCAGGAGGATTGAGATCTCTCACAAGTGCGCTAAGAGCGGCAAAAATTGACATAACAGCTGTGCAAGAAACGAGATGGCCTGGAAAGGACACCATGACCAGTAGCGACTATAAGTTCTACTATAGTGGGAAGAGTAACGACAGTCCAAGAGAGTATGGAACAGGCTTCATGGTCCTCGGCAGAGCTAGAGACGCGGTGATTGGTTTCAGTCCTGTTGACGAGCGATTGTGCTCTCTACGGATAAGAGGAAAATTTTTCAATTACACTCTTATAAACGTTTATGCGCCTACGGAGGAAAGCGACAACGAGGTGAAGGAGCTATTCTACGAGAAACTGGTGGATGTATATGAGGGAGCGCCGAAACGAGACATTAAAATTGTGCTTGGAGATTTTAATGCTAAAATAGGCCGCGAAGTATTTTATCGTCCCACAATCGGTAAACATAGCCTTCACGAAAACTCGAACGAAAATGGAACGCGGGTGGTTGATTTTGCAGCATCAAGAAACATGGTTGTCAGCAGTACCTATTTCCAACATAAAGACATCCACAAAGCGACATGGGTATCACCGGATAAACGAACCAAAAAACAGATTGACCATATTTTGATAGATGCACGTCACTGTTCAAATATGTTGAATGTCAGAAGCTGTAGAGGACCGAATGTAGATTCCGATCACTACCTGGTGAGAGCGGCAGTTAGGTCTCGAATATCGGTTCAACACAATCGACAACCGGCATTGGAAAGGTGGGACGTGGAAAAACTACAGAACGAAGACATTAAACGTCAATATGTCGACAGGCTGGAGACGAATATTATTGCGGAATGGTCAGCGAACAACGAAGCGTAGACGATGCGTGGAATCAAATTAGACGGAATGTAGAGAGCGCCGCAGCAGAGACAGTGGGAACGAGAACGGGAAATAAAAGAAATATCTGGTTTGACGATGAATGCCAGAAGGCCATGGACGACAAAAAAACACAGCTCGCCTGAAAACTCTAAGTAGATTCACTCGAGCTGGCCAGGAAAAGTACCGTTCTAAAAGAAATTTCGAGAGAAAACTCTTCCGACGGAAAAAGCGACAGCGTGACAAGGAAGTTTTGATCGAAATTGAGAAGTTTGGCAATCGGAAGGAGACTCGGAACTTTTACCGGAAAGTGAACGAATCCAGAAACGGTTACAGTCAACAACCTTTGCTGTGTAAGGACAAGCATGGATTGGTCTTAGCAGATGAGGAAAGGTGTATCGCGAGATGGGCTGAGTACTTTAAGGAACTGCTTAACCCGAACAGACCGCTCAACCGAGACGACGAAAACGACGAATTGCCATTTCAGACTGCGCAACCATACATAGAAGAACCAACGATGCAAGAAGTTGAAGCTGAAATTTTAAAGCTCAAAAATTTCAAAGCCCCGGGGACTGACAACCTACCCGGTGAACTTTTCAAGAACGGCGGCAACGCGCTATGTATGGAGATGCACGAGCTCATCATACGCATCTGACGAGGAGTTACCGGAAGATTGGAAGACCAGCATACTTTGTCCCATATACAAAAAAGGTGACAAATTGGAGTGTGGCAATTTTCGAGGAATCGCTCTGCTGAATATTGCTTACAAGATATTTGCAAATATTCTATATCAGCGCCTTCATCCATACACGGAATCTACGATAGGTGAATACCAAAGTGGTTTTCGTGTAGGTCGTTCAACATCGGACCAGCTGTTTAATATCAGACAGATCTTGGAGAAGTGCAAGGAGTACAACATTGAAACACACCATTTGTTCGTTGACTTCAAGGCAGCCTATGACAGTGTTAGAAGAAGTAAGCTATGGAGAGTCATGGAGGAGTTCGGAATTCCCAACAAACTGATCTCGCTAACGAAGCTAACACTAAACGGAGCTAACAGCCGAGTAAGGATCCGCAATCAAATGTCAGAGACTTTCGACATTGAGGAAGGCCTACGTCAAGGAGATCCTCTTGCAACGCTGCTTTTCAATTTAACACTCGAAGCAGCTGTTCAAACCATGGACATAGACTCCAGCGGCACCATTTTCTCCAAGTCCAGTCAGTTGCTTGGTTTTGCAGATGACCTGGACATTATTGGCCGAACTATGGATGTTGTTAAAGATAAGTTTATGGCCTTGGAGAGGAAAGGTACCGACCTTGGGTTGAAGGTCAATGACGGACAAACGGAATACATGATCATCCCACCTACGAATCGATATCGGGAAGATAACGTAACGATCGACACACACACATTCAAAATGGTCAATAAGTTCGTATACCTTGGATCAGAGCTGAACATAAACAACGACATTGCGGACGAAATAAAAAGGCGAGTAACTTTGGGCAACCGGCGTTATTACAGCCTGCTGAAAATTCTAAAGTCCAAGTCAGTAAGCCGAAATTCAAAATGCGCACTTTATAAAATTGTGATCAGACCGGTAGTTACGTACGGTTCGGAGTCGTGGTGCTTGACACAGAAAGATGAACAATCTCTGCATACGTTCGAGCGAAAGGTACTGCGTAAAATATTTGGACCAGTATTTGACCGAAAACTGAACCGATGGCGCAGACGATATAATCACGAGCTCATAGAGCTTTTTGGAGAGCCCGACATAGTCAGAACAACAAAAATAAATAGACTACGTTGGCTCGGTCACGTACAACGAATGAATGAACATCGTATTCCAAAAAAAAATTCTGAAGTCCAAACCTGAAGGCAAAAGGAGTGCAGGGCGACCCAAGTCCAGGTGGAGCGACGCTGCTTTTGCCAACTTAAGAACTGTGGGAGTAACCAGCTGGGAGACGTTAGCTGCAGATAGGCCCGGTTGGAGAAGCATGTTGGAGAAGGCCAAGACCCTTAATGGGTTGTAGTGCCGGTAAAGTAAGTAAGTAAGTATCATATCACCATTACATTGTGAGCTTTCGGTGTACTTGTCGGGACACGCTAGTGTCGTCATCTAACCGTAAATAGTCGTTTCGGTTAAGCGGCAGAATTCAGTTCGCAGGAAAATCGCTGGGCGCTTTTATTGGTGTGCGGAGGCTAAAAAATTCGTTAAGCTTTTTAGAATTCGTATCGATTCGATGACAGATTACTCAAAGTCAACTAAACACCTCATCCAACGAAAAGGCATCAGCACAATGCAGCCTATTTCTCATAGGTACACTTCCGTTATCAAATGGAACGGATGAGTTGTTTCTTCATTTTAATTTGTTTTTAATAAAGCATATTGGAAAAATAAATATTTATCATCTCGACTGTTCTAATATCCTTAAAGATTATAAAGAAATACACGCAACGAACTCTATTCGGACATTTGAAGTCAGTATTTTGGAATGTGAGTAAAGAATTGAGAATTCAACAACCATTTCTGAATGCCCATAGGAGAAACAGAATATCAAACGCTTCGGAAGGGTGTCGAGGTTTTATACAACGTTACAAAACTACAACAAACCCTTCAAAAACTCCCTCCGACCGCTACGGTTTCGGAAGCCCGGTATATTTTAATAGATTTCTACGAATAACAACAATCAAAAGTAAGAGACTATTTTTACCTTTTTGAATTTAATAGGCTTTTACGTTACTCTATCATTTGTAGTGAAATGTAGCTTGTGATTGCTTTATTGCATTTTATTGCCACTCCGTTGAAAATATTTATAATCTTTTTACAGCATCTTCGAGAGTAATTGCATCTAAATCAAGTTAATGAATTAATTATTTGATGTGAGAAAGTATTAGGCTGTGTTGATATATTTATATTTAAATTTAACAGAACTGAGGATTTGTGGTACAATATAATAGTAAAGATACAACTAACCTACACGTCTTATTTGTGCTCAGCGGTGATAATTTTAACAGACAAAATTTTCTTGTTGTTACAATTACAACTAGAAAAACAAACAAAAAAAACACAACTCTATTTCTTAGCAACTATATTGCATCATTGAACCATAGAGTTCAAA
Organism: Pseudolycoriella hygida; assembly: GCA_029228625.1. Lineage (NCBI taxonomy): Eukaryota > Metazoa > Arthropoda > Insecta > Diptera > Sciaridae > Pseudolycoriella > Pseudolycoriella hygida. The sequence continues at coordinate 31,025,750 of CM055406.1, read as the reverse complement.
CGAATGATGGGTAAGTTGACAATTATTACCCATACCTCTCCTCGGCAGACCCGTTTTACAACAAAACATAAAAAATTTATTGAAGCAATTTAATTACAGAACGAAACTAATGCATTGAAAATTCAGAGGGATTCAGCTCATGATTTTATAAAAGCTTAATTGAATGAAATTGTAATTGATGAATGCATCACGTGGCTCATTCATATAATCTCGTTTAGAATTAGAATTGCGTTAAAATAGTTTCATTGATTCGCTATGCAACGATGATGAAGAGTTCTTAGTGATCAAGTTCGATTAGCTTCTAGAGACGTCTAAATAAAATCGTTTCATAAATTAATTACTTGCATTCAATTTATGATTATCTTCAATAGATTCAAAAGTTTATTTAGATTCTACGTTTCATAAAGAAATGTAAGGAAAGAATGTGGGTATACACCATAAGTCGTTCGATTGTTTTGTATTTTCATATAGCAACCAAATTGAATCTTGTTATCGCTACGTTAATTTATTCAATTAAAAACATTAGATTAGTACATAATGTGATCGCTTTAGAAAAAGTTTTTGACTTTATCGATGTAAAGCCTGAAGATAAGATGTGTGTATTAAGTGACTTTAATCTCAAAGATATTGAATGGCTCCCTGACCCTAGCGAAGATTTTTGCGAGTGGCTTCATGATCGGGACTACTTTATAGATTCTAACGTGTTTCTCCCTGCCGAAATCGAAGTGGGTTCTAAAGCTAATATAATTTACTCATTCTATCTATGTGTCATTCGTTGCTTTGTAAGTAATTGGATAGACCAGGTGGAAATAGATTTCCATACCATCTCAAAGGTTTCATCAAGTCAATCACGTTCGTAATCATCAGGACAATATCTTGGATCTCGTGTTTGTCAGCAATCCTAACGCTGTTGAGTTGGTGAAATCTTGTATTCCTTTGAGTCGTGCAGATAATTATCACTATCCAGTTGAAGTGACTGTCTACACTGACTTCGTTGAGAATATTGAGCCTATGCGAATTCAAAACGAATTTAACTTCAAGAAAGCAAATTTTGATGGAATGAACAATTATTTGAATTAGATTGACTGGGATAGTGCTAAGTGCTAGTGTCGGTAATGTTGTTGATGGTTTTTATGATAAACTTTTGATCGGATTGAATGAGTTTGTTCCCTTAAGGAAAGCTTTCGAAATAATCGCCTTGCTATAATCAGCGGATAAGAAATCTCAAGAACAAGATGAGTAAAGCTCATAAGAAGTATCGCGACTCCGAAGGAAGGGAAGACGAGGCTAAGAATAAGATTAATTTCTTTGCAATTCGTAAGGAGTTTAGTACCGTAGCAAGATTCGGCGTATGCCAGGTTCTTAAAAAATACTGAGCAGAGTCTGAAAGACAACCCTTCGAAATTCTGGTCTTATGTTAACTCACGCAAAGAAACAAAAGGTTATCCTTCAATGATGCGCCTCAATGCGAAGAAAGCTCAAACTTCGCGTGAGATTTGTGAATTATTTGCCAATTTTTTTGAAGGAGTTTACGTCACTGATTCAGTTAATGGAGATAAGTCTAACTCTTCACCTGTTGATAAATGTTGCGATCTCGGATCGATTACTTTGGACACTGATGTTGTCTCGTCTTTTAAAAGTTGACATAAGAAAGGGTGGAGGCCCCGATGATATTTCTCCATTGCTTCTTAAGAATTGTGCTCAGAATCTCTGTACTCCTTTAAATAAGATTTTTAACCATTCTCTGTTGCAAGAGAAATTTCCATCTCGTCGAAAACGTCATATCTCACTCCAATCTATAAAAGCAAGTCTAGAAATGACGTTCAAAATTACAGAGGTGTCGCTATTTTACCTACGTTTGGTAAGCTCTTTGAGGCTATAGTTTGCGATATTATGACGAATGAACATCACCATATGATTTCTTAATCCCAACATGGGTTTATTAAAGGTAGATCAACGTCGACCAACTTAGTTGAATTAGTGCGCAACTAGATGTGTTAGTTGTACACCGACTTTGCAAAAGCGTTTGACAAGGTTAAACACTACTCAATATTAATGCGCAAATTGGGAGAAATGGGAAGCTGTCTGTAGCTGTAAAGCTGTCTGGCTGGACGTCTAGATCGTTTTGCGTAACTTCAGGTATTCCACAAGGAAGTCTTAGGTCCTTTGATATTTGTTCTTTTTATGAATGACACCACCAAGATTTTTAATTCAAATAATAATTATTTCTTATATGCTGATGACCTGAAAATCTGTTGTGTTGTAAGGACAGTTAGAGATGCGATTCAGCGTGATCTGGATGCTCTTGCAGTATGGTGCCGGTGTAATTGCTTGCACTTAAACGTTGAAAAATGTAATATAATGTCCTTTAGTCGTAAGCAAACTGACATTGAGTTCATGTACCCCCTCGAAAGAGTGTCATTGATAAGGGTTCAATTTATTAGAGACCTTGGGGTAGTGATGACAAGAAATTTACTTTCTCTAGACATACCGATAACATCATTGCTTGGCTTTGTCATCCGAAACTATAAGGACCTTAGAGACGTACTAACTCTTAATAGTGTGCACTTTGCCCACGTGCGTTCGTATTTAGGCTACGCATTCGTTGTTTGGCACCCATGCAAAGGCACTTGAGCCTTGAGACACGGTATGAGCCTATTAATAATATGTGTATGGTGTTCAACAAATTCTCGCGCTTTTATGCCAATGGAATTTCTCGTTATGCATTCCGATCAAAAGTGAAAACTATGAAGTTACCCGTTTAACCAAACGGTGAGTTTAAATTAACTTGATATGCGCAAGCTCTACTGGCCAATTGGTCTTCTTCTAATCAATAATTGATTAGTCTATCCTAATCTTCAACGATTAGCGTTTTTCCTAATCTTAATCGATTAGTGTACTGTAACCGTAACAACGTCACAAAAACTAATCATTTTCTTTTAGGTGGACCAACTTGTGAAACTCATCCAATAAATGAACATCGATTTGGACTCATTGGAATGAACTTCAAATTACTATATTCTTCTTAATTTTCTTATTTGATACAATAATTACAGGAGAAGAATCGTAAGATTGTGCAACGTTTCGTTTTAACTCATTTCACCGAAAAACCAAGTTTTACATGCAAAAAATGCAAGTGAATACGTGAAAAAGGAGATAAAAGAGAAATAAGAAAGATGCACAAGCTTATGATTCTCTTCCTGTAATTAATTTTTTTTTATAACATATTACCCATTTGTTAGAATGTAAGTAGTCAGGCGGATATTGTAGCTATTGACGAAATAAAGTATAAGAATAAAACATAAAACATAATGAAAACCACCGCATAGGTTTTCTTCGTTCATCTATAACAACATCCTGATCTGGATATACTATAATATCACAATTTGCGGGTTGAGACCTTATAGAAGAAAACTAAATAACGAAGTTAAGCAAAAGTAAATAAGAAAAAATTACTGGATTTGGCCGTAGGCGGGCTCAGGATGAAAAGAAGAAGATGAAAGGAGATCTAAAAAATTGAGAGAATGAGTCTTACACAAAAGTAACTTGTGTACTTCAACGCTCACAGTATTTTGAAATATCATCAGAGGATTATAAAAACCATCGCGACCAATTGTTCTATTTTCTTATAAATATTTTTTAGACATGTGAATAATAATATTGAACCTCACTCCATAAGAACCCCTCAAACCACAGCCATTAAATGTCTCTCCCAGCACGCAGTCGATTCACCTGTAGAGTAAAAAGTGCTCCCAAGAAAAAATCCCATGATGAGTCAGACGACGTTTTCGTTGAACCACCAGCACAACAGAATAAATTTTGTTCAGTTGTCATCGTTCATGACGTTTTAAACGTCAAAGCTATACAGCAAGAGCCCGTACCGCTTTAGTTCGATAAGATTCACTGGTGACGATTTTGAAAGATTTTATATTATTATATTAATTGTCAAAATTTTCAGCAGTAAAACTTATCGAACCAAAGCTGTACGCGCTCCAAATGAGCTGTTAAGAAAAATATCCAAAATATTTTCGTCGTTAATTCATAAGGCAGTTCTTAACGAAAATAGATGGCAGCACATTCTATACACCTGACATTTGGAGCAGATTATCTTTACTTCATGATATTAACGTTACGAGGATAATTGAGAATTGCATTAAAGAATCTAAGAAGCATGGCCAAATATTTGACGTTTGAAACGTCATTTCGAATGTTGGATCGTCTTTTGATATTAGCAGACGCAATTTAAAGTGCTAAAAAATAAAAAAATCAATCAAAAATGTGAGTAGAACGCTTTTACGTCATCCACTCCCTCACCAATATCTCGCACGCATCTGACTAATTCCATCGTATCGTCACCTGGATAACGGATTTCATCTCTTTCACTCTTTCGATGTGATTTATATTAACATGAGACAAAAACAGATTCGTTCTCCAGCTGACATGGTAGGGACAGTGTATGGGTTACTGATGGAAAAACCCATATAGTTAAAAGATGGTAACAGTTTTGATTATAACAGCTATCCCCATAAAACTGTTTGAAGTGAAATACAACGTTGGCTTCCGTTAAAGAATTACATTTGTATACTTTTTTTGCTCTTAAAAGACTCTATTGTGGTATCATCATTTTAGGAGGAAGAACAAACCGGACTCGAGCAAAAACAAATATTAAATTCCATTGTAATGTGTGCGAAAATACACTTTAACACTTGCTTTCACATAATTAAATGCTGCGTGGAGAGTGATATTGGAATTTTGAATATCTTTCTGTTTATTTAGAAATAACTTTAATTGCGCTTAATAATTACATCGTACGATTAATCCTGACGTGGAATTCGGAATGGGTAAACAATAAATTTAATGAATTTATTGGATCTAAAGTACCAAGCGAATGAATTGCAGTTCGCCGCATATTTTGCTTCATTATTTATTTCCTAATTTATAAAAATGTTCGCGAATGCAGTTCAATAAATAGACACAGTTTATTCTTGAAGCAATTTCTGAACGTTTAAACGCTTTTAATTTTCATTCATAAAAATGACGACAAAGTGAGAACAAGTACTTTCTGAAATAAGTCAACAGTTTTTATGTCTGTTCATAATTTTATGTTTGGTTCGATTTTGTGTGAAGTTACTGCCTTGAAATCGGATGTATTTGAAATGTAGTCATAAACTGAAGAGAGGGCAAATGATTAACAGTTTTAATTTTATTGGATGATTTGTAGAAATTCCTTTTTAATTGCCTGTGCATAATTGATTCTCACATTTCGTGGTTCCAACTTTGTTATAACTTTGTGCAGACTTTACCGCGTGAAGTACGTGCATTGTTCAATTTGATGAAAACAACATATTAGTCAATTAGAGTAGACGAAATGAAATAATGGTTTCAAATATTCATCACATTAGTCACATTCATTTCACAAGAAGTTGGGTCAATAACATCTAAAAACTTACAAAAAATTCACAAGAATTCTTCGAATGGAATGAATCGTAACATTAACATAACTTCTCAAATAAAACTGCTCTTATATTCTTAAGATTTGCACGACCGATTCGAATAATGATGTTCACAGTCTTGCGGCGGACTTATTGCAATGGAAATTTAGAATGATTTTTAATGAGAATAATGAGCTGCAATATTTTTACATTGTTTAAAGAAAGTTAAAAGTATACTTCGTCTCGACATAAGATACCAAAAATTTGTGTATGGAGTATGTGATACGTGCGCAAAAATTTACAATTGCAATATCACAAAACTATAGCGAAAAACAGTGTCTAAACATCAAAATTAAGTGATTCAAGTTACGTATGAAGGTTGTTTAACGTACTAGATGTCATTTCGGTGTCGCATGAGGTTTTATCACACTAGTGCGCAAAAGTGGTTTTTACGCACTAGTGCGAAAAAATATTTGAAATTTCGACAAATTTTTGTCGGTGAATTGCAAAAAATAAGTTACACACCATCATTCAGGGGGTATTTTGGCATGTTAGACGACTGTTTGTTGTTTAATACACATTATGTATGCTGGTAGTTTGACGCACACGATGTGTTGCCGAACTCGCCTTCGGCTCGTGTCGGCAATCTCACATCTAGTACGTTAAACAACCTTCATACGTAACTTGTATAACTTAATTTTGATGTTTAGACACTTTTTTTGCTATAGTTTTGTGATATTGCAGATGTGAGTTTTTGCGCACGTACCACGTACCCAATACACAAGTTTTTGGTATCTTATGTCGAGACAAAGTATACTTTTAACTTTCTTTAAACAATGTAAAAATATCGCCCGGCGATTCGCCCCCTTGTACGAATTTTGAGAAATTACCGCTGTAAGTTTTTGCGTACGTACTGATGGATGGTACTCAATCCAAGTATGAAAATGTTTCAAATGCGAATAATGATAAGAATATTGAAGAGCTTTATTCCCGTATTCATATGCATTGAGGAATAAGAATACATTCGGAGCAAGTCGTCGCTCGTTTTATTTATTAGGAAGGTTTCGATTCTTTTTACGACCGAGAGGATTTCACATATACGCCATGCCATAAAAAGAGATTTTTTTTTACTAGAAACAACGATCACTGAAAGCCTTCAGAGTGTAAAATGTAGTTGAGATTTTGAAGGAGTCAGGAAATCGAGTTATCTGGTTTCAGACAAAAAACATTCACTAAACAAATTGTCGATTTTACCATCCTACTTTCGTCACTTTACATCGCAAACGATTGAAAAAATTGGAGTTATTTTTAAACAATTTTCGAGAGCATTCCTTTTTATGTTACCCCCATATGCCATGTATGTTCGTAAAAGCAAAAACTACATTCGTCATTTACATTCACATATTGTAAGAAGAAAAGTAACTCAAAATTTTTCCCTTGTGACTCTTCAAAAAGATTGGAAAAACAATTAAAGCGAAGAAAGCAGCATTTAATTCGGTTTTATGGCTTTGTTGTTGACTTCAACAACAGATACACGTTACGGCGACGGAATACGTTGACTTGAGACAGTAATTAGACCCGCACATACACGATGTAAAGTTTTAAGTAAGGTGCAAGCATCAAGAGGTATGACAGTCGAGAAATTCAGTCTTACGATCTTTGACAACAAATTTCATTATCATAATCATACTTATAGACCATTAAAATCTTAGTGAGCAAAAAAATTTCTTTCAATTTATTTGTAACAAATAACAAAATAAAATAAAACAAAATAAAATAAAAAATTTAAATGATATAAAACACTTCATTCAAAGGTTCACTCTTCGGGAAAGACTTCATAATACTGGCAGCATTACCGCGCTGGATTGCCAGGGATACATTTTGTTTGAAAAACAGTTTAGATCTTGATTCGCCTGTAGCTTTTGTCATTAACCAAGAATGTGAGCAAGAAGTTTCACAAAGAAAAACGTCGAATTCAACACACATAAACGATAATATATGGCGTTGCTTATACCCACGAGTTGTATGGGGTCGTTCATAAATTGCCTAACGGAAGAGGAAGGAGGGGGGATATGAGGCAAGCGAGACAAGTCTAAAAATTTTGGTCAAATTTGACTCCTTTTGAGTGACAGAGGGGGTCTGGAAATCTTTACTTTGTATTACGTAATTGACGTAATAGGGGCAGTTATGTCAAACTTTAGGATGACGCGGTGACCAAAATGTTTTGATTTTTATTGTCTGCTTGCCTTATTGTTATCATGTGTAATTATTATCTTGCAAAATACGTCATTTGTTGACAATTTATTTCCCTATACTCATACAATAATGTGAATCCATCAACATAACACCGAGGGGCATATAAACGTAGAAAATCCTTTTGCACTCAAAAGAAAATCCTCAAGTTCATTGAAAATCCTCAAAAAATCCTTTGAATTGCAATAAAATCATTGGAAATCAAAAGAAAATCCCTAAAAATCGTGTAAAAGTACTAGAAAATACTCAGAAATTGACAAAGAAAATCCTTGAAAATCAAGAAAAACGATAGAAATCATTCGCAGTCAAAAAAATCTTTTGAGGATTGTCTTCAAAAATATCCTTTCGCACTCAAAATACACGATTATCTGCCCCTCGCATAATACCATATTGAAGCCGGAAAACATTAGAATATATGGAATTCAGACATTAGATTCTTTCTTTGAAAAGTATTGGCACACGTTCTACCTCGTCGGAAGATGTGACACTGACATTTATTATCGACTATACCAAATGGCAACTTAACAATAATTCTGTAATGTAAGAAACTTAAGAGAAAATTCTTGCTCTGAAATGAAACCTTGCCGCACCAGTTTCTACAAGCGAAAAGTTAAAACCATGAAACCACCTACAGTTCGTACGGGTCTAAAAATAAAAATACATCTATTCCACATTCACATCAGTTTTATAGATAATTTCAAAGCCATAACTTTCAGATGGAAAATTTAAAAGCAAAATAATTTTCATTAAGAGATAATTTGTTTAAAGTGACATAATGAATAATGAAACGGCTGTAACGGGTCTGTCCAGTTAAGTGTAAATATAAATCTTATTTCTTTCCTTATGACAATATTTTCTTCTTCAATTCCGTTCAAGAATCAGAACATTGCTAATTACTTTTCTTCACTTTTGTGAGACATTGATTACTAAAATGTAACGTCGGTCTTTCCACCTAATTCATCAAACCCGCTAAAAAGAACCCCTTATCTATAAGTACAAGAATTAGGAAAGTAAAATTGAACATTTTCTATAGCAAGCTTCATTAACCACTTAGATTGCGTCTAATAGATGTTAATGTGTCGATAGGATTGATTGAATACGTAATGTGTTCCGAGCCTTGCCCATAAAAAATTATGCTAAAATTATCGTTACACTTTATGCACCTAAAACAATTTTTCATTGAAGTCGCAGTAATTATGGAACATTATTTTTTTATATTTTATTAAATTTTGGGCTAGTTTCATATTGCAGAGGAAGTACTATGGCCCATTTTACGATATAATTTCTTGATATATCCAACTTTTCGGGAAGGATAAAATATGTATAGGAATATTTTAAAAGTGTTTATCGAAAGAAATTTAAATATTGTCTTCTGAACGAATGAAATGCATGACCGAAGTGTTTAACTTATGCTGTAATGTCCGAGGGTTACAGTGCTTGGCTAAGCTCGTCGATTTTTGAAAGAAATAAAAGCCAGCAGTGTGGAATAGATACAAATAACGTACATTTTTTTCGTTGAATACTCGATTCATTGAGTAGACGAGTGCGAGATTCGCCCCTGCCTATTTTCTCATTAGTAATTCAGCTAGTGTCATGGGAGAGTAATATAAGATTAATTGCTTTGCATGGAAACCGAGTAACTAACGTCGAGTCACACACACCGAGATTTATCGAGGTGTGTGTAGTATAACGAGATGTAAGTACGGGATTCCATTCAGAGATAATACATTTTTTTATTGTAATAGTGACGTTATGTCAAGCAGTAACCATAACTACTTATGACCGACCGAGTTATGCGGTATCTGGGGTTCAATTTTCATTTTTTATTTATTCCATCAAACATGTTCATCATTTTTTCATATGAGAACTCGTACAAAAAATTGAAGGACTCCTGTAAAGAAATTAGATTTTAAACCGAACTTTACAATCGTTTTTTACAAATTCATCACATCACGTTTTCAAAGCCTTATTTCTAAGCAGATGTTAGTCCGATTGCATATTGGTTTGTGTGGTGTGGTGTGTGGTTTGGTTAGCATCGTTGATTGAAATGCTGGACGTGCCGTGTTCGATTCTCAACCAGGGTTTCTTTTAATTTCATATTTCTAGTCCGGCTGGTTATTTATCGTGCTAGACAGTGGAATTTATCCCTCTAGATGGATAAATTCTGAGAATAATAGTAGATTACAGTGGGGGGTGCGGAAGTATTAATTTATTATTAAGTATTAAGTTATGTAATCATAAGGGATCGATTTTGTGAAATGAGCCAAAACTCAAGAGGATGTTTTTAAGCAAAAATCTTTGAGTGTAGAGTTTGTATATCGAAGACGAGGTACACAACTACACAAGTCAAAAAACGGTTTTTAACTTTCACTGGATATTGCTTTATTCAGTGTCCCATCCGGTGGGGACCCTAATGTAATGAATAGCACGTAATGAATAACATGTAATGAATATTTTTCGGGGGGTGCACATATGCATGCAGTGACAAGTTTTCGGAGGGACAACGAGTAAATGCAATAAGTTCTCATTTATTGCCTTGACCATTACATGTATGTTTACCCCCTCCAAAAACCATGCATTACATGTAGGGTCTTTTTGTTTTCACTATTGAAGTAAAACTTTTGTTTTCACTATTGAAGTAAAACTTTTGTTTTCACTAGTGAGGTTAAACTTTTGTTTTCACTAGTAAGGTAAATGTTTTGTAATGCTCGACTTTCCGATGGATAGGCAATAAAACATTATACATTGGACCATGCAACATAATTCATTACTTCGGACACAATTTTGAGAACTAGCGATCTCACTTTTGTTACCTTGAGAAACACGGTTTGGAAACTGTTATTTTAACTCGGGAAGTTGCCTTCGGCCTGGATAGGCAAACTCTACACTCGTAAAAATAACGTTTTCAAAGCTTGTTGCTCGAAAAAACACTCGTTTGTTTGACTCTTATCACAAAATTGTGTCCTCATGTAATGAATTACTCTCGCAGGGTCCATCGCTGCGTACCATCTCAAAAAGTTGCGGTTAATGAGAGACTTATCGTCAATGTAAACAATAAATACTGTAATTCTCTCCCATAACTGTCGTTCAACATGGTTCAAAATTTACACGTCACAAAGTTACTCACAGGGTTGCCACTATTCTATCTAGTGAAGTGGTGCCAGCTTATCATTTCTTTTAAGTTATGGAGTGGTAAGTGGGAAAAGTACTGGTTTCCAAGAAAAGGACTTCGTTTAGTGCTCCGTAAAGAATTGGTTGAACAAATCACGTGGCGAATTTTCATTAATTAAAATTCTATACTTGTTTCAACAATGTAAATGCGATGTTACATTCGCTTCGCTCATGTAAAATGCGCATTTACATTGCTTCAACACGTAAAAAACGGTACGTAAGTGCTTCCAAATTTTTATTTTTACGAGTGGGAATACAGCCCTCCCCTTCGGGTCGGGCCGTAACCTTCCCACTCGTCACGGCCCGACCCGAAGGGGAGGGCTGTATTCCCACTCGTAAAAATAAAAATTTGGAAGCACAGATGTAATGTACTATAACGGAGCGCTAGACGTAGTACTTTTATTGACTGGAAACCAAGACTAACTTTCTATCAGTTTGTCATACACTTTAAGATAATTGCCCGTTCCCAATCCGAATGATGAAAGATTTTAGATCAAATAAACATTATTTTAATTTGATTTAATTTGTAAAAATATTTCACAAATGCATGGATTTTTTGGAACTAATAAATCTAATTTAAAACGAACTTTCTAAATCTGTAGCACATTCTGTCGACACATCCGTCTAATTCGAATTAGAGAAAAAAAACATGTCGAACGAAGCAACATGAAAAATGACTAATCTGTTACAGATAATACTTCTCGGGTGATAAATAAAGTTTGACCAACTGAATTTGTTTGGAACTTGAAAATTGAAATTCATTTTTCATTTGTTCCTCAACATTCGTTTGCGTGCCCTTGAGAATATGAAATGTAAATGATCTATGCAAACGGAATGAATCACTGCGCTGCGCTAGGAACGGTGTATTTTGAATCAAAGAAATTGAATACATGTTCTTGCGAAACGCAGAAATGAAAATCAATTTTCTTATTTATTTGATTTATTGCACATTTCAATTAAACGTTTTTTTAGACACAGACAACAAAAATGTTATATCGTTTATAATTAATGTCATTCAACAGACAGATTTCGTGTAACATAACGACATACAGTTGTACGTCTAGTTGCGAATTTCGCAGATCAAATTCAATTAGACCAGCAAATAATTCGTGCACAGAACGCAGCACAACAACATTTTGATTTCTCGGTGTTAATTCAAAATTGTACATTTACCTTACGCACATTTTCACTACATCATTAAAAAAACGAAAAACAGAAAGACATGTTTCTTTGGACTTGTTGCCAAAATGATTTGTTTTGCTTTAATGCACTTGGTACACTGTATGTTTCAGAAAATTAAATTATATTGGAAGCAAAACCATTCATCTACCTACGAATCGCGTTGAAAATTAATTTTATGTTTTAAGTTTTTAATCTTTATTTAGCATTAATTTTCATAATCAGAGGTAAATTACATTGTTCTTGGCACTTTGCGGCAATAAATTTGTTATAATTCGAGTCTCAATGAACATTTTACTTGTGAAAAAGAGAAATCTCGATATTCTTCGTAATTAACTGCTGACCCTTATGATCCAAGCAGCCAAGACCACTTTTTGTAAGTTATTTTAGTCAGTGAACGTACCATGTAATTTTACGCGAAAAATGGTTACGTTACAAGAAAAAAAAATTCCCAAGACAGTCGACAGTCAAAATGACTAAATCAAAAGCCGTGTAAGTTGATCAATGGCTGATCAAAGTTTTCAACAGCTAACATTCATACGAAAGTGCCCAGCCTAATGGAGTTCTCTCATTCCTCGCTGGTACGTATGAAAGTGACAATAGTAAAACTTTTATTATGAAAAAATCGGTATAAACATTTTTGGTTAACTTAAAGAGGTTTTACTGTATTATGAGACATTTTCCGGCCTCCCACAATTTAAAAGCATTCGTCTCAGAGCCGGAAAGCAGAGCACACTAATTTGAATAAAAAAAAATAAAAACCCTAACTCATGAAAAAATTGTTTTTTCTTCTAGTAACGTAACCTTGACCTCAATCCACATTTCCAGCCATAGATAATGTAAAAATTTGTAAATAGCATTTCTATAGAAACTTTGACGGTAGAACGCTCTATTTTTTAAATTTTATTAATGAACAATCTATTTTCCATTTTGACTAGCAAGTAGCCAAATAGATATTCCAGTTTCCTCCCAATTTAGCTTGGTATGTTGCATTCCACATATTTATATAAAAACAATCATTTGCGAATTCTCAGAACGTAATGCTCTATTACAAATCAACATACCGTTTCAGAATGAATGGACTGATTTGTTGTTGTTGTTGTTATTTTTTATTTTGTTCTTAATGTACTCTAATGTCTAACGAAGATATTACACTTATATCCGCCATGTGTTTCATATCAATTCAACAAAAGAAAAAAAAATGAAGAGAGGTCTGAAGATCGTGCAAAGTAATTAAGCGAGGCACTCAAATGGCTCTTTAAATTATATCCGTGTCTATTATAGAAGCTAAAAACATTTTACAATCCTTTTAAGACCGCTGTTTGTGATGCTGTTTGTGGATGTACGGCGAATAGGTTTAACGAATCATTTGTTTTTCGTTAACACATTTAACGTTATCTTCATTAAAACATTTTACTCTAGCCAATTTACATTTTTATTATTTGCGATTGACATTAATTCAAATCACGCATATGGTTCATAATTTCTCAATGTGATTTGATTTTCCGTGGTGAGGAAATTCATATTATGTACTAAAATTGTTAATAATTGACAATTTTGCTATCCATTTGGTTCAACCGCCATCACGAAAAGTGTGGTGATGCCGCCGATATAAGTGCATACTCTTAATTTTGTGTGAAAATCTAAATGACACAGCGGGCGGAAAAAATATTTTTGGATGTCTTTTGTTAGACTGCAATCCATGCCATGCAATCGAGCCTACGAAAAAATTGAACTGGGAAATAAAGTCAGACGGTTGTCTACACACGAAATAGATTCTGAGGTATTAAAATAGGGACGAGAATGTGTTGGTGTCAAGTAATTGAGAACAAATTAATGTTACTTAAATCAAACGTCATGTCTGTGCCAAACACTCTCGCGTATATAGTCAAACCAATGACATAACAATAGAGAGCTTGAGCAAAGCGACTTATAGCCAAATCTATAACATATACATATACATATATCTATAAGTAATAAGTTATATGTTTACGTTATAAGTTACAAGTTTACGTTATAAGTTAAAAGTTTACGTTTCGAGCTATTAGTTATAAGTTACAAGTTATAAGTTTATAGCTTATAGATCAGTATTGTTAATGAGCTAGATCACTACTGATTAGTTTTGAAACTGATCCGGATCAACACTGTTCAGTTCCAAAACTGATCTTTATCAGCACTGATCAGTTTCAAAACTGATATGTATCAGTACTGATCTGTATCAGTACTGATATGTGTCAGTACTGATGTGTATCAGTACTGATCTGTATCAGTACTGATCAGTATCAGTACTGATCAGTATCAGTACTGATCAGTTTCAAAATTGATCTGTATCAGTACTTATCAGTTTGAAAACTGCTATGGATCAGTACTGATCAGTTGTAAAACTAATTCGCATAAGTTAGGATTAGTTTTGAAACTGATCCGGATCAGTATTGATCAGTTTCAAAACTACTAATCCAAATCAGTTTTGACACTGATCCTTTCTGATGCGGATCAGTTTTGGAACTGATTAGTACTGGTCTGGATCAGTTACAAAACTGATCTGGGCTATAAACTTATAATGTTAACTTACAACGTAAACTTGTAACTTATAACGTAAACATGTAAACATATAACTCAAAACAAATAACTATATGTATGTTATAAATTTGGCTATAAGTGGCTAAGAGATTTTTATATATAGACTGGGTTTTCGTAACCATCAGCTGAAGCAAAAATGAAAAAAATGTAATTTGTGTATAGTCGCACAATCCCCATAAATTTTACGTAATTTGCCAACATTCGCATTAATTTCACTTTTGCTTCAATTTGTGGCAATTTTTTGCCAAAGACTGCCAGTCTATATTAATTTATAGTACGTCATTGAGTAAAACATTACAAGATACTATTAAGTATACTAACACTCGGGCAAGCCCTAGCCTATGTTCATTCTGGTACTCCACTCTACTACTCTATATGCTAGGTACTATGTTAAAAATGGTGACTCATATCGCAATAACTTGCTTCATAGGACTTTGTTTTGAAACCTGTTAAAGGTCCTTTTCAGTCAATGCTTGTTGTTTTACTGATGTACTGTATGGTATAGAGGTACTAACCAATCAAGTTTTACCTGCATGTCGACACCCTTTAGCTTGTGAAGTGAACATTGCATGAGAAAACATTGCTTACCCTGCGTCCTTTTATTCACATTCGTTCATCGATTGAACTTTAATGACGCATGAGTCATTACTTGCGCTAGCCGTAGAGAATGCAAATTGTAAATCACAACAAAAATAGCGAAACAAGAATGTCATATTTAAATTTCGAATGACATTCCAACGGAATTTTGCATACTAAATCAGCCATTGTAATGTTATGAGAAGGAGGAATACACTTGCATGTCAGCTTGCAGTGAAAACGAAACAGCTGTTGTAAATCCGATACACATATTTGAGATTCTCTAAGTGTATAGTTTATAAATCACATTTACTAATTTTTCCGGATCGTAGCCGAGAGTCGTATTTTTCTCGAAATCATATTTTTCAGTGAAGCGTAGTTCCCTTAAAAACGGTGGATGGTTGCAAAAAGCAGCTAATGCAGTTTAATTAATGTACAATGCAGTGGAAAAGCAATGGAAAAATACTTAACGTCGTCATCTCGTCATTTGTAACAATTTTGTTTTCACAATGTCCACACATCATTATACCTGTAGATAAAGAGTTCAGAAACTGCTAAATGGTTTTGATACACTAACATGCACATAACAGCACGATAAATATCAAAATGTACTCTTTCTATGAGTTACGTTTATCGTTAATGAATGGGCGCATATCTCATTAATCATAACAGTTTAAGTTCACCAAACATTTTACTTATTAAAAAAGATTTATGCATCAAACAATATTTCTTTTTATTTTACTCCAGATACCAAGCAATCTAACATGTTATAATAATTTGGAATTGGTGGCGAGCGTATCCTTCTCAGTCAAATACATTACGTTCTTCTTCAGGAAATTTGTCACTCTTAAACATATCTTTTTTTTTCTTTGAATAAATTCTCGACATAGAATAAAACAAACTTTTGGTGTTGCGCGTATTTTTGCAGTGCATGTGTTTGGATAAAATAATCTCAAATTTTCGTTATTATTTTAATAATTCGGTAAGAATTTTTTGGGTGAAGCTTTGATGACTCAACAGAAATTTTGACTGTGTAATCAAACTTCACTTTGAACAATTTGGTCAGTGAGAATTTATCTGTGAAACTTAGTCAGTGGCGTAAGGTTCAACTATGGTCGATATAATATTATTGTATCTTAATGAACAGCTAGCAATAACCGTCAAAATCTATATATTTATTTACAAACTTTTGTCTGAATATGGATAAGCGAGTAGCATGCACTAGTAATAATAATTTATTAATATTGCAAATGAAGATGGTCCACGCCCAGCATACCTATTAGGGGTCATTCATAAAGTATGTCACGCAAAAAGCGGCGTTCTTGAGACCTCCCCTCCCCTCCTGTCACACTTGTGTCACACGAGTCCAACCCCCCTCCCCCGATTTGTGACGTAACGGGAAAAAATATTTGAAAACCGCGGAAAGCCATAAAAATTCCGCAAAAACGTCAAATTTTGTTATTTGTGAGAATCGTGAATAAGCATAAGGGTGGAGTCACTCTATCGAAGTTCGAAACGCAGCCTGGTACCAAAAAGATTTTTGAGTGAAAGTTGTAGGCCGTAACGAGTACTTTTGCACTTGACATCAGGCTGCGTACTTTGTCTCTTTGAACCATAAAAAAAGAGGCTTCGTGGTGGCACAACTTTAAGTATATTGTTGTGACGGCAATGCAGTCAAATAACTGCAAGATATACGGACACTTGACAATAAAGTAAAGTTGGATTGAGCTCTCACTCTTATGTGCCTCGTGAAGCAAAGAGCTACACACGAACGGTATTCGGTAAGAATTACAGAATACACTCACTTCCTTTGTAAACACTTCTCATGCTATCCCTCCGAAATTGAAATTATTATTATATTTAATATTAATCTTTAGAATTGTAAACCTTCAATTTGTAAATTTGCCAATAAACGAAGGAAGGGGAGTCTGGCACAAAGGATCATCGATCCAGGTGCCTGTCTAGATATCTAGACCTCCATACACTGCGAAGAACGTAAGATTTGCCTGCCCCCGTTTCAAGCAGGAGCGACGTGACCTGAGGGCTGTGAGTGGGACAGACGTAAATGCCGACAACATAATTTCGGAGAGGTGTCGCGATGAGGAGGTGTATAAAGTGACGGATAATGTAATTACAAAGATAATGGGGAAGCTGTAAAGTGCATGAAGAGGTGATCAGCGAAAAGAGGCAGTTGGTCGGAGATGGTGAGAGCTTAGGTGCGAAAGCTACCCCCTCCCCGAAGTAATGCCATTTGGCGGTTCCGGAGAGACGAGAGCATGGTCAACAAGGAAGGAGGTTTTAGTTGGTAGGTCATCGAAAAATGGAATCCAACACTACCCAGGTCGAGGAGGGGTGTGAAGATTTCCTCACCCTTGAAAAAAAAGACCTCCCTACACTCCTAATCTTATCTAAATCCATCTAGACAGAGGAATGTTATCCTCTAGACGAATAAATACTTAGATTTATTAATCTATAGACCCTAAAAGACAGATCATTCGATTCTTTGTTTCTTTGCCGTTCAACAGAAACCTGTCCAGGACCATTAGATCCCAACTTTGACAACTTCGAATGTTAATACAACAACGTAATCTCCAAGAATATTCCGTCTAAATTTCCGTAGCCTTAAATTTTTTATGCTCAAGGACGATTAATGGATGTTGATTTATTCAGATGTAGCTCGTAATGTTGTACCTTCTAAAATATAGATACCACTTCTCTCCTTGCGTCGGCAAAAAGCACTTTGTGTATGGGTGCCTGCCTCTGACGCATCCAGTTTACTGGTGTTTCCGCGTATAAGGATTGAGTTATTGTAACGATTTTCTTTACTGACAAAGACTGTTACATTAGCAAAAGTGATGAGAATCTACATCTTAATTGAACTGTTAGTCACTGTATGTAAACACGTTTTGTGAGTCACGAAAAAAATTAATTGCATTTTCCTATTGAGGTTGTCAATCAGATTCATTTATTTGCAGACATTTTTATGCAGGCCTAGACACACACCGTAATATATTCTAAACAATAAACTATTTTATATTCATTTTGATTTTCTAATTAAAATAACACTAAATCGTATAATGTAATTAACGTTAATCGACGAATTGTTCTTTTTTTCTTCAAGCAAAGTGTGTTCAACATTTTCGTACAAAGTAATTAAATTAGTAATTTTACAACCACAACATTAAGCTGAAGTAGTAACAAATCAATCATCGTATATGATTAGTCGAAGATGTTTGTTTTCACTAATTTTACAACGCCAATAATATTATTGAATCGTAAAACCATTTACATTTACAACGATTTTTTTGGATCATAAAACCGATGTGATGCGGTGGAAAAGTCGGGAAATATTATTATTAATTTCATGCTTGAATTGCATGACGACGTCAACGACACATCGATTGTTGCTGATGCACCAACGATGCGACAATATGACTTGTACACTATAACCGGGTATCACTTATTTTATTGTTCCATTTCGTCTATCAACACAATTTTAGTTATTTTGGCGAAAGCTGAGACAATCTATAAAATGTTCTTAAAGGAGATGAAACATTCTGTGAATGTGCAGAGGGAGAGGGATAAAAATTAGTGATATTAGTGATAATAAAGAAAAATTTTGTATTTCTTCAGATGGTCTGAATTTGGCGAAAGCGACTTTCCTGGTGACCTAGACAAATGTTTTTGTATCACTGTCAGTTTATGTAAGAAGTAGGGGACAGAGGAGGGGTGGACAAATTGTTGTTTTCATAGATCTCTTTTCGAGAGTACAAGACAATAATCATCCGAGTGTTTTGTATGTAATATTTCTTATCTATTCATCCCGAATTATGCGCCCCACGTGTAAGTAAAAGCGCGGCTAATAGCGATTGTACGAAAAGAAAAACTCGTAAATTTCTTCATTCCTACGGTTTCCTTATACTGTACAAGTCGCGTGAGTCTTAAGATTGATCGAGCTGAAATGTCTTTCAGTTCAATTTTATTTTAAGATCAAAGTCAATGTGAATTTGAAAAAAAAATTGTCTAAAATCACTACGCGTTACCTGATATTGTAGTTGATGGTGTTATTGACGTTGACGACGTTAGCTTATCCTCATTTTTCGATGATGCAAATTTTCCAGGGACACAACTCGAATTCTTTTTCGATTTCCAAAGTTTCATTTTTGTTATTTTGACAAACAGATGTGCGTACGGAATAATATTATTTTGAAAACAACAACAAGAACGACGTTTTTAACGACGCGCAGATATTTTTAGACAAAATAAAAACGGTAGATTGAAACACCGAAAAACGGAAAATTATTACCAAAATGACGAAAAGGTTTTTCATGCATTTTCATTTTTCAGATAATTACAGATATATTTTTTGCCTGGCGATTAAAGAAATTGCTTTATTTTACATAAAACTTATATAACTTTTGTGATTGTTTTCAATAACTTTAGCGGAAAATTCAAAATATTATTTCATGCATTTGTTCTATTCGTTCTATTTCAAATGCAGTCGAAATCTGACATGTTATGTACTAAAAACACTAAAACTTTTTGATGACACAAAATTTTATAAATCCGCGAAGATATAGTTCGCACATACGATAAAAAATTTAAATCTAATTTAAGAATCCCGCGTCTGAAATCCGTCTCTCTGAGGCCAACAGATCGACTGCTTGCTATGTAATTGAACGACTGAATTTCTTCGTTTCAGCGTGCATATACTTTTTTCGAATAATGTGTCTTCTGTTAGCGGTATAAGACTTTTTGAGTGTATTATGAGGATATACCACACGGGTGTACTTTTATCGGGATGTTGTGTTTTGTATCATTGGTTGATGTGAAAAACCGTTAGGGTACGGTAAGTTTTGTGTTGCAGTTGAGCCATTTAGAAAATAATATGTTTTAAAATTATGAAAAATGCAGTTCCCTGTAAATTCGAACTTGACTTTCGGTCGCAAAATCAGTTAACATTAGATGGTATTTTGTTCAATACACATCCGAACTCTTAAATGAGGTGGAATTATTAAAGTGTAACTTATTGTAACACCTGTAAATCCATAAGGTGTGCAGTGTTACAATAATAATACCATAAAACAACGTAAAATAATTTTGGCACACAGTAGACAGTACTCGCGTGAGGGAAATATTGGGCTCTTTAGACAGTTTATTTGACATAGCCGATAAAGCGGAAAGATTTAGGGTCTTTAAAAGAAAACTATACACAAACTTCTATTGCTTTTGAAACTTTAGATTGTATGAGACCTGAAGCGAAGAAAATAGCGAAATTTAGAATGAGCTTTAGGAGAATCACACTCAATAGGTTTCCTCTAAACTCTATTTCTCTACACTAGAGTTCGTCTCCCTTGGAACCAAAAAATCTATTTTCGAGTTGTTTGGATTGTGTAGAGGGGAAAGTTAGAACATGTCAACTAAAAGACACTCTGACGGTGACATCATAAAATCGTCAATAATTCTCAGCAATGTAAAGTCAGTGTTAGCTAGTATAATCAACAGCAGTCATCCTAACAGTTCCCGAATTTTATCCATATTATTGTGCGGTTTATGCGTACACAACACGACTAATATGCTTGTGTTATACTAACGTGGTGGATACACCATCGTTTACGCATAAATTTATGAATCGGATTTTCCATGATATTGGTATATTAGGCTCATTGACTCTTTCTATCTCAGTCCAATAATTTAAAAACAGAGTGGAAAATAAAAGAAAAAACGATGAAAATTGATGACTTATGGTTTTGAAGAAGCTGTTAGAACAAAATGTCTTTGTATACTTTATGACTTAAGTCGCTAAGTGTTTGTATATCTCAAAGTATATACAATGCGAGAGTTGATATAAGTCTCGCCAAATTCATTAATGTGGAAAAGTAGAGATGAGAAATTTTCTTTTGATTTTTTTTGTAGTACTATATAAAACCTACGCATAAAATTTAAATAATATTTTGGTTCGTTTCTATAGTAAAAGAAAAGTATTTTATTACGAGTTAAATTATGTTGATGTTGATGAGACTGGACTTTCGAATAAGAATACACATTTGGTTTGGCTCGGGAAACTTGAAACTACAAATTATTTTTTTTTCTTCTAAAAACATTTAAATCGACATGACAACATAATAATCGCAACGCAATAACAATTTTCTTTTAATTATAATTTTGTGTGTAGTTTGCAGATCTCGAACAACCATCAAAAAACATATAAAAGGTAAGTTACATGATGCACACTAATAGGGGGCGTGTAACTTACTATAAAAATTCCCATGATATGTAACGTCGTTCTTTTCATGTCGCTTCGATTTCTGTGTATTTTTTAGAATTTAGATTGAAGTAAACCAAAAACTTCCGACAAAGACTGTTATTTCATACCTTCTCGAAACAACAATGTTTGACGACATCAAGAAGAGATCAATTCAAGCGCTTAGTGCGACAAGGACTTACGTCAAAGTATACGACATTTCATGATAAAGTGCATACGCTACCAAGCACCAAGATTTTGTATACTTTGACATAAGCCCACACCGCACTAAAAGCGTGATTTTTTTTTAAATTTCCACAATGTCATAGGATTTGACATGATCTAATCAAGCGACGAAACAATGTAATAATAATTAAATTAATAAAACGAGGCTTGGACTAGCCAGATTTAAATTATGCCTTTAATTTATTTAATTTTACCGACCGGTTTCGAGAGATATGCTCTCATTATCAAGGTGTGCTCAAGACTTGGTCCAAGACCATAGCATAGCTCGTTTTATTAATTTAATTAATGTAGTTGTGCCGTGTTCTGCGTCGTAAATAAGCTTCGCAAAGAAAATCTTTTTGCGCACTTTTAAAAGAATTTTTAATGGATCCTGAAAGGACTTTCCGAAATGTTCTTCAATTTTCAATTTAAAAATTGATTTTTTGAATGATATTCTTTCTTCTTGAAAAAATTTTCAAAGATTTTCTATCGATTTTATTTTCAGTGAAAAAATATTTTAACTTAGGAGGTATATAATGGCCGACTCGACTATAATTTTCATTATAGTCTGACTATAAAATTGTCGTTTCAACTATAAACTTCATTTATCACATTCGAGCCTATAATAAGCCAATTATTACCCTAATAATAGGGCTATAATCGGCCTATTATAGTCGACTTTCTTGTTAAAAATAGGGTTGTAATGACGCTATTATAACCCGGTTCTTTAAAAAATGAGAATAAAACGTGTGTTAATATGACAACCGCATACTAAATCGAAAAATCAATCCAGACGAAATTTTTTGCTGCAAATTCGATGACTGTTTTTATACGAAATTTTTGATTTATGTTAATTTTGTAATTATTTTTTTTTGTCCATAATTGGCAATTATAGGCTCAAATGTGATAAACTATCGTATAATACAAGGGGAACAATCGCGTAATTATAGTCTCGGTGGGTAAAAATTCACGGGGCTGACGCCCCTCGAACTTTTACCAACCTCGACTATAATTACTTGATTATACCCCTAGTATTATAATATACTAATATAGTCCGACTATAATATCATAACGTCAAATCTCATTGAAAATTTAAAAAAAGTCGCGAGTCGAATGGCTAATTATATGCCCAAATGATATAAACCATCGTATTAACCAAGGGGTAAATAGCTTGATTATAGTCTCGGTATGTGAATATTCCTCGGGCATAGTTCCTCGGACATTCACTTCACCTCGACTATAATCGCGCCATTATATCCCTTGGTTAATAATATACTATATTATAGTTACTAGCGATTAAAATGAATGAACAATGTCCATTAAATTGTGACAGTTCCGGAAACATAAGGCTGTAAAGAGAATAAACGAATGGTACTACATAATGTGGGTTGTATGTGTGAAAATGAGAATTTTACATGGAACAAGAATGCAGACAACAATTTCATACACTCTATTCAAGATTAGAAATTTCATTTAAAATTATTTTGACCGTTTCGAAATTAGGTTTAGCAGGCAAGAAGTTTCTGTGGTCGTCTAGGACGTGAGATTCGGCGATGATGACGAGATGAAGGCAGGTTGCGTTATAGGTGAAAAATTACTTTAAAAAAGGCGATTCATTTATTTTTTGATTTCCTTGAGGAATGAAAAGATTTTGTTTGCACTGAACAAGTTTGAAAAACTTTTTTATGTATACGTGAGAGTGTATTGGTTGTGACGGAAAATATTTCCCCATCGCTTGGAACGAAAAGTTGCTTTCCGCGGTATGTGCACCAACACACTTTACTATTACAGAAAAATATCTTTCAAAATGTATGTTGAAATATACTATTTTGTTTCAATTCAAGATTTTATTTGACGCTAAATGTGATTGTATAATTTTTGAAGTCAAACTTGTGTTGAATTTTGGAAATCGCGGAATTCGAAGCCCCATTGTTAACGTCTGCCTTCACCGTCGTTAGCGTTCAAAATGGTTGAAAACTTTCATTACTTTTTTGAGTATTAACGAGTTTTCTGCTCGTTTAGGTGCCTCAATGGTAGAAGTAGATTCATTAGTTGTAGACATTGAGTTCCATCCATCCTGAATTAAATACTTGGTGTTGTGTTTTCAACTACCTACCTCTTTACAAGTTAAAATGAAGTATCGAGCAGCTATACTAAAAGGATTAACACTCGCACTAATTTTTTAGATACAATAACACAATACAAACGAAATATTTATGTACCTCGTTTCACTCGGTGCGTTTGTATTGTGTTATTGTATGTAAAACTAGCGCTCGATAATAACATTTTTACTATAGCTGTTCGGTAATACACTATTTACAGATTTGTTTGCCCCTCGATTATTCATTTTGTTATTAAAGTGACATACCCCGGTAATAGGACATAAACCAAAATATCTATAAATAATGTGTGCGTATAACATGGCTGGCGCTATTATTACAAAATATGAAGATAGATGACTGACATGTCTCATCTGACATACATAAACATACTCTAAATAGCTTGTTATAATTTCATCTATAACCAAACGACAAGAAAACACGATTCGTATTAGAGGTAAAATGTGTAAATAAATAAAACAGCAACAACATTTCATCGTAAACGAAGGCATCGTTCATCAGTTACCATTTGTTTAAACAATCATTTTACAGGAAACCAAATTTGTTATTATCAAAGCAATTTTTAAATGTTTAAAGTTTGATATGAAAAATTGGCACTAAGTTTGAAAATTGAACAGAAAAGGCGAATGTACTTTGTAAACGAACCCTAGAAAGCTTGCGTCTAGTCTTGTTCATTTTATTGTCCTGTCTTAATAGCACATAATTTTATAAACATTAACATTAAGTTCGTTGAACATAGATCTTATTTTTGAAACGATTTCTAGAAAATAAAATTTAATAATTGCATTTCCTTGAGTAAATATTACGAGCAGAATGGTTACATTGCATAACGGAACATTTGAAAGGCGGGTTCACTGGTTTTTATTCGAGGGTTACTTATACAGTAGTGCGCCGAAAGATTTTGAGTATCGGCGGCCCATTATAAATGGTTGACACAAACTGCGGTGAAAGTTTGAGCGCGGCGGCTCAAAAAATAAAAAAATGCATCTTTACCTGAAATCTGATCTCATTCACCTGAACAGAAGAAGTCGATAGATTTTGACCTAACCTCATTACACTCGTTGCTAAAAATTTTAAAGCGAATAATTCGAGTACCATTTTAAGTACATGGCTAATTCCATCTGCAATCCTTACATTATCGTTATCGTTATCATGTCACCTGGGGAACGGATGCGTTTTGTCTCATGTTAATATAAATCAGTGAAAGGAATGAAATTCGTTACCCAGGTGTTGGTACCTACGAAATTAGTTACATGTTCATATAATGTTTATTTCGTATATTAAAGTCACCCACTTACCAATATTTTACATATTACGACTGATTACTAAGTCTAGCCGATTCCAATTATTGAAAATAAAATGACACAGAGAAAAACCTTGAAGGATAAGATTTAAAAGATTCGAACTAAAATAACTTTTAAAAAGCTATTATACAAATCATTGACTTTGTCACGGACCTTGTGATGAAATTTTATATAATTATTTTGCACGTGTAATGAATTTAAATGATCACTGAAAGATAAAAAAGCTTTCCGTTTAAAAATTCTCTTCCCCTATTTTACATTTATTAGTTTTAGGAAGTTGTTCGATGTTTCGACATTTGGATGCAGTATGTCTCTGGCAGTTTGACAAAATAACACATTTTTCTGTATTTTCTTTTTCGTATATGGTAATTTAATGTCCTCAATATGTCCTATTTTGTCATGTGAAAATTAGAATTTGCCCTATTATGGTATCTCATCAACTGATATGTACTAAATTATAACACTTTGTGACTTTTGAAAATAAATTTTCCCTATGAAAGGAATGATACCAAAAAAATGTCTCCAATATGTCCTTATGAATTAGGGTGTAGCGTTTTTGGTGAAGTTTTTTATTTTTGAAGGCCTGACCCCAGGCTTTGTCCAGCATATTCCTGTAATGCTTTTTGATGCTTCGGTTTTTTTTAAATGTCATTTAAGGTTGCCAGGACGCGAAAAACCGTTTTTTTTGCGCGTTTGGTGACTTTGCTTCACATTAGGATTTCATGTGGCCGTCCCATAATCATCAAATTACGGATTATGGTCGGAAAAGTTTCAGGGGATGTTGGAGAACAATTTGGCATATTTTAAAATATTTTTTTCCTTAACACGAAAAATCACTATGTAACTCATAATGGCAATTTCTGTTAAGCTTTGAATTTTCCACAAAAATTTCAGTTTTCCACTGAAATTGATGATAAAACGTTGTAAAGACAAATTAAATGTAGTGGTACGGCAGTATAAGGAATTCCCTTTTGCAACAAACCACATAAAAGTGAATATGTCCCGCTTATTTAACCGCTTATTTTATAACTTTATTTGAAAAATTTCCTCTGGAAAGCTCTTGATATCCTCTACAAGTGTGAGCAAAAAGAAAATAAAAAAATTGGCTTAGAAGTTATATCACCCGAATAGAGATGAGCGGGTTGCCCGAAACTTCGAAAAACCCGACCCGAACCCGAACCCGAATATTTTTTTTTGGGTTCATGGGTTTCGGGTTTCGAACATTTTAATCGGGTCGGGTTCGGTCCGGGCCGGGTTTGGAAACAGTTCCTGTTTCGGGTTTCGAAAAATTTTATCGGGTCGGGTTCGGTCCGGGTCGGGTTGTTGTCTTTTGACTTTTTATTTTTTACAAAACTCGTCTAAATTTTATCATCTTACATTACACGAATTTTGTTTTAGTCTAAGGTCCGTGAAGAATGCAGACGTCGGGCGTTGAAATAATTTTTGTTTCGAAAAACTTGAGTGTCTGGTTCGGTCCGGGTCGGGTGTAGAAACAATTCGGGCTTCGGGTTTCGGGTTTCGAAAAATTTTATCGGGTCGGGTCCGGGTCGGGTTTCGAAAAATGGTCGGCCCGCTCATCTCTACACCCGAAGGAACGCTTAAATACAAAAAAAAATATTTTAAAATATGCCCAACATCCCCTGAAACTTTTCCGACCATAATGTGCAGCTATGCAATTACGACCATAAAAAAATGTCCTTTAATTTCATTATTCGAAAAGGGATCTTATTAAACCTTCCAATAGAAAAAATGATTTTGTCCAATAAAAATAATTAATGTCCAATTAAAATAATAAATGCCCAATAAAAAAATAAAATTATTTTGTAAAAGGAAAATGTATTTTTTATTGGTCATTCATTATTTTTATTGGATAAAAATTATTTTTTATTGGACATTTATTATTTTTATTGGTAGAAAATATTTTTTTAATTGGAAGGAATATAAAGTAGTTTATTGTTTTGTAAAACTAATAATGAATTCATTTTCCGTTTCGTTTTCTTGAAATGCTATTAACTTCAGACCTATGCCAGTCAAATGTCCTTAATTTGTCCTTTTAAGAACAACTTTTATAACTGCCCATTTTCTACATATACGTAAAAATAATATATGAGTGACAGATATGTATCTCTCACAAACGCTACGGATGCGATGATACAAACCACGACGAAAACCATAACTGCATTCAAATGTAAAATCGATTATTGAACGATAATGTGAAATGTCTCTCTGCATCTAAACAAACATTATTACATCATAATTACTGTATCAATTGTTCTTATCCTTTGTTTGAAGAGGAAATATGTAAATAATAAATTGAAACATATCAGGCAATATGAAATTATGATAGGTAATCTATGATAGAATAAATATATAACATTACAGGCTGCGTGCCATGAAACTACTCGCCCTTGTGGCTGCACACGAATATAAGGAAAATGTCGAATAACGAAAACCGAAAGAAAAAGCTTCCAAATAATTACAAAAATATTTTAGATGGAAGGCATTAACAGTTACATTATGAAAAAAATTGTGGGTTAGCAATGCTAACTTAGCATCCATCTTTGTATGATTCGTAATCACAACTTCGTCCATACTAAAAAATAGTAGTTTTGACGGAGTTCTAACACATAAATATTAATAGTAGATATATTACTGCATAGACGTGTATATAAGTGTGTATACGCACGCTTGCCTATTCAGTCAGTACGATGCTTTAATGCATTAGCTTTATAATTGTTAGTGTAACCGTTCACGTTTTTTATTGTATTGGTTTCAACGGATTAGACCGTATTATCCAACTTATGCACGCTACTAACACGCCGACAGCGAACGCATTAAATATACTTTTACGTGTTTCTTCTCGGTAATTGTGTCATTACCTCGTTGCAACCGACTCGGAAAATGAATTTACCGAGCATCAACAACATGCAAAATGTTGTTTTGACTCGTAGGACTCGTAGCAAACTTCCTGCGATTCAAAACAACCAATTTGGAATGGTAGTAGTACCCAATGTACTACTACACTTATATCCTAGAGAATAAACATGGATACCTGCCGCAAAAATGGGAAACTTTGTCATCGTCAGTTAGATCAACACATTTTTCTCGTGAAAAGTTAAATCGATGAAAGAAATCGGTCGATTCGTTTCAGAGAAATTGGGAATTTTGAACTTGCTTTGAATGACTGACTGTTGGCAGTTTCGCATTTAATCTTTGCTCTGCTCAGTCTCAGTTTACAACACGTGAAATTGCCTAAAAAATGTTGCTGTAGCGCAAAGAAACAGTTACATCACAAAAGTGTTAAACTCAGTACATCGAATAAAGCGTCGGTGTAGACATGGCGAGACAAAGATCTTGTTGGAGGTTTCGAAAAAAATGTTGAGCGTAAGGATCGGAGTGGGTCGACCCACGCCTGACCCACAATTTTAGCGGGTCGACCCACACCTCACTCACAGTTGTAGAAAACACAAAAATCATTTTTCTGTGCGTTCCTAAACTGTGGGTCAGGTGTGGGTCGACCCGCTAAAATTGTGGGTCAGGTCTGGGTCGACCCAGTCCGATCCTTAGTTTAGCGATTGTTCAGAATTTGTTTCATATCCAAGACCTTAGATGACTTGCAAATGAAGCTTCTAGACATTTTTTTGAGGGGGCTCGATACATGCCGTCATAGCTGTGCAAGAGTACATTTACCTGTAAGGCACAACAGCTACTTAAGCTGGTGATACTTTTCATATTGTCGTAATACGTACGGGTTCTCTTTTATGTTTTAGCTTCGGTCGTGTCGAAGATGATCCAATAAAATATTTATTTAAAAGATCTCTTTCATTGTTCGTTTCTAGATCTAGATATATTAGTATTTTAGTGAATCGACCGTACTGTGTGATTAAAATAAAATAAATAATTTTTATTAATCAAATTATTCGAATGTAGACCCAGCCTTATGCACGATTATATATTCGTATCGTCATTTTATATCAAAACGACACACGCAATGAATACAAATTTATTGCATTTTAACGACACGGACTCCACTGATTTATTTAGTCATTAGGAAATGATTGGAAAATGAATATCGAAATAAAAAAGAGTGAAGCGAAAAGCAGATTTTCGAATTTTAGACTATTTCAAACGAGTCTACTTTATCAGACCAGAGAATTTTTTAATAACTCAACCCTCCATGGAGTCAGATACATTGCAGAATCTGGAAGACCGTTCGGTGAGAGGTAATTACACATTTTGCATTTCATAGAAATACGAAAATGAAATTAATTCTGACATTCACATGATTTTTTTCAGATTTATGTGGTTTTGCTTTACCGGAACCGGAACCGTAGCTGCTTTAATAATCATTGTTTCGCTATGGGAAAAGTTTCAAACAAATCCAACTATTACGGGTACAGATGAACACTTAATCATAAAATAAAGTAGCTAATGAAATTCTTTCAGGCTTGGACACAGATTTCCATAATCAACAAGTTATTTTCCCTACAATAAATGTTTGTCCAATAATTTCATTTAATGCTACGAGAACCAAACAACTTGCAACTGTTCTTGGGTATAACTGTTAAAATAATTGATATCTTCAAACAAATTCAATCGAAAGTTGCTCAAAGTTTCGAATGAGTTTTTTACCTAATAAGGTCGATGAATTCGAAAGAAGAACGGAGGAGAAACCAGACTTCTTTGAATTTCTGATTTCTGTCGAAAGGATTGAATTCAGGGTACACAGTGTAACGAAATAATGTTATACCCTACAGAAACTCGCTTCCAGACATGCTCTCTGCAAGTCCAAGAACGCAAAAAAAAAATGCAAAGTTAAAGATCGGACTGTAAGTGAGTTTCTTATTTTCAGTTGCTTGTGAGTCCTTCATCCTTTCGGGTCTTTTAATTATTCGTTTGAAGAAATTAATGAATATTTTGATTATTCAGGATGTACGATGAAGAATCGACTAAAAGGATTGATTTATTCCTTAAACAACTGACTTATCTCTCATACGACAACCTTGAAGAAGCCTCCATGTATACGAAGAATTTTTCAACTTCTGACATTGAAAATATTAACCGACAGTCTGTACGCTCAATAGCCAAAGAGGTTGGAAATCTCCAATAAACGGAATTATCCACGCTTTAATGTTCATGTACTGCTTACAGGTTAGTTTATTCTGCAATGAAACGTTTGAGATCTGCAAGTACAAGGATGAAGAAATTAGCTGCTGTGATAATTTTCAAGCAATCTTCACAGAAAATGGATATTGCTTTTCATTCAACTCACGATATAAAGAAGTCAATAACAAAGAGTAAGTACGATGTGTAATGACGGTAGTTTGATTGGCGAATCATCCGAAAAAGTAGCACAAAAAAAAAAATAGAAAAGCAAGACATTTTCAACTGTGTGACAGCATTCGAGGGTTGTTTTGGAAGTCTCCTTCGCATAAGGTTTGCGTGAACGTGAAATGAAAGTAAAGAATTTTTGGATATTTGAATTGTAGGGTCATTTGTCCTTTATATTTGGTAATTTTGGGCCCACTGCACCATTTTTAATCGATTTAGTTAAGACATCCACTTTCATGACCCCATTTTCTTTCAAATTTAGTTTCAACACATTTCAGTTTGCTTTAAATAGCCTATCCCGTAACACTATCGTACTATGTGGTATCCTAATATCCATCCTTCACAAATTGATGGCGTAATTTGTTACAGTTTTTCTGAAAATTACCGAAACATCCAGCAATTATGTTCTTTTATGCACTAGATTGATCCTTCCTCTAGTGCATGAAACTACTGGATCTTGAATCTGAAATACGCAGCCTTCAGAAAGTTGCAACAAGTGAAAGGGTGTAATGAAAGAGTGTTTACCTCGCCCGCCCGAGTAAGCGGGCAGCCGGGTGTCAAAAAGTGATGTTAGGAAATACCAATAGCTACCAATACTTTATGGTAAAATAATCATGCTCGGAGCGGTAGCGGAGAGCGTGACGCAGTCCTTACACCCCCAAAAAAACGTCCTCAAACCCAAAAAATTCCATACAAAAACCTTTCGGAATTTTTTTGGTGAAAATTTTTTTTGGAGAAAAATTTTTTTCGTAGAAAATTTTTTTTGAAGAAAAATTTTTTTTGAAAAAATGTTTTTTCGAAGAAAAATTTTATGAGAAAAAAATTTTTTTTCGGAGTCCAATTTTTTTTCGAAGACAATTTTTATGGGAGAAAGTTTTTCTAAGAAAATTTTCTTTTCTGAGACAATTTTTTTTCGGAGAAAATTTTTTTCAAAAAATAGAAATTTTTTCAACAACTGAAAACTTCCAAAACGACTGGTATCACAACAAAAACCTCTTTAAAGGTAGAGTGTGACGTAGTCCGTAAGTCTACATCCAAAATTAATGATATCGCTTGAGGTGACGCTACCGCAGAAGTTTGTTTGAATGGAACCTTGTGTTCAAAGTATTGATTTCCTGAAAAAAATGCAGCGCTTTCTTTAAAACAAAATTACGTTGTGTTAAAAAAATTGCGTCACAAATGCCGGACCGAACGATGAAATAATTTTTCTGTACTTTCAGTTTTTGCGCTGCAAAAATTTGACTTTTATTTCTTATTGCGTAGACTGTTTAGAGTAAATTTAAATTTTTGTAGAAAATATAACAATCTGCTCTGACAGTGAAGCGATGATGAAAGCGCTCATGTCGCCAGTCTTGACATCCAACGAAAGAGTTAAAGGAATCCCTGGACCAGATGGCACTGAGAAATCGTGTAACGCTGGTTTGGGTTCCCGGACACGGACACTCTGGCGTGAAGTGTGACGAGAGCAAATGAGCTGGCGAGGAAAGGATCGGCGACATCAAGTCGCGGGCCAGAGCCTCTTATACCCATGGGCTAGAGAATTGCTAAACAAGAACAGGGGACACATCAAGAGCGTGGAGGGTGCAATCACTGGGTTCTGTGGATTGAGTAAGCACCTGGCTAAAATGAGACTCTCTAATGATCACAACTGCACCTGAGGCCTCGGTAAGGAGACGGGCGTTTATGTTATATGTGAATGCCCGAAGTTCTAGGAAGTCATGTGGTCCAACCCGTAACAGTGACCAGCATGGGACCTATCGCTCTGGATAGGTTCCTAACTGGGACTGGGAGGTTTTCAAGATTTACATGAAGAGTGGGTAATAAAACAAAGGATCGCTAGATCTGTGTTTCATGGACTCATCAAGGTCCGACCCAAACTGATAAATCTAAAAAAAATAGTTCAAGACCACATAGAGTGTAGCCAGGTATCAAGTTGAAAAGTATTTCGTCGTAAAGTACTGACCAGTGGATTCATATTTGCCAAACATCATATTTTGACACCAGGCTGCCTTCTCCGGACTAGGCTACTACAGCACCACCTTGACGATACTTTAAGAGTTAGATGTTTCAAAGAACGTAGAGCTAGAGCCCGTGGTAGATTTCATACGGGTCCTTTGCTTCTCTAGTCTACCACAATTCACTGTATTTCACCCTTCACCGCAGTTGAAATTGACTTGGTCTCAAATTCACGACTAATATTCAAATTAAATCAAACAGGGAAGTAAACTCTAACTTCCACGATCTTTTCGAAACGGATAAGAAATGGGCTCTACATTTTCAACCAAAAGTCAAATCCCAAATTTATGTCCACTCACATCACGAGAATTTCGGATGGGATTTTCGTCCTCAAATCATTTGGGATCCAGGATTCATTGCCGAACTGTTGATTTCTATGAAACAAACGTATACTACTGAAGATGCCAAGCAGTTAACAGTCGTTCAGCGAAAGTGCATTTTCCCCGATGAAGTCAAGTTGGACATATACAATGACGAATACACGTTCAGCAGCTGCATGAAGGAATGTCGAATCAAAAAGAGCATGAAATTTTGCAAATGCGTGCCACCATTTTACAGAATCTCAAGTTCGTTTCTATAATCTTGAACTTAATGAAAATGTTAATGTTTTTTTTTCTTTGTAAGCTTCTCAGCCGTTTTGCACAGTGGACGAGTTTCAATGTCTCTCGAAATATGCAAGGAACATAACGGAAGTGAGAGATTGCAAATTCTGTGAGCTGAGTTGCTCAAACACTGTATACGACATTGAGAAGCTCAGTAAAACGTTCGTGCTTCGCTCATATGCTCAACACATTTTAAATATAACTCATTTTTCTCGTTTAGACTGAATGCTGATCCGAGCAATCTTACTTACATCAATATTGAATATTTAACTTGGCCTATCATTCGATACAAACGAGAAGTTCTGTT
The DNA here is from genome assembly GCA_029228625.1 of Pseudolycoriella hygida. Classification (NCBI taxonomy): domain Eukaryota; kingdom Metazoa; phylum Arthropoda; class Insecta; order Diptera; family Sciaridae; genus Pseudolycoriella; species Pseudolycoriella hygida. Next base: position 30,992,410 of record CM055406.1, on the reverse strand, counting down.
CGGATGGGTTGATTTGCTGGTATCCTTCGGTGGAATAGCTGGTCTATTTTTGGGATTTAGTTTATTGTCGGGAGTTGAAATCATTTACTACTTTACAATGCGTGCGATTTGTATGTTGTATAAAAATAAGGTAGGCTGCAAGAGGTTCCCACACTATTAGTTTTGACATAAGTTCTTCGACAATTCCGGCACCAGCCCTAATTTTGTAGTACATACCAGTCGCAGGAGACTTAGTTTAAGTTAATGTTAAGACGTGTGCTGAAATAAACTAACAAGTGACATGGAACTGGAAATGATATGGAACTTCGCGCCAGCGTCATTCACAATATGACATTTCGTATAAGGAAAATGTTCTATTGCGTTCCTTTCTTCACACTGTTAAAAAATCAATTGAACTTTCAGTATCGTGTTTTGTCGAAATTCAATTGTGAATTGCAAAAACCTCATTTTGTTATGAATTATTTTTGAGAGATTGCTTGTAAGACTCGAAAGTGATACGTGTATCGAACAAGTTTCTTTGTAATTTAGTTACAAATGCATTCAAAAGAAATGTACAATTGCACTGCGCAACCAACTTTAAAGAGAAATTTATTTAAATGATCAACGATCGAGGCAGTCAACCAGTCAACGATGAATAAATTCTCAACAAAAATTTATGAAAGTAGCCGAACGGTTGGCGTAACCGACTCAAAAATATTTTTTTTCGCAATGGGTTCAAATTCAAAACACACTATTGTGAAAAAGTACTCCAGAACACAATACTAAAATAGAATTTTGAAATTTGCAGTCTCACAATTCAATTATAGTATAGTATAGTATAGTAAAATAATATTTACAACGACGGAAATCGATGTAGAAATTTGATTTCTCATTTGAAATTATAATAGTAAGCGCACATCATCAGGTGCTTAATTCACAACTGCATTCACAAAAGTGCGACATTTACATTCGAATAGAAACAACTAAAAGACAGTTTCTCTACAACAAACAGTGGGTATGCACAACATTGGTGGCTTAGGTGCCTAGGAAAGCTTGCTTTCCTTGGCCCATTATACTATCCTATCATTTCAGCAGTAGCGCGGAAAAAAATATATGAAAATCGTTTAATAATAAAAAGTTGGCTGCACACGCGTCCCATTGGTGTAGCCCTCCATTGAGGAACTCTAGTGACAACTAGCCAGTCCAAATTGGAGTGAGGTTCTACACAAAAATGTATGCACAAATATCGAAGTCGACGAATTTTTTGTCGACAAATGAACACTTTAAGGATGTTCGATTGATTGATTCAAATGTACGACCACGATTTAATTTTCACAGCAGAAATATTAACTTTAAGACGTAAAGAATTCCAAACAGAGACTACAATTGATTCAATACGTTTTTGCAGAATGAATTATGCGAAATAGAGGCGAAGAAGCAAAGTCGTATACAAGAAAGGTACAACTTGTCTCTAAAAATACGTTGCCGTAAGTCCAATGTGGAAGCAAAATCGGACGATCAAACACAAATCGTTAAAGTGTCTAGTAACATCGATGATGTCAATTTGGTTCCATATAAGAATCCAGCTGAGTTACCCAAACGTTTCCATAGGGCTAATGCGAATGCCGATAAAATCAAAGTAAATTTGAAAATAATTTCAAATGTCTGTCTAAATTATAACAAAATTCAAATATAAATTAGCTGGCAGTAAAACCGATGTTCAAACGAAAGAAGGTCGCACCCGTAAATAACATTCGTTTCCGAAGTGACACAGAGAAAAGCTATGGCTTCATCCCTTAAATGTATGGTGTTACCAAGGGACACATCACAAAGTATGTTACAATGGTGCAACCACCTAGTAGTAAATGTTGTGGCAAGCTAATTTTTATGAATGTTCGTTGTTTGTCTCGATGTTCAGATTTTTGAAAATGTTTTTAGTAAATCAATGGAGAATTTGGAAAAGGATTTTTTTGAAAGTTTCTCACGGAATCTCTGTCCCTACAACTAAGTGAAAGTTTGATATGGCAACCCTGAGAATTTATGCAACAAATCTGGTACTTCTAAAATAGTAGTTTTTGATACAAATTTCTCATGAATGTAGTTTAAGGCACTATATGTGAGATTGCTGAAACGAGGCGAAGGCGTAAACTGACGTGTGACTAACGTGTATCAAACATCGTTTTTTGTAATTCACCGACATTGAACGAGCATTTCTCTACGTGTTTCCACTCGCAAAAATTTGTCGAAATTTTAATTAGCTTTTCGCACTAGTGCGTAAAAACAGCTTTTCCCACTAGTGGGATAAAATTTTATCACACTAGTACGTAAAAGCGGTTTTACGCGCTAGTGTAAAAAATATATCGCAATGGTGCGTCAAAAACGTTTTGTCGCACTAGTAGGAAAAGTGACACCAAAATGACGCACGAAAAAGCAAGTTTTTTGACAGTGAATTGCGAAAATATAATAATTCTACAACACAGTCTTCCGTCTACGATGGGAATTCGTCTAATTGTGATGTGACTAACTCCATCGGTAACTCATACATTGTCGCTACCATGTCATATGGGTATCGAAGGTGTTTTGTCTCATTGAAAGAGTGAAAGAGATGAAATTCGTTACCCAGTTGACGGAACTGGTTGAATTAGGCATATATAAATTGTGCACAACGAATTTGGTGATTTGAAGCCTCTCCATTTGCACACTATATTGAACCAACTTACAAGTATTTGTGCCCTAATAGCCTCGATTAGAGGGAATAGACTTTGTCTTTTTTGATTACTATAAAATCACCGATGGGATTTTAGACTCAATAGGTATCCCCTAACGTGTGCAGCGATTGTTCGTCTTTTTGTGTCATGCACCACGACTCCTAACCATACGTAACTACCGGTCTGATCATAGATTTCTATATTGCGCATTTTGAATTTCGACTTCCTGACTTGGACTTTAAGATTTTCAGAAGGCCCAGAATTGCCCAGTTGCCCAGGATTACTCGTCTCTTAACTTCGTCCGAATGTCGTTATTAGCGTTCAGCTCCGATACACCCTGTCATGTGCGTGTGTTGTCACCGAACTTCAAGTGGTGTACGCTTTTTTCATAGCTGAATTAACATCTCAACTTAGAACTACTCCCTTTTTTCAAGTGGCGTGGTCCATGTTTTCATAGCTGAATACGGACAAACATAAAACTAGTGACACAATCTATCCAAGGTATACGAATTTGTTGACCATTTCGAATGTGTGTGTGTCGATCTCATATGTTGCACGCAAACTTCGAATGATCCAATAGAATAAGTCTTGTCGGAGTCTTGACCCCAAAACCTTAAGCGGTTACATTTATGTTTTTTCAAAGCTGAATCAACATCTCAACATAGAACTACTTACCTTTCCCAAGTGGCGTCGTCCATGCTTTCACAGCTGAATACGGACAAACATAAAACAAGGCACCTAACACATGAGTGTGGAATGCATGTGTGAAACGAACGAATGGTACGTGCTAGTTGAATGGATCACTGTATTACACGAAACATGACTGTAGTGTGTAGTTTATGATGTCACCAGAGCCACAGTCATAAACGAAAATTGAAGTATCAAGAACTCATGATGGCAGACAAACTTTGACGCGAACGAAAAGTAGTATAGTAGACACTTGAACATTTTTAATGTTGGTTTTGTTTTTATTTATATTTTATTTAACTTGTATGTTTCATAATCATATAATCATAAAAAACTAAATTAAAAAATATCAAAGAAACAAAAATCAAAAAATGTAATCAACTATCTAAGTCAGAGCCACAGATCGACGATATAAATTAACGAAAGAAGAAAAAAAATTGAATTTGTGATTATAAAGAAATTTAAAAAAATGTGTTGCTTACATAATTGTTTTTGTTTTCCTTTCGTGTTCATATATTATCAGTAGGTATCTATAATCATATAGTTTGTATTCTTTTATCAATTTTCACGGACCTCTCTTATTCACTTTTTCACATTTGCACTAAAAACAAAAAAAAACTTTTTTCTTCAATTTTCGAAAGAAAAATCATTATTTTTCATCACCGCTTGAAAATCTCTTCTTCTTTTTTTCTGCAATTCAAAAATAACATCAATAATTGGGTTTTCACACGAAAAATTTTTATGAGCGTTAAACGCTCCGGATGAGTCCCGCTGGTCATTTTTTGACTCATCCCTTTATATGTCTATAGTTCTTTCTACACGAAGCAATAGAAAAGATATGCCAATTTCGATTTATTCCTCAGTTAACAATCTTTTCCCTTCATAAGATGATCGATTTACAGATCCGTGTACCGTGTATTGAGGTTTGACCTATTAAAACGTCACCAATATCACGTTCACATCGATTGTGTAAAATATTTAAATCAAAGAGATCGCTTTGGTCATATTCATCGATTTGTTTTTCTTTTTGTATTGAACAACAAAAATAATATTTTACTTCAATCGTTAAGTATTATAAACTCACCCTAAATTGTCAACGAGTTTTATATTAAAAATAAATAAATAATTTCCAATAAAATATTATTTTTTCTTGTACAATCTAGGAGTACATTTATATTCAATATTTTTTTCTCCGATAACATCTGCAATTCTTCGTATGATTCGACGACAAAAATTGATAGTGTTTACGAGTTTAACGTGGCAGCTATTATCTATACTTATACAAAGTATTATATACTCTTGTCATACCAGCGATATACATCCGTCAAAAGTGTCAAGCGCTTTGTATCATTTTTATTAATCTTAGAATATGTCAACTAAGGAAACCGACAAATTCATTATACGTTTGTTCCATTACTAACCTAGGAATAATATCATGTTCACGGCAATCTTTCAATGTCAGATTCTATTGCTCCTATCTACACACATTGATTTTTTAGCAAGATATATCAGAGTAATTAGTCAGAAATAGTGTTTTATACAGTTGGGTATCTGAAATTTAGCTTCTTCTTTAATTTTAATTATGTACATTGTTCAAATTGTAACAGAGAGAGTTCTCTTTTTCAGTAACTACTCTGATTGGAAAGTTTCTTTTTTTTTAATTTCATTAATACTTATCCACTGAAATATATAACTTTTTGTTGTTTTTCTAAAATCTTTTTTTTTTAAATTTGTTTTTATAATTATTTTACTTTCATTGCTTGCTTTACTTTCCGGTAAAATATTTTTTATTTACATTTTCGATATTCATTTTATTGACAAAAATTTCCTGAAAAACCGGTTTTTGTTGAAACAAATCTGTAGAAATCGTGAAGGACATTTTTGTTGATGTCATCGAGTAGTAGGTTCTACACGCGCAAACATTAAACTTTGCCTCAGTTTTCGCTATTCAATTTATTGTTAATAGTTTCATGAAAATTGATAGTCGGGAAAAAGAGCAAACAACTTACAATAAATACTTGCGTTCGATCTAAAAATTTATACTAAATTCTAATAAGTTCAACCGTTTTACTTCGACTGCCTCAGATTTCTCGTTTTCTAAGAGGCAATGCACATACAATGGAGATTAATCACCAGATATCAGACAATGAAATGAAAAATTGTTTACCTCATGAGAGAAATAGATGCGTAAAACAGGCCGAAATTTGTTTTACATTCTTAAAAAACTCTCAGATAAGAATATTGTACGTACGTATGTATTGTAGGTACCATAGGTATAGTATACAATATTTATTTTGTCTGATAAACATGTATCATTGAGTAGATTTTTTTTAGATTTATCAGGTTGGACCGGTCTATTTCTGGTCCATAAAACAAAGATCTGATGATCCGTTGTTTCGTATTCGTCACCCATTCATCACATAAATCTCGTAAACCTCCCAGTCCCTACAAGAAACCTGTCCGAAACAACACGTCCTATCCTAGGCGCTATTGCGGGTTGAACCACATGACTTCCTAGATTCCTAAGGCTCAGTGAGGAAACTTTTAGCATTCACAAATTACATGAACGCCCGTCTCGTCTCTATGAGACCACAGGTGCAGTTGGGATCGTCAGAGAGTCCCATTTGCTCCCCCCACAGCGTCCAGTGATCGTACCCACCACCCTCCTCATGCGACACCTGTCCAAGCAATTGGGCATCGGGAAGAAACGCTTTGTGAGCATTCCTCCTTCATAGGGTCCCAAAATGTTTGGCAAACTCCAAACGCAACCAACTCTTCAACGCCTCTACGTATGCCAAGTGTGGGTTGGCTATAAAAGGTGTTTGGGTGAGCCTTTTTTGCCAGACTATCCGCCCCATCCACACCCTATCAGAGTGTCCGGGAACCTAGGCTATAGTTACCTGGTATCTCAGTCCTGTTCGGTGTAGAGTTTCCTTCAATTCTGTCACTACCTTAGATGTTACGACAGATGACGTGAGCGCTTTAATCATCGCCTCTGCTGGGATCGCCTATAGTGCTCCCATCAGTGCCGCGAATGTCTCAGACTGGAACACTTCGCTAATGTATGATGCTAAGTAATACCATCTCTCCGCCGACGTTTCCAGAGAGAATACTCCGGCTCCCGTATCGTGAGCCATCAGTGTAACTCACGACTTCAGGAACCTTATCATTATTATTGAAATAAACTACGACGAAAAATGTTTTCAAGACTATACTTCGAGCATCACTCAATCGACTTATGTTTTCGAAACGGCCATGCGCTCTGGTAAGACCTTTTCGACCCATTGTTCGATAGGAAAAAATGTTCTTCCCTCAACGTAGCGCAAAACTTTCCATTTGAAAGCGATTTTCTATTTCCTGCACTTATTATTAAGTAGCGATAGCTACTTTATGTTTTTACCCTTCTTGTCCGTCCATTCCTCTGTTTATGTTCACCGGGGACTCACGGATGATTCACCAATAAATCAGCTATGATTCACCAATGAATCACTTATGATTCACCAATGAATCACCTATGATTCACCAATGAATCACCTATGATTCACCAATAAATCACCTATGATTCACCAATGAATCACCTATGATTCACCACACCAATCAATCACCGACGATTCATCAATGATACACCAATGAAGCAACGATGATTCACCAATGAAGCACCGATGATTCACCAACGAATCACCGATGATTCACCAGATAATCGCCGACGATTCATCAATGAAGCACCGATGATTCACCAGACAAACACCGATGGTTCACCAGTCAATCACCGATTATTCACCGGGGACTCACCAACGATTCACCGAGGAATCACGATCATTCACCAATGAATCAACGATGATTCATCAGAGAATCAACGATGATTCATCAGAGAATCAACGATGATACATAGGGCACTCACCGATGATTTACAGGGGAAACACCGATGATTCATGCATGATTCGGTCATAAGTGATTGGAATTTGAGTATACTCTATCGCTACTTTCGTATGGTTTTTTAATGAAAAAAATCCCACACAAAATTATTTAATTTCACGATCAAGCAAAGCTTCTGAAAATCTTTGGATTTTCGGATAACACGAAAATCCATTATTTAATGATGGACCCTAAGAAATCAACCAGTAATATCAACTACCTGGCACTCTAATATGTAGTTTCTATTCTGTAACACTGAAAGTCAGGATTTTGTTTTTAAAATTGGAAATTGGATGAATCGCGAAGGACATTTTTGTTATAAAATAAGTACTGCGGCTGTGGGAAAATATGATAACATGAGTAAGGAACGAAAATGCGGGGAGTTTTCGGATTTTTCGTGCCTCTGCATGCAAAGTTATATACTTACCTGATTGGGACGGTTGATTAGAGGCTTTTTCGCTTGTAGCCCGTTCGAAATTGCCTAAAATCAACCTTCCAAAACATACGTAGATAACTTCAATCTGACATGCAAAATAATGCCAAACATTTTTGTGATTCGATGAAAAAGATAATAGAGAGAAAGATTGAAAAACTAACAACGTACAAAGATGGAATTTATATTTTAAACATTCTACTCATTCACTTTCTTTATCGTTTTCAGCCATTCTACCTTAAGCAACTGCCTCATCATTCATCGTAAAACCAATCAAACACAATGCAGATGAAACCAGACAAAAGATTGATTGAAATGAAAAGTCGTTTTCCTCGTAAGAGGTCGTGGGGATAGTCCGCCAACAATTTAAATAATACAAAAGTAGGTGGCGGCCTCTAGGTGAATAAAATCGGTGGATAAGTGGGTTGTAGCATGAAAGTCTGGTAGTCTGGTAGTCTGGTAGAAGCTAAGCTAATCGAACCGGACTTTAAGATAAAGAAGTGACGAGTTGGTACGCCTGCGGAAAAATTTTAAGCTGCTGTGCAATAAAAACAAAAAGAATTCGTTTCTCTTTTTGTGATTCGTTATATCGTCATTCTTTATGTTGCCATCTATCTGGCCCCCTGGCCGTAGGCGTAACAATTTATAATTTCTCTGCTTTGGGCAGACGCACAGTTTGGTGTTTTGTAGTCGTTTGAAACCTTAACTCAAATTGTGAGTAAATCGATAGGCCGGATCTAGAAGATATTGACGTTGGTACACTTTCGATTCTTACGATTATGTAACACACATTCTATTTGCTTTGTACAAAATAAAACAGTGACAAAAATACTCAACAATTCTCCTTTCACAATATGTTTGAACAAAAAGAAAACGATTTTCATTTCGTTTGACACGTGGAAAATATTTTGTACATTAGTAAACCCATATTCTTGAATAAAATGTGTGGTTGGGTTGGAAGATAAGGAAATTATGAGGCGAATTGAGTTGAGATGCTGTTTGTGTCGAAAGTATCCTATCAACTCTGGTTTCAAAATATGGAAATAGATTCACGCTCCAATGTCAATATCTTCTAGCTACGATCCTGGTTATATACCGCGCTATTTGAAACTGAATCGGGTAAGTAACCATTCGAACCACATATTCGTCTGTCAATATATATGTGGCAGTCGCTATACTCATTGATTTCCTGAGGTGAATCAGATCAGATCTATTTCACCGAACATTCAACAAAAATTCGTTTTATAATAACGCCAAATTCACAACCGAATATCGTAGCTACCCGATGAATGTTTTTCTTGTTTTTAGAAAGAACTAACGATTAACTAAGACCCAATAAACGAATTAGAAAAAAAAAACAAACAAAATAAATAGACAGATAATGTTAGTCTGTTAGCTTTTTCAAGAGATTTTTTTTAGTGTTAGTGCGTCACCGACTACCTGTTTTGTACTTGAGGATCTTAGACGAGTACGAATGTTAGGTTTGAGGTAATCTTTATGATACTATCCACCAAAACCGAACTTTTGGTAGTGGCTTTTATAGGAATACTTTTATAGTCAATATTCTCGTACGGAAAGACTCATTCAACGAGTCTTTTTGTTTTAATTTTTTTTTTAATTAAAAATATCATGAACTAAATTTATTATCCGCTCGATTAATTTCATTTTTTTTGCATAAAACACTATCAATAATAATTAGAAAGACAATATTTTCAATTTTATTTCATTATGATATTTAATTTTGAATATACGATTATTAATTCAGAAGGGAAAACTGGTTAATATTTTCTTTTCTTGTTAAAAATTCGGTTTCTGAACAAAACAAAATTAATTTACAAAATTAACCAATTTCTTTTACAATAATTAATGCTTTCTGCTTTTCCGCTGTTTTTCTTATTTTGCTTTATTTCCATACTGCCATTTTGTTATTTAATTTTTGAAACAAAAATTGAAAGAACCGGAGACCAAAATTGTAACACAATTGTTATGTTTCATTTTCTGTTGTTTTTGTTTTTTTTTTTTTTGTTTCATTTTTTTGTTGAAATGTTCCACTAAATTTATGATAATTAATAAGAAAGAATCATTTTTTTGTAATTTCTTTTTTTGTTTGTTTCTTGTTTGTTTTTTTTGTGTTTTTAATTCTATTTTAACTCTGTAGTTGCTTGAAGCTTAATTTCTTTTTCACGTCCTTCTTCTCGACCATCAGCATTGCCCTGTGTCATAGCATTCGCTGCTTGTTTTTGTTTTAACATAGTCCAATCGAAGGTGTAGTCATATTGATGATTCAGAGTACGGAATAAAATTCTGCAAAGGAAGTACAAAAATTAAATCAAATTTTCGAATATTACAAGCAGCAGGTTTCTTGAACTTTATTCTTTTTTACGCTGTATAAATCTCTCCACAAATCATGGAAATGAGCTCAAACAACATTATGCTGGCAAAACACGTTGGTTTTATTTTCTTTGCATACGTGCGAGCATTCAAATGAATGAAATAAACGTACATCGCAGACATGGGCGCCGATTGAAAAACGGTGGCGGCGGCTAGCCGAAAAAATGCGGTAGGCGGCGGCGGCGATGTCAGCTCAAGCCGGCTTAAAACGGCGGTTGGGTACATTTTCGAATTTTTTCAAATTATAACAAAAAATAAAGATAAAATTCAAAAATTTCTAAAATAAAATTTGGAATATAATGTCAAATATTTAGAAACTTTAGTTGTGTTATGATATCCTTAATCGAAAAGCGTGAGAGCCCTTCATGCGTTTGCAGCTCCAGTACTTTTTAATAGTTCTAGTGAGAACGAATCGCTGTATAGTTTAAATTTCTAGTAAGATCACAAGGCACGATGCGTTTACTATACTGTCATAAAATAGATTTATCCATGTTGTGAAAACTGCTTAAAATACAGTTGAGAAAACCCGAACGAGATTAGAATTACTCAGTAATCCCTTTTTTTTAATTTCGTAAAATTGTAAAATTTTTGAGAATTCGGAAAATTAGAAAAGTGGACATTTTGCCAACATTAAGAATAAAAGACAGCCAATAATTTCGCTTTTTAACGAAACTACCTGAGAATAATTTTTACCGAAATATATTATGTGTTACAAAATCCAATATGGCGGCAGGCGGCCATTTTGTTAGCATCCCAAGGACACTACAAGGGTTTTACGGTTTTCATTTCCCTTCAAACAAAATCATGAACATTGATGAAATTCTACTAAATAATAACTAAATACAAAGACTAGCTCGACAAATACTCAATCTGAGGATCGTCACCACAAGTCTCATGAACCAATTCTGAGAAACTCTTTTCTTGAGATCAATAGCTTAAGGACGGGACGGCTCTGTGGTTACGAACTAGCCTTTCATCAAAATGATCCGGGTTCGATTCCCGTGTCAGACAAATTCTGCTTTACTCCGATAGTATTGCATACTTCGTGGGGTGGTTCGGAAGTTATCTTAAGCCGGTGGTCCAGACTGAACTTGTAATTGGCCGTAAAAATCTGTTAGTGAGATCTCAAAACAAACAAACAAAACTTACAAAATTTGCCAGAATGGAACTCTTTCGGGAGTTGGTTGGGATGAATTACGGTTACGGTTTTCTATTTTTTGTTGTTTTTTAAATTTGCGGAAGTAACGCTTTCTTTCCTTCTAGCCGTTTTCAGCCGGGTATAAAGTACTGGCGGCTCTTTTAAGAGTGAATTTACCAATACTTCGACTTTACATCTCTGATTCCCCCCATAAGACCCTATCGATAGGACAAGTTTTTTTTAAATTGTTTTGGACTGTAGAGACCTGAGAAAGGTTACCATTTGAATGAACTGAATTACAGTGGCTCAACCGCTCAGTGTAGCAGAATTTAAATTTAAAATCGACAACATCAATTTCAGGATATTCAGGTCAAGCGTGTGAAAATACAAATCGCAAAGTTATGCTTACCATACTAAAAGTACAAATAGTAAATTTACTAAATACAGCGGATTTCAATATCCGATTCAAAATCGTATATACAAGTGGGCGAATGAATGCTTCTAACGACGTATGATTTGTTCGGATAATGTACTATACGATAACTTTTTGGACTCCAACTATGTAGTGGCTACAAGAAAAATAATTTGGGGCCGGTTGCGGTGCGTTACAATAGAAGGAAGAGACCGGAAAATTTGCGTTCCGTAATTTAGGGACAGTCCTTTTTGACTTATATGTAGCGCGGGCTTCGAAAACATAGATTTGTGATCAAACTGGAGTGTTTCTCGGTTTTTTTTCCCACGTTGGACCGAAATATCCTGAATTTACCGTTGGAAAGGTATTTAGAGTGGCAGAAAAGTCTAGATGGTTATGTGAGAGGTACACTAAGAGAAATGGCTATCCAAACCAAAAACAGAACGGGTCCAAAGGAAGTTACTCCTTAAACGGAATTTGAGACCCCGCTGTATCCATATATATAAACAAATAAGACTAATTTCACTTTTATCCGATAATTTGTTGTGAAGATATTGCATAAAACATTTTCCACGACTTGTTTTCTGAAGTCTCTGCAGCCCAAATCACCTTTAAAAAAATTTTCTTCTACGATTTTCCAAGGAATCGATAGAACCAATATGGGGGAATCGGAGATGGGATGTATTTGACCTCCATACAACTTGGTCGAAGTATTGGCAAATTCGCTCTTAACTGTCATCTTGCAATTCAGGGTAATTTTATAATTTATTCACCGTAGATATCGCAAGGGACAGACATAAGAGCTGCCGTCGGAATATTTTAGTTTATCATAGCCTATGGCCGACAATCATTCCTCCCGTTTAAAAAAAATATTGAAAAGAGTCGACAGGATAACTTCCTAAGTTTAAGAAATATTTTGTTGTAATAGGCGATATGCAAATAGGCGATAGGTCGAATTTTAAGGCGATAAATCTTACATTAACGTCAGCATTTATCCAACTAGAGCGATAAATTCCTCTGTCCAGAGAGGGATAATCCCATTTTCTCTCTTCTCTGTTTGATACGAGTCGTTTATTATGACAACAATTTATTGAAATGAGCAGTTAACATTCTGAAAAGTTGTTAGTGTACAGGCGATTGAATGCGTTAATATTCGTTTTCGCTCGCTAGTCTGTTGATTGAAATCGATTTTCGGCTTAAAATCACTGATCTTACACACAAAAATCGAAAAGAAATATAAAGACCCACACAACGTTCGCTATTCAATGTTCGACTTACCATCGCCTATTACAATAAAAAAATGTATTGCCATACGTGTGTGTATCCTCACACTATCGTTCAAGTGGATATTAAACGGACTCGCTGGCGCTCGCTGCCGTTTAATATCGACTTGAACGATAATGTTCGGGTTATACACGTATGGCAATAATGTTATATTAGCCCTGTTCCCGTCAAAAATGTATGGTGTCATAAATATAGTTTTGAGTTAAATTCAGGGGCGTGACAGCATTTTGTTTTGATCTATGCAAGTAATATTCAACGTGAAGTTAGCTGCAGTTACAACCGAAATCAGCTGTTTTTTGAACTGAATAAGGTAAATTTATGAATGAAATCAGCTGATTTTTTTGCAACGAAGTTAGCTTCGGTCACAAATGCGGCTAACTTCACGTCGAGTATTACATGCAAAGAGGAGAACAAAAGACTGTCACATCCCTGGTTAAATTTAACAAACTGCATTAAACGCATAATTAAATTTATCTAGCCTCCAGGGTAGAATATTGATAAAGGAGGGTAACCGATATGGACATTTTGGGTCACAAATCACAAAAAGTGTTATAGCGCATTACTCCAAGCTTTATCACAATATTTCTAAATAGTCAGTCAGACACATAAAAAAAATTTGGCGTAAGTGACAGCTTGGAATATCTTTAACGTAAAAAATCCCAAATGGCTAATTCGGTTTCTTTCCCATATGCATTTTCACAACAACTTGTTTTCGTGGCCCACACTTAATATAAAATCGATTATCCTCCTTTAACCCGATTAATAGTTTCAAAATTTTGCATTTTTTCGACAATGATTGGTTGTTACACTTACGCAAATATATTTTTGTATCAAATAGAATTTTGTACTTCTGCGCAGCTTTTTAACACTGCAAAAACTTGCGCAGAAGTACAAAATTCTATTTGATGCAAAAATATATTTCCGTAAGTGTATATGAAATTAAGTTGACGATTCGAAAGAAATTAATGTTCTTATGTTATTGAGATGACTTTTTTTCAGAACATTACATTATTGCGTAAATTTCTCAAATCAACAGATCAATAAAGATCATGGTCGTGACAGTCTTTTGTTTTGATATTTGCAAGTAATAGTCGACGTGAAGTTAGCTGCAGTTGTAACCGAAACTAACTTCATTGCAACAAAATCAGCAGATTTCATTCATAAATTTACCAAAATCAGCTGACTTCATTGAATAGTTGAAAAATCAGCTGATTTTTTTGCAGCTGCAGCTAACTTTAAGTTGCAAAGATTAAAACAAAAGACTGTCACGCACCTGATAAAGATTGAAGATGAAAATCCAACTAAACTTTTTCTATCTCCTGTGAAATTAAAAATTGAATTAAATTTCTGTCACAATTATTAGGATGAATTTAACTTTTCAGAAATTAAATTTATCACACCTGATGGGAGCACAATTATTATATTTCATCAAATAATATTTTAATATCATCGGAAATTCAAATACAGCGAAACAAAATCGACGAAAACAAAGAGCCAGATGATTCCAGTGAACCAATGTAGTTTGGCGTCTTTGTATGCAACAAATTATCAACGACCTTCGCTTACAACAATGGCACCACTTAAGTGCAATCTGTTTGGCGTCAATTTTGGCTCGTTGCTAGAAATTTGCCAAGTCTTGAACCCTACCATCAAATGTAATCCATCTTGGGGATTACTGAATTATTTCTGGTATATTGATTGCTAACTTTTTACGTCCCTTCCATATGCTATGCACTTTGGAAACAATTTTATTTCTATTGTAAACCCAATACTTGATGCATAATAAACGAAACGAATGTCTTAAGCCTTCTAGAATGCACAGGATTTGACTAAGTATTGACCTTATATGCTGTAATATTTCCTTGGACTCTTGGAGTCGTGACAGGCGAGATGATTGCATTTATTGCCGCCTTGCTTCCCTAGCATTGTAGTCAGGAATACTTTATACGCAAAATAGATTCAAACGCTGAGAGTCTAATAGTCCTCAAGGAAGTGCAAAAGTAGACTGAAGTTCACAGGACATTGTTTGAAATTTATGTAACAGAAGGGAAGCTTTAATTTAGTCGAGATACTTCGTGTAAATTATTCATTGCTCTCAGTTCAACGATGCCTGTCCAGAATCGAATCTTCAACGATGTAGCACATTATTTTGTAAATCGCTTCTACGACCTAAGTGATTTATTTCTAAAAAATATAATCAAAATATTTTCAGTTCAATTGTAAGCAGAATTAATAGATCCCCTATAATGTTACGTAATTTGTGCCCCCATCCCCAATTGAATTCATTGAACAATAATGGTTGCTTCGTTGACTATAAGTCAATGACCAAAGTGTCTATATTTCTTCATTGAACAATTTGTACTTTTTCAAATTAAATTGATTCAATCCTTTTTAAATAAAAGCAAAAAAAAATGTACAATTGGTTGGGTAAATATCGACGCGCAACAGAAGGAGACAACAAAAACTGCATCTAACATTCAATGGGCTTGAGAAGGTGACCTCAGTGCTATTCAACGAAATGCATTCCATTTTAAGATTGAATTGAATCGTAAACTTAATTTTAGCATTGAGATGAAACTACGCCAAATGAATGATCCAATTAAATGCATATGATTTGGAAATGAATGCATCTGACATATGAGGTAAATCAACGTGTCTCGCAATGGAAAGAAAAATGCAAAGTTGTTATTTTTATATTTATGTGAAACCTAACAAGTTTGTGTTGCGGAAAGTTTTTCCAACGACACGAAATGTGTTTTTGATTTCCTTGAAATTTTCACGTTTTAAGGTCGATTTGCGCTACAACTTTTTGTTTGCAGTCAGAAAGGTGAGCTGTGGTGTAATCTTATTAAATCTTTCCACAATTTAAAACACGTTTTCGTGGGAACTGGTCACAGAGTCTTTCCACATTAAATTTTTTTAAAAAAATTTGGCATAATTGGTGGCAACTATTTCATATTTGTTACAAATGTAATAGGTAAACATGGTTCGGAAACTAAATTTGAAAATTTTGGACATATTTTCACTTCGTTGCTCTTATCTCAACTGCAACCAACTTCGTTGCTCTTATCTCAACTGCAACCAACTTCGTTATAATAAGGTTACTATAACAGTAACAAGACTGAAGTTGCTACGAGCCGACCGTGGCCAACCGTGTTTTTCTATACGGTTATTGTAATATATTTTCTAAAACGATTGTATAGTTATCCTTTTCACTAACAGAAAATGGTTTCGCATTTCATCAATTTAAGTGTAAAGATACAAATTGAAGAATCTCCAAATTTCCAACATCAAAGAATTTCCTCGAAATCAGAGGTATTTTTTAAAAATTTAAATTGAAAAGGTCTTGTTTCTATTTTCTTGAATTTCCTCAGTTGTCCCACAGGAAAGGAATTATTTATGCAAACAGGTAAATTGTTCGAATGAAGAAAATTGCATTCGTACAGTCTTGTTGCTAAATACCTTCTAACCATTCGCTACAAAAACAATCGATTTGTTTATCCATTCAAATACATCGGAATCAATTTAAAATGGAGCATTGCGTTACTATGACTACTTCTAATAAACTTCTGAAAATGGTTCTGTCTATACAATAAGTCATAACTATTTCGAACAAAGGTTTATGTAATCTGATGGTAACCTTTCGCCCCACAATTGCTTTGTTAAACTTTCGACATTAATCGAATGCTTTCATGACGCAATTTAGGTAAACTGAAATAAAAAGTTAGAAATTAAAATTTGTAAATATTTGTATAGGAAACGCAAAATCAAATTAAGCGAAAATTTGTAAACAAACAACAAAGTTGAATTTTTTCTGAATGAAATGATAACATTGGACAGCGATCAGGAAATGCTTCACAAAAAGTCAGTAAGATCGTTATTTCATGAGTTTTTTTACTCGCATAACTTTGTATCCTTAACAGGGATACAATTGCCTTAGAACCTTACACCAAAGTTTATTTGTTGGATTAAGTACTTTTTGAAACAGGGCCTAATTTGTAGAATTAATTCTCAGAAATTTTCCAAAATTCTTAAAAATTCTTCGAAATTCGTCAAAATTCTCCTGAATTTAAAAATTTAGGCTTGAAAATTTTCTTTCAAATTCGTTATTTCTGGAAATTTTGACAAGTTTTGTGATATATTTCAAGGTTAGGTTAGCGTCGCTAAAAACTAGCGCTAACAGCAACGCTAGTTTTCCATTTACCTCTTTTGCTTTTACTTGTGACTTTAGCTAATCGCTACTCGCTAAAATTATTTTATCATCAAAAACTTTTCTTAATGTCCTCAAAATAGTACATTTTGTAATGAGTGATGAAAAGTTGAATTTTTTGGGACGAGACGAAGTCGAGTAGAACAAGCTTACGAACGTGTCCCAAAAAATTCCATTTTCATCACGAGTTACAAACAACGTTTTTTGCTCCGTTATCATAATGAGACGAAATCACACAAACGAACATACTGAAATCACTCTACAACAATTTCATGCACACTTCATAGCGGCCGAAAAAGTTTATATGAAATTTCTTTTTCGGACGCATATTGCGGCCGAAGAAGTACATTTCCGGACTCAAACAACACTAACAAAAACTTTAAGTTTTCGATCGTCATTAGAAGCAAAAATTAATATTTAAAAAAAGTTTGTCATGCAGAAATCGACGATTTTAAACCTCCTCTCTATTTGCGCGTCAAGCTAAACAAATTTAATTTTCGTATAAAACGTAAGACCAACTATAATCTCACCTTGTCAATGTATTTATGCAACCAAAGCAACTTGAAATCAACTTAATTCCGATTTCGACGGCAATCGGAAACTTGGCGCAGTTTTAGAGGTCTATCCCGATGATCTATCACGGTTAAGGTGTAAATTATTTTAACGACTGACAAGCAGTTGTTGTAGTATTTAGACATTGTCTAGTTCCTTAAGGCCCATAACTTGTGTGCTAAAATATAGTCTACATTTAGGCGCTCAAATATTATATTTTCGCTGATATCTATGGACAAAGATGCAGTTTCAAAAAAGTAAGTCAGCATTTCCCTTCCTAAATATGTTGCCTTTTAAAAGCAACTAAACTTATTTTTTGGGATTGAACCTTGTCTCAGAACGACGAGTTTTTGTGCAAATTTTTACGATTTTTTCGCCGTTCTCAGAGTAGGTAGGATTCCAAAAAATAAGTTTAGTTGCTATTAAAAGGCAACATTTTTAGGAAGGGAAATGCTGACTTACTTTCTTGAAACTGCGTCTTTGTCCACTGATATCAGCAAAAATATAATATTTGAGCGCCTAAAGGTAGACTATATTTTAGCATACAAGTTATGGGCCTTAAGATGTGCATCTACCAGAGCCTATTTTTGGAAAATCGTATTTCTAAATTTTCCAAATAATTTCCATAATTTAGAAAATTTTTGGAATTTTTCCCTGGCATCTACATTATACGTATAGCATCTCATAGTACCATCTCGAATATGGCTAGTTATACAATAATAGTCCGCCTTTACAACCCGTCCGGGTCAGAGGCTAAATCATTTTTATTTACTAGTTCCGCAATTTTTTGTGAGCTTTTGCTCACATGAATTCTCTTAGAGATCCTTTCGTTACCGAAGTTTTTACTGTGTCAGTGGTAAATTGCAAACAAACCAAGTGCCATCTATGATATACTAGGGCGGAAACTAGTGGGGCTTAGAATGCCGGTTCGCTCCATCAATGAGATTTACCAGCAGGCATTTCTTGGACCATATGCTTAACGTGAATTACAAACCACGCCTAACGGTAGCTGGCATTTTACCATTAGGATTTCTTCGGGTGCTAATTATATCTTCGTCCAAAGTCAGACTCAGATATTTGTAGATAGAATTCATCAAATATGGGTGACGTCATAATTGTCATCCTTCTATGTACGAATCTTTGCGGCACCAAATTCACAACTACCCAAATTATGAAGCCTAGGTGTGCCTAGGAACGTTACTTTCATGCTACACATTGATGAAAAATTTGTCCCCACCAGGATCGAACCCGGATATTATTGGTGGAAAGCCAGTACGTTACCACTAACCCGTTCCTTATGTGGCTATTTGTTCTTATGAATTTATTACTAAACGTCATAAAAACATTGAACAATAGAATTGAGATGTAGCATCAAAGATATGCACCTCAATTTTTGATTGAATTTCCATTTTTTGCTAACGTTTTGTCTTTAACTCCTATTTGAATTAGAAAATTGAGAGAAAATGCAAAATTATTGCAAAAGTTCACATAAATCTAGTGCGACGTAACATTCACCTGGCACTTCCACCTCGTCACAATCACGCACGCAAGTCTCAGAGCCTCTCTCTTCCTCTAGCGTGAGATAATGTATGAACGACTTTTTAATATAAAGTCGTCGTTTCAATTGAAACTGTCCGAAATGATCGACAAAGGTAATTATGCCCTAAGAGTCAGCAAATTTATTGCTTTGGCCAGCAAATTTCTTTTTTTGTTCAGCAAGTTAATTTTTTTTGGGTCAGCGATTTTCGAGTGGATATATAGGTCATTTTTAAACATAAAGTCTGTGAAAAATGCGCCGCAGACCGTGATGTAAAGTACGCAATGAAAAAGAGAGGACTGAGGAGTGGCAGCTCACGCAGCCGCCTGCAGGGCGTAGTAAATGCTCGCCGTAGAGCCCCCTACGCTTTAAAACAAGCTTTAATTACAAGATGCTTGTAGATACTAAAAGAGAATCATTTTTCTGAAAAATTTCTGAAAAAAAAATTTAATTTGACGGTCAAAAATTAAATCTGCTGGGTAAAGCAATAAATTAGCTGTTCGAAAAGAATAATTTTGCTGGCCGAAAAATACATGCCTTTTTGATTCTAATACAATGAACTCGTCTCAAAACAAATAAAAGAACTTTCGTTTAATATTGTGATTTTTCATTGTTCGAACAATTAAATTCTCCGAATTGAAGCGTCAGAGGAGGGTCGTTATTTATTTGGTGAGCTTACTATTTTCGGCAATATTTTTTTTATTGAAGTGAAATTGGATAGACGTGGATTTGGACGTTGAGGTGGGTTGCATCTAAAGAAGATAAACAAAAAACACTAGCGATTTTTTTGTCTTTTTTTATCTTACATTTCGTTATGCGTGTGACCGTAATAGTTGAGCGAATAATCGCGTGGAATATGTGTAGCATTACGACAGTATTTCACAATTAACCTTGAACATACGATAAGAGAAACTTGAAATTATTCATAATTTGAACCAACTGGTCTTCTTCAGCTGAGCTTCATTTCAATGCCTGAATGAAAATGAAACTATGTGACTCTACAGCTACTACATGTTATGTATAAGCAGTAAACTGGTACAACGAAATCTCTGTGTGCATTTAAATGAAAGCCATCTGCAAAATTCCAGCCGGTTCAAACTTTGCATACAATCATTCCAAATGAAAAATTATACAAAACTTGCGATTTGTGGGTTCTGCGAGTTCTTTGAGATCTAAAACCCACACCCAGTTTTAGTGTTGTCGCTTTTAGCTTTTGCTAAATGTATATCGATAATGCAGTTTCATTGATTTCGTTAATTGGCGCATTTTTTTTTGTAAAATTCAAACGTTCTCTGACTTAAAATTTTTGCACATTTGTTTGATGACTCGGTTGTTAGCAAATTTCGGAATAGATCGACATTTGTTTCTTCGCATTATTTTTTATTTAATGTTGGATTTAGAAATTACTTCAACAATTTGAATTTTCTTGCAAATGTAGTTTTTTGTTTAATTTTGTAAATTTCCTAAAAGCTTAATTTTGCAGAAAGTTCGATTATTTCGGGGATTTGCATATCTTATAAAACTCCAATTTTCTTAGAGAGTCTAATTCTTTTGAAATTTTTAATTTTTTTGATAATTTGAAATTTTTCTAGAAATTTATATTTTCCTGTAATTTTGGGATTTCCTTGAAATATTTATTTTCACAAAAATTTATATTTGGAGAAAGAATTGGGATTTTTCAAAAATTTGAGTTTTCTTGATAATTTTGAATTTTCACAAAAACTTTAAATTTCTTGAAAATTCAATTTATTTTTGAAATAACCGTACGGGTCAACCGTATCTTGATTTTCATCATCTTTATCTACATTATCATCCATTGTTTTGATTGACGGCTTTGACAGTAGCAGTACTTCAGTATATTTTTTAAAATTTTAGATTTTCTAGTGAAGTATCTCACAAATTATTGTTTTACTTCAGTTAAAACAATTTCAATTGTTATTACGTTTTGATCATTTGTTGTGCTGCGTTTAATTGCTGAGTTTTGAATCTTTTTTTAATAAATAACTTGGTGTGTCCATCAAAAAATCTCTAATTTCTATCGTGTGAAAAGTGTTTTAAAACTTCCAGCTTCTGCAAGCATTATTTTGCTTTCTTCAAGTAGATTTTCGAGAATTTTGTATTTATTAGAAACGTTTATCTATTTAGAAAAAGTTGTAAAATTTTGTGAAGTTTCGAATTAACTTTTCTAATAAAAAATGTAATTTAATTTGTGATCATCACGGGAATCTTCCGATTTGTGTTTTTGTTGACAAATGACATGACATGGCCAAGTTGTTTACATTAATTCGTCCAAAAGCGGCAACACCGAATTGGAATTTATTCATTGTGTTTTAAACCCACAAAAATAACTCTCGAAAGACATAATCGTAAACTTTTGAGATTGGAAAGATTGTAACATTTTAAATTTCTCTAATTAGTGATACAAACATAGAAGTGGCAGATTCACCAGAGTAAGAAAATTTGTTTGAATTGAGTTGGATCGTATTAAACCTTCCAATAAAAAAATGGTTTTTGTCCAATAAAAATAATAAATATCAAATACAAAATTTGTATAAGGAAAATATCATTGTTTATTTTACATTTTTATTTTGTAAAAGGAAAATGTGTTTTACTAGTGGACATTTATTATTTTTATTGAACAAAAATAATTTTTTTATTGGAAGGTAAATAATAATCCGTTTTAAATTTGTTAGCCTCTTATTTGTTAAGTTAACGTCAAAATCAATTCTTCTTTCTTGTATTTTATAGTAAATTATTGTTTCCTGTTTAGCGGGAATCTAACATCGTTCTTTGTGCTAAAAAACATCCCCATTTTTAGGTAATTTTGATGAGAACCTTTAGAGAAAATTTGCGAATACTAGGGTAGCAAAGAAGTCAGAATTTCTGCAAAATACATTTTTCAACATCTAAATTTTTTCTGAGAATTTCTTTGTTAAAATATTATGAGACCGTCGAATAATAGACTTACTTCGGTGTCAGAAAAGTAGTTTGTCACGTATGCGAGAAAACTCAACGTATCAGTTTTCTTAGTCGTTTTTGGCTTCGAAGTTTGTCATTTCTGGGTCATACTGCAATAATTTGTCCGGAAATATGCACATTACCGGCCGCTGTCCGGTAATATTCACATTTCCAGCTGCTTAGAGGTAAATTTTTATAAATAAAAATGTCTAGTTGACACAACTCGGACTCGACCCACCGTCCATCCGATTACAAGGCAATGACAAAACCACAGAGTCAAATTGTCTTATCTGTTCATGCAAATAAAAGTGAGTATATTGTACACATTCGACTACAAACTGACACATACTTATTGGATGTTGGTGTATATTTATAAAGTCACCAATTTCACCACTAGAAAATGATTCTGATTTTTGAATGAAAAAAATGTTTGTCATGTACGCGCTCGATACGTTGAGTTTTCTCAGTCGTTTTTGGTTATTAATAATTTGTTTGAAATGTTTCAACGATCGATCGCTACTATAACAAAACTTTATGTTGTCCCGTTCCAAAAATAATGCTAATGTAACTAACGAATGCATTGGCTCGCACAGCTTGCGCCATTCAACTTTTAGTACTCGACAATAACAAATTTTCGAAACGAGACAACAAATAACTATTTCCTAACGCATGCTAAAAGACATTTTTCGCTCTTTCGATTCCACAACTCGCCTCCAGCTCATGCTGGATATATTTCATTAAAAAAAGCCTTTTGCTGTATATTGGTGTGTGTATTTGCATTACTAGGTAGCGAAAGCTTACTTTCGCGGCATGTGCACCAACACACAGCACACACAGCAAAATATCTTTCAATTATACCCCAATACACACTACACACTCGATGTGTAATTTCGCTTAGACTACGCCCGCACGCATTCGATTTTCCAAAAATAGGCCATGCGTGCGGGTGTATATTGAAATATACTATTGGCATAAGTTAGGAACAACGCTGTTCCTAAACGATGTAAGAAATACGCGACGAAGTCGCGAAAATTTATCACTAGGGGGTCGTGCACATATGACGTCACACTTGCTTTAAAAAATTTGTATCCATAAAAAGGTCATAACTCAGTCAGGACAGCAAATTTTGTTTATAGAACTCTGGGTAGCCGGAGTACTACAAGCAAATTCTCTGACCAGTTTACAGCTATAGATTTATTGAATTTTATAGCAAGTGTGACGTCATAATATGTGCACAACACACTAGTGTTGAATTTCCGCGATTTGGTATTTCTCACGTCGTTTAAGAACAGCGTTGTTACCTACTTATGTCAATAGTATATTTAGTATATAGTAGTATACCCCGATACACACGAGATATGTACGTACACGCGGACGTAGCCCCTAGTTAAGAAAATGTGTTGCAGTGTATTTTCATACGTCACCCGGAAAAGAATTTTCGGCTGTTGTCCTTGTGACGTAAATAACTGTAAAAGTCCTCTCTTTTCGCAGATTTAAGTGCATGTCATTCCTACTTGACGAAAACAATCTTAAATAACGTGTCTACGTTCCACAAACATATGAGTAACTCATAAGTAACTTAATCTCTCAGTTCGTACAATGTTTATCAACAACAAGACTTTTTTCAGGTTTATTGTTTGATTCATGGTATAGTTGCGCATCATGTATTTCGCATGAAGTTTATAAGCTTTCGTAAAAAGCGAAAATTTCCATCAATCGAAGTAGTGGCCTTGGAATTTCGAAACGGAAGTTCTAAAATTAAACGTAAACACGAAGATTTCGGACAATCATGAATTTTTTTTGTAAAAGACTTTCGACATGCAAATGAAACGTTTGAAATGGTAAATGGGTTTATGCTTCCTAGTTTGTTTATAACTTCGTGAAATTGTTTTGATGAGACATAAGGTCAAGACATAATAACGATGAAATCAGTGGACGACGAAAGTTCTAAGAAACTTTGAAATTGTCAGTTTTGTTGATAGAAATGAATCGAAAATGTTGTTGAAAGCAACGTGTGCCAAGTATAGACATGTACTTATTGCCTTCAACATTTTGATTGACTTTGCTGAAAATGATTCAACGTGAACTGGCTTTTTGATGATACACCATTTTCTGTGTAGACGTTTTTCATACAGTAACGTAGTTTGTTACACACAAATCGAATTAACAACAAGTTGAATGTTATCAACATCAATAATACCACTGTCTGATGCCACGGTCGAAGTGAGCGAAAGAGAGAAAACGAAACACGAAGACTCATATAAAAAACTTATGTTCGAAACATAAAATGAAAACTATTTTCGATTTGACGATGGGTATAGTTCGGTTGTACCAATAAACAATGCGAATAAACGGATAAACAAAAGATAAAAGCAAATACACGCAACAAACGATAACGAATCTACGTCTCGAATCGACAAAAAAAACGCAATAAATTCTGAGGAAACTCAATGAAATTGAAGTGACCCAAATTTGACTTGATATTTTGCTTAATTTCACGAGAAATGATAAAAATACGCTTAACTGATCCGAACGATGTGTCCAACCATGACAAAAATTTCTATTTTTTTTTCACGTATCATTGATAGCCCTAACCCATTTTGAGTTGATGAACATTGCAGGAATTCATTTCGAGCAAAAAGTTCTCACGGTTGTCATGGTGTTCTGAATAAGACTCCGGATTTCAACTCCGAATCTAATTTTGTCTTATGTCTAAATAAGGGAAATTTACAAATAAATTTATTAGCAAAATCGGTCTATTAGTTCCGGTGATATGACCAGATGACTGATCGATATAGGAAATGTTTTCGTCTAATCTCTGCAAGGTAAGCACGTAAATTCCTTATCAATGTGTCAGAAGAAAGTTATGACAAACAAAACAGACTGAGGAAGAAACTTGTTGAATCGGTGGCTCACTGTTAAAAAAACATTAAAAAAATTTTTACCTGTGACAGGTAATGTCAACAACCCGATTAAGTTCTATTTATCGTGTGAAATACAACAGCTGTATCAAGTAATTCGTGGAGTAGACGGTAGTTGTTGATTTTTCACGAATAAGAATGACGTGTGAAAACAAATGAAAATTGATAGATCTGTGGGTCTTAGACCTCACCTGAAACGTACGTTAGACTTTGTTCATGGTCTACTACTACTTCGCAATTAACTACGAGGAAATTTGTACTATCCGAAGGTTAAAGATTTGGAGACATTAAATTGGATGACAAGCGTTAATTTACTCTTCAAATTCATCTTTTTAAACAATATTTCGATGAACTCTACGGATTAGGAACGAGTGAATGTGAGAAAATGTTTCACAATTTTACCACTAAGAAACGAAAACGATTTCGGTTGAAATTTAAATTGCGCAAAACAACGCAATCACTTCACACTTTGAGTAATTTCTCTCGGTAATTTTGTCATTTTGCGAAGCGTGTTCGTTTAAATTGATACAAACTTTTTTTTTGTCACAACACCGACAAACACGTAATTTTGAAAGACGCAAAATGTTAAGGAAATGAACCACGATGCCAATTGGGGACCAAGACAATAGTTTTAGTAAAGGAACTTTCTCAACATTATGAATTACGATACGATGTTTTGGTTAGAGTGGGAGCATTTTAATGGTTTTATTTATGAAGCTTCAAGTCAAAACTTTTTTTTTTGTTTAAGGTAAAAATCATTTTCCAAGTATATCAACATTACGAACAATTAGACCGTCGATTTGTCACCGTTACTCGGTTGCATCATTCAGTTTATGATTAACTTATTTTTATTTAGCCGCAGTTCCTTGGAACGGCAGCTGTATGACGAGAAGTTTGTTTTAATTTTGTCTGGTGTGCGTTTCACATATCACTTTTAATTTATTCATTGATTACCACAACAGCACGCTATCTTGCACAATTTTTTTTTTTTGCAATTTTGTCACTCGAAATTTTGTCATTTTTTTTTTTTTTTTGAAGAAAGTTTTGTCATAATATGAATTTATGAAAGACATTTTCTACTTACCTAAACAGCTGTCTTAAGTACATATAGTCGGGTGACTCATCAAAGCGCAATGTACGGCAATAGTTCAAATACATTGCAAATTCGGCTGGAAAACCTTTGCACAGTACTTCTATGGGTGTTGACATTTTCTTTTCGGAAATGCGTTCATATTTTTGTTTCTTTGTGGTGGCTTTTAGCCCTTGCCACGGCAGTGATCCTCTATTAAAATACATCATAACATATCCCAATGATTCTAAATCATCTCGACGCGATTGTTCGATACCCAAATGAGCATTTATTGATGCATATCGAGCTGTGCCCGTTAAATTCTTATCTTCGCGATACGCTATGTGAACGCGCGAACGAATGTCTCGATATTTTTTAGCTAATCCAAAATCGATTAAGAACAGCTTATTACAATGACGTCCGATTCCCATCAGAAAATTATCTGAAATGAATATCGAAAAGGAAAATAAATGAAAAAAAAGTCAAATCTTTTGAAACAAAAGTCAACTTGAATAACAATGAGAAAAGCGAACGAATGGATGGAATGAAAAATATAATTGATTTAACATACCAGGTTTTATGTCTCTATGAATAAAGTGCTTGCAATGAAGAAACTCCAAACGACCAATCATTTGATCGACTAACATCAGAACGGTTTTTATTGTAAAGTGTCGTGTGCAAAAATTAAATAGATCTTCTAGGGACGGTCCCAATAAGTCCATAACGAGGACATTGTAATTCCTTTCTTGACCATAATATCGTATCCGTGGGATACCAACTCCACCCATCATTAGTTTGTATAGTTTGTATTCGTATAGGAGTTGTGGATGACGGGCATTAAGGCCCTCCATTTTGATGGCAACTTCTTCGCCACATACGACACTGATCCCCAAGTAGATATCACCAAAGGATCCACTTCCAATTTTTCGAATGACACGATACTTTCCTCCTACAACAAAATCACCTGTATATGAACGACCCGTTGTGTAAGTTGACTTTAATTGATCAGCCATTTTAGACACTGAATTCATTATGCGATTAACACAAACAAAAAGTGATTTAACGTGTGCGACGGTGTTATTTTTCCGATTTTATTTCACAGAATATTCTTTCGTCACCATGAAATCAAACTTCAGCCATCTTTGCTTTGTCCAAGTTTTCTATGCTCGTCGTTGTCTTTCGGTTGACGTTCGGTTTTTTTGTCAATTATTTTATTCAATTTGTAGATGACGCAGCATAGGTTTTTGATCGAAAAACATATGGACGTTTCGCACACTTAATGTCAGATCGTTTCGAAAATATTTTGTGGATTTTTCTTTGAAATTATAAATAATTTTAGTTGTTTGCATTGATTTTATCAAACGTTTAACATCTATTTCACGAATGTTCGTCTATTTCACATATGTTTGATTTCATAATTGCATTTTTGGCTTCAGAATTTTAGTTCATCGAAACATATGCGCGTTTTGTAAAATTGGAGACAACGTTCACTTTGTCATCTCTCTATTTTCTCATATGATTCAGAAAAGTGATATATGGAAATGATTCAAAGCTGTCGAGACTGAACGAAACTGACTTTGCGGGAAAAGTTACTTATTGAGCATTTTCGTATTTAATTTTGTTGTTGAGGACCTTCCTCGGATCTTAAGCGATGATTGCAACAAACTTGAGTCATGTCTATATTTCAAATATTCTACGCCTCGAATAAACAGAATATTCTATAAAATTTCATTATTGCTCAAAGACAAAACAAATTAGTTCCAGATGGGCTTGAACGATGTTTAAATAAAGTCGAACCACCACCTCCAATTTTATGGCAGTACTTTTCTGATCCACGCAGCCGTTTTTGAGCACGACGGTCTGTGGAGTGTATGGATCTGTTCGGTACAGTTTAGATTAGAAGTGGGTGGGACGATCCCTACACCTAAGCCTCCATTGGGCCTGTTGTGTCTGCCCACATGAGTTAAATTCTGTTTGTACTATTCATGTACTGAAGGATGTCTTTTAGAGGAGTGCTCTTTATAATACTAGGCGGTATACTGAAACCTCCTAAGTATCTAGCTCTAGCTGTTATGTAAGCCGCACATTCACTCAGAAAGTGTTGAGTTGATTCTTCTTCGCCGCATTTTTCGCAAAGTGGTGTATTAGAGATTCTGATTGTGTGGAGATATTTGTTAAGTTTACAAGGGCCTGTGAGTATATTTTATGTGAATCGCTTTATATTTTGTTTGCTCTGTGATACCAGATAGCGACTGTTGTTTTCGTTTATTGTAATGAACATTTTCGCCTGTCGTGCATAGTTTAGTGCATTCCAATGTTTTTGGAATTTTATGTTTTTCCATCTTGTGATGAATTTGTATAGTTCTGAGCTGTTTACTTCGATTCTTTGTAATTTGTATCTATACTAACACTAGAGTAGAGGTGTATTTATATTTCTGTAATGCTTTAATTGCTCCTTGACTATCGGAACAGATGAAACGGCGGATCTGAATGTATTCGCCTGAGTATATTTCTTTTGCGCATTGCAGTATACACACTATTTCTGATTGAAATACTGTGACATGTTTTCCTAATGATATTGATTTTTCCTTTTGAGCTTGTATGATATGAATACTCGCCCCGGATGATTCCATTTTTGATTGACCTGTAAACCAAACTATGCGTAGTCTTCTTTTGGAAGTACTGCATCATTTTTCCATTGTTCTCTGCTTGGTAATTTTGTTTCGAACGAACGGTCAGATCTATAGGTTGGAGTGATATAGTCATTTACCATTTCAAATTCTGGTGTAGCTTTCGTCATTATGTTCCAGATATTTGAGTGCCCATAGCTTTTTAATTGTAGTAATGAGCTTTGGTAAAGTCTGAGGGCACTATTCCTCGCTACATATTCTATGTGTATATAAAGAGGTTCTATATTTAGCAATGCTTCTAAGAGCGGCCGTCGGAGTAGTTCGAATTGCTCCGGTTATTCCAGTCAATGCTAGTCTTTGAGTTTTTTCTAATTGTTTTTGCACTTAATTGGCATCAAGGCCACCAAATAATTGCTGCATACGAAATTATTGGTCTTGGTTCGGTACAAAGAGTGGTATTGCAGAACGGTTGATATTGCGATAAGCAGGGGGCCTCAGTGTGACTACAACGTTAGATTAACGTTTTTGTGTGCTTAGTTCCGCAGTGGCACCGGTTCAAACTTTCACATTTCTAGAAAAAGGCAATTTTCAAATAATTGTGGCTCTCAGATTAGTTATGGATGAACGACAGCTGAGGGTGGTAATGAAAAAAGTTTAAGAAGTTGATCATTCCTTGTTGTCGTTACATCTATTCTGATACGTACGGGTCCCCAGTGATAATGTCTCATTGCCAACTTCAGACTCTATGTGGAATTTGTGTGGAAAGTAGAGCGCAAATCAGTCTTTTTGGGATTTTGTTTTTTGTTTTTTGTTTTTTTCAAACTAATTGATAGGAAGCTCTCTGTTTGTGACTGTAAACGAGTTAATTATAGGAAAATCCAAGACAATTTTTTTGGCTAGAACCAAATGGCAAGTTTTTATCCTCAGGCATTAAGTAGAAAGAAAACTTCTCTTTGATAGCCTGAAGTCAAATAAAGTCAAAAAGTTCTTAAAGACAGACGGTAGGTATCGCACTTCTAAATCAATTGTTTTTAATATAAAACCTAAAAAAACATAAATTCACTTGACGCAGTTACACGAGCGGTAGTATCCCATGATGTTAATAATAATCTGCTTTAACACAGCGTGGTTTGCATCACTTTTCATCAGGCAATAGTAGCTGCCTGTCGGTGACGCCATCCATTTTTTTTTTCATAGCTGTTCGACAAGCAACTAAATCCTCACTCTATTTTAACTCGGCTCCAGACTGCCTGCTGCTATGAATGTAAAGGGCAGCAGCAACCTTGTGCCAAACTGAAATTTTATGACGTGGGTTGTGATGTTGATGGACATTTTTTTATCGCTGATTCGTTATCTGGACTTAGCTAGGACACTAAAAACTATTTTCTTAATCGACAGGTTTATGAAAGCCCAACAATTTGTAGAAGAAACTTTTTTGAGATTACCCTTGGACTTAGCTAGGGCACTAAAAACGAGTCTCTGCTAGGGACTTGCATGTTTTTTGTACATAACTCAAATAAATCGCTTCCGATTTTCAATTTTTGTAATTGAAAGGTCTAGGAACGTCCCACATTTTGTGGAAAAATTTTTTTCGATAAGAAGTTCTTAGACTGAGGACCTTAAAACTAGGGCCCAACCAGACTGAAGAGCCGCCGATTTTCGGAGGCTGAAAAACGGCGGCTGGCGGCTAAATGTGTCGCCGCCGACGCTGAGTTATATTGACGGCTGAACGACGAAGATATCAATCGACTGACATGGCGGCTGGAGTATTTTCGTTTTAATGTAGTGAAATAAATCTGCGACTTTTTCTTCTGAATGAATACATTTTCAAGATCTTCATTGGTTAAAAAATTATTTTTTTTTAAATGTTGCGAAATATGTAAAAGTTAGGCTCATGAAAATTCATCATTCATTGATGATTTCGATGCTCTTTTTTTTGTTTCAAACACCAAAAATTTAATTCCTTAAAATGTTGTCCTAATTTTTCCACAATAAATTGTTATTTTATTTAATTTCTTTTGATGTTTTGCCCATATGAAATATATTGAAATAACAGCTGATATGTGACAGCAAGTAAAATTAAATTTTGCTCATTGTAGCATACTTTCAGTGAATTGGAATTAAAGTTATTTAGATGACAGGGATAATCACATTTTTAGTTTTTCTCCACATTAGGAAATACATTGCTTGATAGTTCAGCAAAGACACTAACTAATTTTCCTTTCTATTAGACTTTTCTTTATTGAGTTGTCAATAAATTTATATTTTTTTGAAACAAGAATTTGAAATTTAGCCGCCGCCAGCCGAACCTTTCGACAGCGACGACGATCAGACGCCGCCACATTGAACGGCTTAGCCTATCTAGCCGCCGGCCGCCATCCTTTTTTGACAACTCGCCATATTACGTTATGAAAGCGTGCGGTAATTTATATTTCAGTGTGGTAATTTCTGTTTCAGTGCGGTATTTTCTATTTCAGTGCGGTAATTTTTTATTTTTGTTCTTTGCAAAAAACTTTGTGTGTTACACGTAATGTTAGGACTCATATTAACGCATTATTTGTCCTAACGAGCCGCAGGCGGTAATATTACTTACATTACTTGTAACGCTTGTAACACAAGCAACTATTAAGGGCTCATTATATTGGACGCGATGCGAATCGCATCGCGTTAGGTTTGTGTGAAAGTTCAACTTGATAAAAATAAATTTTGTTTTGACAAGTTGAGCTTTCACACAAACCTTACGCGATGCGATTCGCATCGCGTCCAATGTAATGAGCCCTTTACCGAATCGTTCACGTTCAATTTATTCAATTTTTTTGTGACACCCGTTGATATGTCACTTATTTCGAAAATTTCGAACATATCTTTCCAGGAACACTCACAAACTTCATTCTGAATACTTACTGTCATGGACGATAGATTTTTAGTTATTGCGGACGTTTAAACATCAAATAAGTTAAACAAATGTATACGCTTACCAGTCAGATCTAATAGAACTACCAGTAATTCCAATTACTTTCTGTGCAAGTAATTATGATCATTTCGCCAAAGTGGCGTTTGTAAGCGATAACTTGAGTTTTGAGCGTTATTTCCTCCAAAAAATGCAGGTAATTAATGTACAACAGAATTTTATTAATTGAATATTTCGGCTGGAAAGTTTTACAGACAAATTTCGTAGTTCCATAATGTAATCGATCGAAATCATCGTGTATATCATTGCCTCCATCGGCAACTCAACCTGAAAAAGGTGTTACTTTTTAAACGTCAAATCGAGTTCAGAAAGGTCTAAACAATATCAAGTTTACCCGAGGTGACCGAAAAAGACATTATAAAAACAAAGATTTTCATGTTTGTTTCCATGAAAGTCCGGATTTCTTGCTAAACGTCACAAGCCATCAACTGACATCGGTATAGAAATCTGTTCCATTGTCAGACAAGAAAGATGCTACTAACCTCAGAGCGTCTTGTAGCTTTAGGAAATCTTATGGGAAGTCTCTTTGTTATTTTAATCATTTTATTGTCTATTTTCAGCAAGTCGACGATCCCCCATATTTGTCAGTCGGTACGGAGGTTAGCGCTAAGTATAAGGGGGCCTTTTGCGAAGCGAAGGTTAGAAAAGTCGTACGCAACATAAAATGTAAAGTCGCCTATAAACATGGTAAGTCTAGCAAAGAATTTGTGTTATCATTCCAATTTCATCGTCAAATATAAATTGCAGGCGGATCGGGAACGGTTTCGGACGAACAAATCAAAAGTGACTTGTTACGTGTCGGTGGAATGGTTGAAGTGAAGCATCCCGATCGAAAGGAATTGGTAGAAGCGACAATAACAAAAATTCAAGATTGTTCTCAGTACACGGTGGTGTTTGATGACGGAGACATTACAACATTGAGACGAAGTGCGTTGTGCTTGAAGAGTGGACGGCATTTCAATGAAAGCGAAACATTGGATCAATTGCCACTCACACATCCGGAACATTTTGGAAATCCAGTTATTGGTGGCCGCAGAGGTCGTAGGTAAGCGTGATCCTTTAACCATTTAATTTTTCTTAATTTTTATGCCTCGACTTGATTTTATGTTTTGTTTTGTTTTCTGTTCCGCTTTTTGTTTTCGACACGCCAAAGAAATTTGGACCTAAACAAGAAAAATGTTGTTAGATCGAGACACATGCCGGATGACAGTTCCGATGATGATGAAGAAACCGTTACGACCAAACAACGTATCATTGAGAAAGAAGAACACATTGGCAAAGTTGTTTGTGTTGAAAACACTGAAACCAAGAA
This sequence comes from Pseudolycoriella hygida, assembly GCA_029228625.1. Taxonomy (NCBI): domain Eukaryota; kingdom Metazoa; phylum Arthropoda; class Insecta; order Diptera; family Sciaridae; genus Pseudolycoriella; species Pseudolycoriella hygida. The sequence goes on along the minus strand of CM055406.1, from coordinate 30,959,303 downwards.
GAAATCATCGAAAGAGAATTGGTTTCCTGCGCTGGTTGTGGCACCCACAGATACCGTGCGCATTCGCGTCAAAGACGAATATTTGGTTCGATCATTCAAAGATGGCAGATATTACACCGTGCCGAAGAAGGAAGCCACAGATTTCACTAAAGATAAAGCATCGAAACAGGATAGTGATGCAATTCAAGCTGCACTTGAGTACATGCACAAAAATAACTTGCCAGCACATTGGGATCGCGATGTTTTGTTCGGTTTAGGTAATTGTTCCAGTGATTTCGAAGGTGATTATGAATCCGATACATCGGATGACGAACCGAGAGAAGAGAAAGACCATTTTGTGGCACAATTGTACAAGTACATGGATGACCGTGGCACACCATTGAATAAAGGGCCGTCCATAACAAACAAAGATGTTGATTTGTATCGCTTGTTTCGAGCAGTTCAAAAACTTGGCGGCTACAACCGAGTAACGACGCAAAGTCAATGGAAACAAATAGCCACACGGCTCGGCTACACTCCGACAACCACAAGCATTCAAAATTTGGTCAAACAGGCGTACAAAAAGTTTCTATTGCCGTTTGAAGAATTCGATCGGAAATTGGGCTGCACAATGGTAGCACATCCCCGAGCTAATCGTATCAAAGGAAGAAATTTGGTGAGAGCACATTCCGTAGCTTCGCCGAAACCGGAGAAAGATGTTAAGCCAACTGTTGCCGCAGCTACTACAACTACTACAACTACCACTGCTACTACGACAACCGAAGAATCCGAAGGCAGCATTGAGCCAGTTGTCGAGAAGCGACGCAAATTGTCTACCAGTAGCAGCGGTAAGGTGAAAGCATTGGTCGAAAAGTACGAAGAAAAATTTAAAGAAGAAGCGAAAGAAATCAAAACGGAAATCGTTGAAGTAAAAGAGGAACCGAAACCTAAAGAAAAAGAAAGTAAGAAAACAACATCTAGAGAACAGAAGGAATCAATAAAAGAAATGAAACAAAAAGAGGCTCTCACTGAAGTGAAAGTTGAAAAAAATATGGAATCTGTAGCGTCGACATCAACGAAAAAAGTGAAAGAAGAAACTAACCCAGCTCCGACCATCCCTCCTGTGCCAGCGACAATACCATCTAAAAAAGAAAAAGGTACGAAACGACAGCAGGTTAGTAACGATGAAAAGAAACAATCGAAGAAACGTAAGGCAGACGCAGAACCGGAGAAAACAACGGAAAAGCCTGAAAAGGTGGAAGCTGTAGCAGATTTTCCAGTCGAAGTTGGCGATAAATTAAAAGTTTATTATCACGAGCAAAAGGTTACATACGAGGCGAAAGTCATCGAAATATCCGTTCAACAAGGAGTGTGTTTGTATCTGGTGCATTATACGGGATGGAATACACGCTACGATGAATGGGTGCCACGAGAGAGGATTGCTGAGAATTTGACAAACAGTAAAACAATAAAACGATCCAAAACTGGCAACAGTCGCACCAGCAGCACTAATTCGGATAAAACACCGGTAAGTGCTTTTCTGACTTTAGAGTTTCTTTAGAATTCCTCTTGATTTCCTGCCATAATAGCGAAATTCTTGAAATTATGGTACATCTGGTGCATGATCATGGTATTCAGGCAAACAATAGATAGAGCAGAATGCAAAACGATTGAGTAAGAAGGTCTAAAGATGCTCTCAAAAAACATCGCATTCCGAAATAGTATGCGATGTTCTTTTAGAGCAACTTTAAACCTTCGCACTTAATCATACTGATCTCTGATTCATCTGTTATTCGACTGAATATCATTTTACTGCAGTTGATGTGCCATCATTTAAGAGAAAGTCGAAAAAATGTGAACTGTCAAATTTGCGATGTTTTTTTTTTTGCATAAATAACAAATTATTCAAAATTATAGGTTTTTTACTGTAAGACGACGACCGTTACACGAATAGTAGATGAACTAACATTCAAAAAGTTTGAGTATGATGGTCGAAAGTTGCATTTACGCAGGATTCTCTTCTAAATATACATCGCAAATTTGATAGTTCACATTTTTGCGACGTGCTCTTAAAGCGCCTGTTTGTTACGGCAAGGTGCTGCTTTGCCAAAACATCGCAATCATCATATTTTTGCGTTATTTTTCATAAATTTTCTTTCTTCCAGCACATGCAGATTGCCCCTGTCAAGCAAGGTATACGTAAAGGAAGAGGAGGTTCCCGAGGAGATTCTCAACCGCCAAGATCAACAACCCCATCGTCCATAGCATCCAATTCAAGTCGAACAAAGTCTCCAGCTATAACAGCTCAAAGACGCACCACTCGTGCTCAACCCAACGCTATACGGCGTACATCAAATAACACCGACATTTCATCGGTTCAAACGGACGATAGTGATTCGGACTCAGACGAACCGGTAAAAAAACCATCAACACGAAAAATTCCATTCCAACGATCGTCCCAAACTCAATCAACTTCTATTCCATCATCGTCATCGTCATCCGGTGCTAATAAGCCGGTGTCGAACACAAGTTCGGAAGAAGAATCAGCTGTCGTAAGTAACAAGGGTCGCGATTTTGATTTGAATCAAATTCGCTCCGAATTGAAAGGTTTCAAAGAGATGAAATCACCGACTTCCGAAATTGAAATCGAAACCGAATCAGCGTCGGAAAAGAAATTCGAATGTCCAAGTACTACGTCGAATACAGAGTCTGGCGATTCCATTTTACAAGACACAGCGAAAACTGAAACTTCCGATTTATCATCGGAATCCGATTCGTACGGCGATGATGATTCACAATTTTCGGATAGAACGACGACATTAGAGAATATTTCCGAGTCTTTGCAGGAAAAATTCAAGTCCGGCAAGCTGGACACCGACGTATTCAAAAAAGCTGTTCCTGAACAGAGTGAATTTGTTGAGAAAATGGCTGTGCTGAAGGCATCTGGCATCGAAAAAATTATTAAAAACAGTCTGGCCGATCGGTCTAAGGCATTACCAGAAAAAATGACCATGAAGGCATTGTGTGAACGTTCGCCACTGAAACAAAAAGAAAGAATTAAAGAGAAAGAGGAGAAACCACCCGTAGAAATTAAAACACCATCGAAATCATTGAACGAAATTAAGTTGGTTCCCAGTGTTGAACGGAGCATAGCAGCGAAACCGGAAAAAGTTGTGGCAGTGGAAAAATCCCCTTTCAAAAGTGCCTTTGAAAGGGAGAAAGCTGTTCCAACTAAAAGTATTTTTGAAAAGTCAACTCAACCCTTACCCACTACCACTACCGATTGCTTCCTCATCAGATCGTCGGCGCTCAATGATTTTATAGTTATAGAGAATGCGCCCCTTCCGACAGCTACAGTTACCACTCAAGCAACACCGCAGTCTAGCGCAAGTGATATTTATGAATTCAAGGAACCAGAGCCGTTTGAATTTGAAGCTGTCAAAAAACTTTCGCCAGAAGTTGACAAAAAAACGAAGAAGAAACCTTTGACTGATCTGGCTGTGGACTCAAAACCATTCCCAACATCGACAACTGTTACCACTCCGGTTAAAAAAACGAAAAAATCGCCTTCGAAAGATTTAGAACCAAAGGCAAAACCACAAATAAAACTGCAAGATGACACAGTCACTATATCTCCAATAACGTCGCCGCCAGCCACTCTTGTTCCACCCAAAGTTGATTCAATCTTTGATTCGCTAAGAAAATCGCCCAGTTTTAACATCAGCTCTTCTAACGCTAGTATGTCAGATGAATTGTATGTGACAAGTTCAGTAATAGAACCACCTAAAGCAGAGACACCGCCGTCAGTAGTTAAATCCACATTCGTTCCATCGATGTTCGATGTATCCAGTTCCATTGAAACTGCGAAAATTTTTGATGTAAAGCCGGGTATATTGGAGAAAGAAGATGATGACAACGACAAGCCAGTGGAGTTAGAAACAGCGAAAAAGATTCTGCTTGCTGACGAAGTGTTTGAGTTGGATCCTCCAAAAATCGATAAGCCTTCTTCCATTGCGGATAAGGTATTGAAGGCGCTAAATCAAAAACAGCAACAACAACAACGCCAAGATCAGGATGAAAACGTCGAAGAGACCACGGAAACTAAGCCAACGGTTTGTGAAATCGAAAAAGTTAGTGCGGCATCGCCAGCCTCGATCTCTGAAGTGAAACTAGAAACAGTGGTCGAAGCGTCATTGATATTCGAGCCACCGAAAATAGAATTACCAGCTTCAATTAAAAAAGAGCCGGAAGTGCAGCCGAAGAAACCGGTTCTAAGTTCGCCCGAACACAAGCTAGACATTCTCGAGTCAATTGCTCCGAAGAATAATGATCTCAGCGAAACAATTCAAAAATTGGAGTTGGTCATTCAACACAGCGCCGATATGGGGCAAATGTCTGACGATTCGTCTGATACGGATTCAGAGCAGAAACTTGTTATCGAAGACGAATCTCAAAGCTCTGAGACTCAGAATGAGTATAAAACCGAAAGCCAGCAACTAAACGATTTGAACACTCAAGCGATCACGACCACTGATCGGAAAATTTTCGAAAATTCAAACGTTGATGATAACGTTTCGGTTGGATTGCAATTCACCACAAATGTTCACTTTGCTGCAGCACAGCAGAAAGTGAAATCCATCACCGAGCCCACAACAATCAAGTCTGCATTTGATATTATGGCTCCGTACGTAACGGCAATACCACAAGTGCAGCAACGGCAAGTAGAAGCACCGCAAATTAAAGAAGAACCCGACGAGGATCAGACATCAACAATCGAAACCACACGAAATGAGTCACTACAATTGCTGCTATGTGAAGAAACAATTCCGGGAAGTCCAGCACCACCAGCACGTGAAGTATTTACACATTCAATGGATACCGACACAAATAACGTTCCAATGGAAATCGATGATCCCAAAGCGATCAAGTCTGACAATGTGTCGTTAAATAGTTCTAGACATGATTCATTAAGTCACGACGATAGTAGTGAAGATGTAAGAAAGAATGGTAAGTGTGTAAATTAAGGGGTCAGTTCCCAGCTAACTTTTACTCTTTAGATCAAGACGATATGACAAGTAGAAGACGACGACGTGTCAGAAAGCAATCCGAATCCGAAGCACCAGTAACATCGATTAAACGTCGAAAAGCAGCAAGTCGACGTAACACAGGTAAATTTATGAATTAATGAACTGGCATTTACTTACGTCAAGTATGCTCTCACTGTGAAATGAAAAATAATTTCGTTGTTTAGGATCAGACAGTGAAGACAACACGGAGAATGTACAACGATTCCCCGAACGACCGACCAAACAAAGTCAGTACAATTTCTTAGTGCAGTTAGGTAAGATCTCTTCATGCTAATTGGCGACATTTTGAAATCCTACACGTACAAACTTAATTTCAGATTCAGCATTGAACAGCCATCAACGCATTGTCATATTGAACAAGCAGATTGATGAGCTGAGAAATACTTACAATATGATAAAGACTGAACTAGCGAGCATTGACCGTCGCCGAAAGAAGCTGAGACGTCGCGAACGGGAAAATAAAAAGCAACAACAATTGAAAATGCAACAATCAGCAAGTTAAGCTGTCAGAAACAACAACAAAAAATCAAGTTGTGAATGTTATTTGTAATACGTTTAGAGTAGTACTCTCCTACATGTGTATAGAATTGAATTTCAATATTAAAAAGTAATTGGTAATTATAAACTGGTTTTAACATTTATAATGCAAGCAAATTGGTACGAAAGTTTCAGTTCTAAAATTTGGTCTGTGCAGGCGCTTTTAACGTATTACCAAATTCTCCATCGAATGGATTTGTATTTCTTACATTAACTCTTTCGATGCATCCATAATTTGATGCGACGTTACTGTCATGTTCATTATCAGAAAATCCTATAAGAGTGGACGTAAATTTCATCAAGAAAACTCGGATTTTGTCACAATTTCAGAGACTTAAGTCCTAAGATGAGCACTGTGTTCTTGAAACGGCAATTGGTGCCATTTAGGAGTGAATTGGCCAAAACCACGTCAAGATCCAAATTGTCGTGGAATTTTTATCTAAATGGTTCCATTCCAATAAAAGACTACGTAGAAGAACAGTTCAAAAACTGGGTCTCCAATACTCATACAGGTGCAACAAACTGAGTGTACACAAACGTATTTTCGTTCACTTTATTGAAAAAGAGATCAGTGTGTATGGAAAACAAGGGTTAACGCAACCAAATTCACAAAGTTTACAAAGTAGATATCTTGTCACCTGGGGAACGAATGTGTTTTGTCTCATGTTAATATAAATGACATTGAAAGAGTGAAAGAGATGAAATTCGTGACATATGTTACGATATCGATGGAATTAGCCTGGAATCTATTCGTACTTGTGATGTAGTTCAGGATATGTTTCGGTTCTAAGCTTTTGATAAGCCTGTACCTTTATTACGTACCCTCCTAAGTGCTTACGACGGGCTGTAATATAAGCTGGGCAGTGACATAGATAGTGTTCCGCTGTGTCAGTGAGTTAATCACGCTGGTCACAGCTAGGGTCTGTGTGTTTGCCGATGGTGGTCAGGTGTTTGTTAAAGCCGAAGTGTCTCGTTACAACGCCTGTATAAGTTTTCGGTCTTGTTCAGTGGCGCGTTTAGCATTTTAGCGCCACTGGCACACTAAAATCCAGTTCCAATTTTTTAATTTAAAGTGAATCTTTACAAAAATTTTAATTTTGTGAACCTCACCCCACCATCTCAATATGAGTAATTTTCTCGTGAATTTTTTATCTAATATTCGACGAAGATTAACATCATTGTAGAAATGTGGAGTTCTATCAATAATTTTTGGACCCGTATGAAGTACGGAGTCCTATGCGTTTACCACTACCACCACTAACCAGTCGATTTGAGGTGGGAGAGCAGGGGAGAAAATCGATCATGGTCCATAGATGACGAATCGCAAAAAAAAATTTTTGTCCGTCCGTCATCACGATAACTCGAGTAAATCTTGTCCGATTTTCAATTTTTTTTTTTTCCTGAAAGATAATCGAAAATGTGAAGTCAAGTTCGAAGATGAGCAAAATCGGTCCAAGAGCCGCTCGGCGAGAGCCATTTTAGTGGTTCTGGGTTTATTGTACAAAACTCGATCAAATCTTAACCGATTTTCATAATTTTCTTTTTGTTGGGCAGGAAATGCACTGCCCAACATTTTATGGAAGAACATTTTTTGAGTTCAACGCAAAAACACTTTTTTTGCTATGTTGTAGAGAAAATTAAGGGGAACATTTTTCCCATGCAACTATGTGTCCGATGCCGCTCCTTAGGGCCCAACCCTTGATAAAATCTTTTTGAATTTTTTTTTTTAATTTTTTTTAATTTTTTTTTTTGAATTTTTTTTGAAAGATTTTTTTGAGCATTTTTTTGGCGGATTTTTTAAAGAATCCGTATGTTCCGTTTACACTTAGAGGCTACAGGTCATACATTTTGTGTTTTCTTACTTCGTACGGGTTTTTCAAAATTGCCTTAAAGGCAATTTCCAAGGTAATTGAATCAATAATTAGGAAATCAAGTTTTAGAAGACAGAGAAGTGTAGTTTAACATTATATTAAGAGCTTGAGAAGTTGAGGCTTTATACGGGATCGTACGGGTCCAGCGTCAGCCTATGTTTTTGGCTATTGGTTGCGCAAAAATTTTCATCTTTACTTTCCAATTCGAATAAACTTGAAAGTTTCAATATGAATCAAATACAGAAAGTATGTGTACTAAAGTTAAATAGAACATATGGATCATATATGCAGTATTGAAGCATAGGTACACTTGGTATACTAAACCTCTTCATAACGATAGCCATTTGTTCAGATGTCAATTGTTTACAGTGCCAATTTTTTTAGCGTCAATTTTTTCCAGCGCCATGGGCACGTGCCCACTTTGCCCATGGGTTAATTCGCCACTGGTCTTGTTCTGCCAATGTTTAATAAGAACTTATTTTTGTGTTTTCTATGGTAACGCAATGTTTTGATTGTCTGCAGTTGGCTGTAAAATGCTAGTCTGCTGCAAATTTGTCATACTTACGAGAGCTGTAATTAATCTGTTATTATAGCCTTGTGGGATCTTTATAATTGGTTCAGGACCGATTATATTGCTTAGGGCAAGCTTGTCTGTTCTTTCATTTCCCTCAATGTTAGAGTGAGATAGAACCCAGATTAGCTCTACTTCATTAGTGGCGCTGATTTCATTTAAGCTTTCCCAGCACTCTAGAGTTAATGCTAATTGCATGTAATTTGAGTTTAGAGCTTTTAGGGCGGCCATACTGTCCGTGCATATGGCAACGTATTCTTCTATCGTGTTTGTATTTTTGATGATGTGACATCCTTCAACAATTCCTCCGATTTCTGCGAGAAAAATTGAGGCAAAAGATCCTAGAGGTATCGAAATTTCAGCGTGAAGAGTATTGCAGAAGACACCTGCCCCTCCTGATTTATTTGTTAAAGATCCATCTGTGTATACTGTTATTCCATTCGCGGGACGCATGTTACCATTAAGCCAGTCTGGTCTGTCTGCCAATGTGACTTTGAATTTCTTGCCAAACTTGTGTACTGTGGTTATTTTGTCCGAAGGCATTAGCAGTGAGGGTATGGTTAGCAGTGTATCATCCCAGATTTTTGTGTGATTAGTTTTTCTGAAGATCTTTCCTTCTTGCTGCTTGGCTAGTCTGTCTAGTACTTTAATGGCTTCTGTTTCAATAACAATGTGGAGTGGTGGAAGGTTTAACATTACTTCTAATGCGTTTGTCGGAGTGGTCTTCCACACCCCCGTAATTGCTTTGCAGGCTAATCTTTGTAATTTCTCAATTTACTTTGGACATTCTTTAGTGTGCAGATGTGATTCCAAAGGATGGATCCATACAACATGGCTGGTCTGTCTAGTACTTTAATGGCTTATGTCCGTTTGACTACCACAGCGCCACGATCGACTTGTATACCAAGACGTATTATGTTGAATCAATTCACAAAACTCGCAAAAATTTACATTGCTTTGCGGTATACCTCGTTTCGTCTAAATTTTTTTTAATGTATTTTCGAATGTTTTCGACGTTTAGTTTTTGTGGTAGGCGTTTAATTTATAGTTTTAAACTGATTTAGGCAAGACCTTTCATTCATAAAAAATGTTACATGGATATTGATGTCTTCAAACTCTCCACTGAATGAGCTCGGATCTCCTTCTCGGTATGTAAAGGGCCTTCTAAAAGCTAGTACGCGCACGAAATTTAGCGGCATGAACGACAGGCGACTTTTTTCGAAAACTGCCTGAGGAGCTTCTGGGTTGCAAGATATGCCCATAAACAAAAATTCATAAAATTCGCAAAAATTTACAAAATTCACCAATTAGTTCAACGTAATAGACCCTGACTTGTTTCGTGTGGAACAAACTTCATTATTATTTTATCAATGTTAATGTCATTAACAATGAAGTTCGCTCAAATGCACATAGAAGCAACGAAGCTGTTCTAAAGGTTCTAAATGTAATAATCTTTGGAAATTATCGAAAGAGCAATATTTCCAAACGAATTTCCAAAAAAACAATTTGTACTAGGGCTGATCTTCGAACTAGAATTTGAGTACTGAGGAGAGGCCTCTGATCCATATCCCCATGGACAAAAATGATCCCCTCAATTTATTCCACAACCCTAAAATACGTCTTCCCTAAAATTTGATTGGCTTTGGAAACCATATGAATCATCCCTCCTGATTCTAGTAGTGGCTAAGGACTGGGAAATTTTCTTTGGACGTAAGTCTATATATTTCGTAATTAACCGAATATTGACGTTAAACCACCTCCCATATCTTATACTCTAAAATTTTTGTCCATTCTATGGACCCCAGTGCCCGAACCACTCAACCGATTTGCACAAAAAATATTTCCAACATTTTTTAGATCAAATAATTTTGACACCACAATGAAGAGTTTTCGTGCTGTTTTTGCCGAGAAATTTTACCGAACCTCGAAAAACTGGGTTTTGAACACGAACCGACAGACAAATATTTTTAACAACAAAAAGTTTTTCCTTAATTCACGGTTTGGATTCGTTTTAAACAAACTCATAAGACACGTTACTTCGTACGGGTCTCAAAAAGGTCCTTCCAACACCGAGAATATTTTGGTGGTACTTCATACAATCCAAAGTACCTCCGTGAAAGGTTGCATAAGATGGGATAAGATATAGAAATATGAATAAAACATGGAGCTGACTCTGGCTCAGTAACAGATATCGAAATTGAAATGCGACTTGCATATTCAGAAAATAGGACTAAATTGTCAACAATTTTGAATAGGAACTGTTCGAGATGACGGGATATGCTTCACTGTTCTATTAGCTAAAATCTCCGCGTTGTATTCAAAAGTCAGAATATTAGTGAAATGAACGGTATACAAAAATAGAAGACAACTTCCAAAAATTGAAGGGATTTCACTATCTAGGTACTTAAGAGAAATGGATAGGATTACGCAAAAGACCGCACTTCTCAGTTTTTTGTATACCAGAGGTGATGTATGTTGAATGTTTATTTATTGTACCGTGAATGTTACAGCCACTTTAACTCTACTGCTAAATGAAATTTAGAAGGCAAATATCGGATAAGCTTGAATTGATAAATTTATTGCGCGGATTCGTAATTCGATATTTAGACCCGTCCGAGGTACGTGTCTTATGCGTTTTTAAACGACTTTTCTGACCAGTGTCTGACCATATGTCGACCGGGAGTTGGCGGGTTTTTCGTTATGGTGTCTAAGTGATTCACTTCAATTCAAATTTAATAATAATTTAAAAACATCAGAAATATACCCATAAATGTATAGGAAAGTGAAAAAAAATTGTTCGTCTGATAGTTCAAGCATCCGTCTGTTCACTTAGGTGGTGTCTCATAAAAGAAGCTTCTGTTTGTTGCAATTTTATTACATGAAAAAGTCGTTTTTTATAATAAAATGGTTCCTAAAAAGTCATCCGGATGCAAATATGGATATCCCCACCATAGTCTGCGTTCAATTATCTGGATGGTTCGATGGAATCTGGAGATAAAACTGAATTTGCAATTGGTATTGGGTGAGTCAGCTGCCAACGAATAATTGGTGCCCGTTTACAAAACGCTGATAATAGCCAGCCAGATTAAGAAGATTTACTTTTTCATTGTAAAATGTGAAATAAAATGGCATTAGAAAAAAAAAAAAAAAAAAACATGAAAATGTTCTAAGCGACGATGAAATAAGGAGTTCAGACACTAGACCGGTCCTTTGTGTAGTGCTTGAACTCCTTATCTTATCGTCGTATAGAACATTTTCATGGAGAAAACTTGTTACAGACAGAGGTCTGCATTTCAAGCTGGCCATACTGGTGCCAAAAAAAGTTTCTATGACAATGCTGGAGTGGAAGACGAGTTCATACCTATGCACCGGTTCACACTCGGCACCAGGCTGCCTACTTGAGAAGTTTAAGTAACCATAAAGAACGCAACCTAGTGCCAAAAATCTCCCTCACGTTAAAGGTGTGAAGTGGTGTAAATTTTGTATGGAGATTTGAATTTTTTCTTTTGTTATCTTTGATGTTACACAATTATCCAACACAGTGCAACACAGTACGTTTCAGGGTTAATGTCATCGAAACTGCAGTTTACGTCACATTAATTTCAACGCGTCACCAGCGTGCCTACTCAACATATTCATTCTACTGTTGGTAGATTTTCGGCACCAGGCTGCCTGCTTTAAGGCATACTATTCATGTATTGGAGCTATACAGCAATGCATGTCAAAAGATTGTTTTTTGTTTGAATGTATTTGTTCAAAAAAAGGAACTTGCTTAAGACGACAGGTCGGATAAATTTTTGCAAATTTTCAAGTTTTTTCATGTTTTGGAAGGCAAAAAATCCCTCTGAACTGTTATAAACTTTTTCAACTTTTCCTCCAAAAAACATTTTCTCAAAAAAAAAAATTATCTTCAA
>CM055406.1:30859402-30947324 GCA_029228625.1 Pseudolycoriella hygida | reverse complement strand
AAAATTTTCTCTGAAAAAAATTTTTCTCCAAAAAAAATCTTCTACAAAAAAGTTTTTCTTCAAAAAAAATTTTCTCCGAAAAAAATTGTTCTCCCACACCTTCGCCTAACATCGGAACACTTCGTATCACCTTCGGCAACCTTCGGAACACTTCGTGTCACCTTCGGCTACCTTCGGAACACTTCATGTCACCTTCGGAACACTTCGTGTCACCAATTCTTCCCACTGATTCATATAACTTTCCTGAAGAAACCAACTGTCTAGGTATTCTTATTCAGAATTTAGCAAAAAATCCAAGATGGCGTCACTTTGACAGTTAACAGCCATTTTTTAATGATACCAAAAGATTCTCCTGATGAAACTCTATAACTTTCTAGAGTAAACCATCCCTCTAAGTAGTGTCATTACGGAGCTAAAATTCGAAAACCGAAAAAGCATAAACGAAAATCCAAGATGGCGCCGCTGTGACAGCTGACAGCCATTTTCTCATGATCCCAAAAATTTCTCCTGATGAAACGCTTTAAATTTCTAGAAGAAACCATCTCTCTAAGTAGTGTCATTCCGGAGCTAAAATTCGAAAACCGAAAAAGCATAAACGAAAATTCAAGATGGCGCCGCTATAAAAGCTGGCAGCCATTTTCTAATGACACCAAAAAATTCTCCTGATGAAACTCTATAACTTTCTAGAAGAAACCATCTCTCTAAGTAGTGTCATTCCGGAGCTAAAATTCGAAAACCCAAAAGTAGCCTGATTTTACCTAACAAAAATCCAAGATGGCGTCATTTTGGCAGATTTCTTAAGATCCCAAAAAATTCTCCTGACGAAACTCTATAACTTTAGCGAAGCAACCAACTTTCTAGCTATTGTCACTCCGGAGCTAAAATTCGAAAACTCCGACCATTACCTAAAAAACCCTCAAAATTGACCACTTTTCCACATGCCACGGCTTTTCCAGAATTTTCCCAGAAAAGCGGCATATGAAATTTTTCATTTGGGGCCGAGACTGACGTTCCCTGAAAATTTGTTTGGAGTTTTTTGGGTTTGTGGACGTTTTTTTTTGGGTGTGGGGACTGCATCACGCCTTTCGCTCCGAGCATGATTAATTACACAAAATCTACAATTTAATTAATCGTAAAAATGCTAATTTCATCGACAAGATCCTTACCGATTTCGTAACAGAATATCTCTAACAGGACTTGACTTTGTGGACCATATGATTTGTCCAATTCACCATTAACACGTGATGTGAAATAACACAATTGATATTGCGAACAGAAACCATTACTTGAAAATTGACAAAATATTTGTCTGGTCAGCTACAGGTACACGGTTAAATACTGAAGCACTTACGATATATGTATTAAAACCTGCTAATTTCAAGCTAAAAGTTTGTCGACCTTATCTTCGGAAGTCTTGACCGAATATTGGGAGTCGTACTCAAAATTGGGTAATACTTATAAGGACAACATTTTTTGCTATGAAAGTAAGTACAAATGGGACCAAGAAGAGTACAGCGTTTGTTAAACAATCGCGATCTTGCAAGACGAGTTTATTCCTCTCTCAGGACCTGCATTTCCATGATACATAAAGTAAGTAATGCAAGTAACGTAAGTAACGCAAATAATGCAAGTTTCCCGAATTTCAAATATCCGGCTGAACACTTAATTTGTGAGACGGCCGACCAATACAATTCGATGTCATCAGCAATTTCTTGCGAAATTTGCAGGACTTCAGGAAGTTTTCTTTAAATTCAATTTCAATATTTTTTACTTTTCTCGAATAGAAAAGTTGCATTCAGTTGAGTATACAAAATCAGGACAATTAGGACAAAATCAGGATAAACCTGAAAAAGTAGGACAAATAAGGACAAGTACGACCGCGACCTCTGGATTTTGCTAAACTTAACCTCACTTTTCGAAAAAAAACGATTTTGAAAACCGATCAAGATTACTCGAGTTGTTGCGTTGGCGACAGATTTCTTCTCTATTGACCTCAAAACGAAAAAAACGAATCAACTCCGAGTTACAGACGTCGAGTTGTTGTCTTAAACGCTTAAATTTCGTATACTTTGTAGGTAACATACTCTAAAAATTAGGTATTTCAAAATTGGTAACAAACAGCGAATTGATAAAAATCATAAAAATGCGATTATCTTTAGAGGAAATTTTATTTTCGTACATTTGTACCATAGCCGTCTATTGTGTTATAAATGGACAATAGCTTCAACCTTTAAGGTCGTATAAATATTAAAAAGTTGCTTAAGCATATGACAAAATATAAATATATGAATTTTGTTTATCCAGAAACACGATTGATATAAATAAACCAAATAAAGTTGAAAATCATGAAGAGATTGGTCTAGGGTTGACAGATTAATTGAAGCGTTGAATATTTTTCAAGTCTTCAAACTTTTCTAATTGATGCAAATTGTCCCACCACATTTTCAAACGATGCTTCAATATCAAATTGAACCAGGGCGTTAAAGGTACTTGGAGCACTGCCCTATCGATGTCATCTCGTTTAATGTACAACAATTCGCTCACCTCGTTTGGATTTGGATTCAAATCGACATCTTTTTGTAAAAATAAAATGTAATCGATCTCGTGTTCACCCCATACACCGTCACCACGGTCAGCGTAGTGAATTCGCGTTAAGTAGTGAAAATACTCTGGACGAACCTGTGACATCGGAATGCCCAGTTCGTAGTTAAGCCTCCGTTGAGCTGCTTTTCGTATACCAATGGCATTTAATTCCACCTTCTCTATATCGATATCATGTAGAGGATGGCTGCAGCACGCATTTGTGTAACGACTCGGGTATGTTATCTAAAAATAGCAACAATGCAAATATTTTTTAATGAACCAGACGATTTTCACAATTTCCGCATATCACCTTGTGTTCTGAACGTTTTTGCAACAACATATGACCTTCAGAATTAAATAGAAACACACTGAATGCACGATGTAATCTGACGTTTCCATCTGGATCAACACGATGACAATCTCGTTTGGATGAGAGTCCTATTGATCTAATGAAAAACAAATTGATTGAAATGCTTTGTCGCAACTGGAGCCAACTTATCATATTTTTACCTGTCATTTTCATCCACTAAAATACAATTTTCTTTTAATGCAATTTCTTGTAATTGTTGAGATTCTTTGGCTGAGACGACGCTTGAAAATTTGCGGACAAATTCCTTAGATGTTAAACTACCGAAAATTCTTTGGATCATTTTTACTACCGTAAACAATGTTTGATTCTACAAAAATTACATAAAAAAGAGAAAACAAAAATTGTGACACATTTTACAACTATGCGATTGACTATGAAGTAAGATTGACTTACGGTACTACACTACAAAACGCATATTATTTTCTAGAGTGGGGCAAAAAGCAGATGAAATCGAAGAACAAAAACACACACTGGAATGAATCGCACAGATAGCCACATAACTAACATCGGCTCATCAATGAAGAAACAGCTGGCGGCAACAAAGTGTCATCACTGTAAGTCCCAGCCAAAGAAAAGTGCTTTTATAATACTTTTCTGATTCGAAAATTGTGCCTAACGGTCAATCAGAGAGATGATCAATCCAACATGGATGACGTCTATGTTAAGAGAGTAATTCTTAAAAACTCATAAAATGAAACATCACATTTTTCTCCAAAGAGTGGAAGCGACACCCCCTTGAACAGAGCTATAAGTAGGGTTGCCATATGTCCTCTTTTTAGAGGACATGTCCTATTTTTTCGGTCTAATTACTCTTTTTTACAAAAATTCTAAAAACATTACTTTTTTCATAAAACGTCCTCTTTTGTCCTCTTTTTTCCTAAAACTTCTAACTTCTTAGCAAATCTTATCAGTTATGGTCAAGTTGTCGCAAAGTTCTCGCCGCGACGCAATTTCTATATATAATTCTGACTAATAATCCTAACTTCAAATGTTTAGTCACCAATAGAATACATTTTACTCAGTGATCCTTGTCCTAGAACCTCTTGTTTCTGTTACTCACTTCCTCACTGTAGCCTGATACTTTAAAACATTTTTTACTACTCGATACTTATAAACTACAAATAGGTTATCTCTGAACATCTAACATTTCTTTATGCTCAATGACATTTAATTTTTTTTGGACCCGTACGAAGTACAAGAGGTCCTATACGTTTACTACAAACAATTTTATTGTAACATGGGGTAGATCGAGGTGGGAGTGGGGGGATACATCTATTATCGTCTAGAGATGACGAATCAGCAATAAAAAAAATGTCCGTCTGTCCGTCCGTCTCCATTTTTTTTCCAAACGGCTCAACCGATCAGCCTAATCTTTTTTTTCCCTGAAAGGTACATGCCTCCCATGATTCAAGTTCGAAGATGAGCAAAATCGATCAAGTGGTTCCGGAGCAGACGGAACAGAACTTTAGACGGAGATATAATTAGCACCAGAAAAATTCTTAATCGTAAAATGCTAGCTACCGTTAGGCGTGGTAAGGAATTCACGTTAAGCATGTGGTCCAAAAAAAGCTAACACATTTTTGAAATAAAATTGCTAAAAAATGCGTACCCTGAAATAAAAAATGTATGCCTTGAAGCAAAAATTTCACGATGAGAAACTATTTACTGAACGTTATGGTGAGAGCTTCAATAATCTCTTAATGATTCCCCAATGTACACACTCTTGGTTGCAAGTTTAATTTTAATTCATAAAATCTGTGAAGTTAATTGCAATCGACAAATTTCCTTCATGGAACTAAAAGTAAACGAATTCATGAATGAAAATTGAGCTTACAACGAACCTCACACTGAGTGCTAAACTTGACACTTCTCAACAGCCTAGAGTCCGTACAGGAATTCTGCAGTGCAACGCATAAAAACCTTGCGATGAAAGATAGAAAAGATTTTGTATGGATTTGCACGGATGAAGTTCACTGGTGGAAATTTTGACAGATTTTATATGGAAGAAGTGTCAAAACCCTCCAGAGAGAGAGTGAACCTTAACGAAAAATAGCTGTATGCGCACTGGTAAGTGTCATCCCCATAAATATACTCATCTCTCTCTGTCTCTGAATAAAACTGACAATCTTGACGTTGAAAAAAGTAGACTGGGAATCAATTATATTATTGTATCGAAAATCGACATATCAACAGAAGAACTCCATTTTTAAAAAAGTCAACCGTCGATCAGATCAACGTCTAAAATACGAAATATAATTCGTTCTATTGTTTTTAAATAACAGTTTATAACGATGGAATCGCGTCTACCGAAACGAAGAATTGCAGTTGGCGCTACTGACAGAGCGAGACGACTTGCAGCGAACGAAATAAAATTTGGGCTGGAATTTCCCCGCGTCCCATTGTCGTTGGTCAATGAAGACAATCCTCCAGTGTATCAATCAATGCGTTCGAGAGCAACATCTCCAGATATCCGATCTCACACAAACACAGATCGGCATTTATTACGTCGCAGTCAATCAAGTGGGGATCTCCGGCATCAAAAACTAAATTTGTTAAAACGGGGCGCTGCCGCTACAGTTGAATCAATTCCGGCTAAACTCACTAAAGTCAATGCAACAAAGCCGCCAATAACGGGAGGATTTACTGTACCAAAGCCAATTGCGAATTCAGTTGCATCAAAGTCAGCTGTTTCTTCTATAAAAGTAACAAATAGTGCAAATTCATCGAAGTCATCTACTATGGCATCTTCCTCAGCTAAGACTTCATCAAATGTCAAAAGTATTTTCACTCTGCAAAGAGCTTTGTGCGAAGTTTAATTGTGTGTTCTTTTCTTGCATAGAAATTGCAAAAGCACCTTCAGTAGTGGCACACAAAGTTGCCGTTAAACGAATTCCAGCTTATGACTACAAAGCACGATTCAATGACTTATCGGAAAAGCATAAAATCCTTAAGGAAAAGTATGGGGAAATCGAATCCCAAGCTGAGAATGCTCTAAGAATGCAGCAACAACTGACTCAGTATGAGGAGCAGGTAAGACTTTTTTCGGAGAGCGAGTCAACAGTGAAGTGAATTGAAAGTAAAGAATTAATCTCAGAAGAAAATCGTTTTATAGTTCAAAAATGAAAGAATACACGTACACTCACTTAATGTGAATCCATTCTCTAAGACAAAAGGCTTAAGAATTTTACCTGTGAGTCTAGAAGTAGTGTAAATTCTCGACTGTAGCTGCATACGTATAGTGTGAAAACTGTCGAATAAAAAATTACCAACCACATTCCCAGGATTCGGATTCGGCCTTAGATCGTCGATTGTGTACTACATTTTATTTCTTCTTTAAAAGGAATGAGTGTCTTTCACAAGGTGGTATCTAGAGCTCATTTCCAGGAGGGAGGGCCCTGGTTCCAAAATAAAATTTCACGAAATTCATTTTAGATTTTCTATTAAAAGCTATTTTTAATGACATTAAAAATACATTATTTCAGTACAGTTGAAGTCTTCCTTTCGGATTGTCATTAAGGGTCAATTCACGAATGACTTAACCAGGTTGTATGAGACTCACATCTTCGATTTTGCTGAATTTCAATCGACTCTGCGGACTAACCTTAGAAAATCGAAGAAGAAACATTTTTTTAAGAAATTTTGTTTGGCTTTCGGAGGTGCTGAAATAGATCTCTGCTACCAGGGAATCCTAGAACGTCTTTTCTCATCAGACCCGTACGAAGAACGTAGTGCTTCGAAAATGTTCTATTGCGTTTACCACGACGTTTGTAACACATCGAATTTCGACCCGGTAGTTGATGGGTTTTTCGTTAGTAGAAGAAATATGCAAAAAAAAAAAAAAAATGTCCGTCCGTCCGTCTGTCGCCAAGTTATCTCGAGTAAGGCTTGACCGATTTTCAAAATCTTTTTTTTTCCTGAAAGTGAGGTCGAGTTCTGAGATGGGCAAAATCGGTCAAAAACTTTCAAAGTTACGGTCAAAAACGTTGTTTTTTGAAGTTCGGTGAAACTCTTTCGCTTATATCTCCGCGAGTTTCGCACATAAATTGCTTTTCAAAGTTTTAAATGAAAGGTATGGACATCGGGAAATCACAAATAAAAAATTTGGTGAAAATCGGTTGAGTGGTTCCGGATGTAGGGCCTTTAGTATGGGTCTAACTCGCGCTACGCGACCCTACAAGATAATTGGTGCTTATTCATGAATATTTCTTTAATGATGAGGTTTTATTATGTTGCGTCGTAGAGAAAATTAATGCTAACATTTTTGACTCCGAGGCCTTTCCTTAGGACCCTACCAAAAAAAACTTTCTTTTTCTATGTTGTAGAGAAAATTGAGTAAAACATTTTTGTCTATGAAGATATGGGTTCGATGCCTCTCCTTTAGGCCCTAGGTCGGTCCTAAAGGTCGACCCTTGCCCAAAAATCTTTGTTTTATCATATCTCAAGAACTATAACAGATAGAAAGTTGCTCCGAAAGGCAAAGTTGTAAAGAAATAAATTTTAGCAAACACGTGTTTCAGGGTTTTGGGGAGATATGGCTAAATTCTAGCATATAGCCACTTCCATAATTGGGCAGGATGACCCGAATCTCCAGAACTATGAGAGGTAGAAAGTTCCTTCCAAAGGGAAAGTTGTAGAGAATAAAATTTTAGAGAACTCGTGTTTCAGGGTTTTAGGGGAGAATGACTTAGTCCTTGGATATAAGCTTTTCTAGATTTGAATGGTCTGAGACGTACTTCGGTAGGGCCTTTGACAATACCTTGGGTAATTTCTATGGATCTTTGAAATTCTTACAGTTATAAAAGAACAGAAAACGTTGGATTGTTTGCTTATTTGTATATTTAGATACGTTCGAGTCTCTTTGCCACATCTATTCTGATACGTACGGTCTTTGGTTATGTTTCTTACTTAGCATCGATTACATACTCAAACGTACTGATTTGAAAAAATAGCCATAGCTGCACATGAGGTTATTTAATCAAATCACTCCGGTTGGATGTGTATTCTACGCAGAACGTTTTACTGATGCACACTGACAATTCCTTAGCTGACAATTTGTATAAGGGAAATACAAAGTCTTCAGTCCGGTTGAGTATATAATAGATGCTGAGAACGAAACAGTGCGCGAAGGTGTGAAAAAAAGTATGAAGAATATGAACATTTTCTCAAGAAAAATCATTCAAATTTTTTACAAAACGATTTTATATGCGGAACATAAATGCCTAAAAAATTAAAGTTGATGCACTTCCGCGGGCTGTTTTCGACTTAGTATGCATCAGTAAAACGTTCTGCATCGATTTCACACTCAATCGGATTAACGGAAAAATAACTGGAACTGCATTTTAACCTCATCAACCATGTCGATCGCTCCTCATCAATTTATCACAAAACCAGATGGAGATTCTCTGACTAATTTCGAGAGTTACGAAAAATAGAATTTTTTTTTTCGACACTTCTAATTTCCTTCGTTTGCATGCGAATCCTCAAATAAGCGAAGATTTAAAAACATTTCAGACAACAGAAATGCGCAGCGAATTAGATTTTCTGCAAGATGAACTGGCGGCAGAAAGAGCACGCAACCAGGAACATGAACAATCAATTCAACGTCAAAAAGAGCAAATAGATTCACTAGAATCCGAAACGAAAATTTTAAAAAGCAACTTGGAAGCATTAACAAAAGAAAATCAGATCCTTCGTCCTGCATTGGATCGCTTGGAGATAACACACAAATCGGTAGTCAGTGAAAATGCTGAACTGAAAAATCAAATGGCAAAATCCGAAGAGTTGCTGTTTCAATCAAATATGGCACGCAAGCAAATTCATAATGATCTGCTGGACTTGAAGGGCAACATCAGAGTTTTCTGTCGTGTACGACCACAACTTGATTTCGAGAAGAATAGGGCTATGTGCAACTGGCAATATATGGACGAAACGTCGTTGGAAATCAGCACTGTTGACGGTGGCAAGAGGCTCAGACATGACTTTTCATTTGATCAAGTATTTCATCCGCAATCAACGCAGACTGACATCTTCGAATTGGTGTCGCCGTTAATCCAATCTGCCTTTGATGGTTACAATGTCTGCATCTTTGCTTACGGTCAAACAGGTAGTGGAAAAACATTCACCATGGAAGGAACACCATCACAAACGGGCATCATACCGAATACGGTCGATTTGTTATTTACATCCGTTCAAAATTACAAACTCTCTGGTTGGTCGTATAACATCAGCGTAACATTTCTGGAAATTTACAACGAGGTTCTCTATGATTTGTTAAGCAACGAACAAAAAGACTTGGAAATTCGAATGGTGAATCCGAAGACTCCACATGAAATTACTGTTTCAAATTTGACAGAATTCTCTGTGGATTCTGCTGATGATTTGCGCGAGCTCATTGAGGTGGCACATTCACATCGAGCTACAGCCGCAACCGCTGGCAATGAAAGGTCGTCACGGTCCCATGCTGTCACACAAATCAAATTAACGGGCACTCACTACGGACGAGGTAAAATTTACATTTCTACGAGGCGAATTTCCATTTCAAATTCGTTTTGGTTTCTCTGTTTATTTCAGGTGAAAAATCTGTCGGGAAAATCAATTTAATCGATTTGGCTGGATCAGAGAGTCCAAAAACGAGTAACCGTATGGATGAGACGAAGAACATCAACCGATCGCTGAGCGAATTGACGAACGTTATCATGGCCCTGTTAAATCAAAACGATCACGTCCCATACCGAAACTCCAAGCTGACGCATTTACTCATGCCGAGTCTCGGCGGAAATTCGAAAACGCTGATGTTTATCAATGTTGCACCATTCGATGATTGCTTTAAAGAATCGGTGAAGTCGTTAAGATTTGCTGCAAATGTCAACGCGTGTAAATTGAATAAAGTTCGTAAGAACAAGACTTTTGTGGAGTAGTGTCGTTAGTAACCAAAATTTTTATTATAATTGTTAGGTGTCATGCATTTATTTTCACTAATCTATTAATCTAATTAACGAATATTAATGACTGAAGTCAAATAAAGCATAATTTAAAGTTTCCATCCTATTTTTATTTTCACCTGGTCTTGTCATCTTAAGCATGTCATAATAATGCATGAGAAAAAGGGATGATGGAAGGAGACTTCAGTGACTTGTGACTTTTGATTGAAAGCTCGTAAATTCATTTAAAGATGCAGAAAAGCCTGGGAGTTTCGAAAAGAATGTTAGATCTGCTTCCTAAGAAGTCTCTCAAAGTCTACCTTTTTATCTTCCATGAGCTGGGGCGAGTCCTTTTAGCATAAGTTTTGAACAACATTTATCTTAGGGAATGTTCAGAAAGCATGTCACGTTTTTTGTGTGTTGTCATGGAATTAAAGTCATCAAAATCTCGACCAGTGTTCCTTTTTATCAAGGCAATAACTTGTTCGACCCATTACCCCAAAATGGGGGATAGATAAAACAAACATTCGACTTCAGCAAACGCATGAATTATTGACACCACAAAAAAATATTGCGAAAAATTATTGTTGTGATTTGGTTTGTTCTACATTTGTGGCGCATTTTCTTTTTCATCGAACTATTTGAAAAATTATCTCCGTCACTTTCTCTAAAACCAAATTCATGCACCAAATTTAGCGCCACGGCAATTCGCGCGGCTCTCATTGTTGGCGGCGGTGATCCTCACTCATTTAGACGAAAAATATCTTTCTCTCACCGAATTCATAAAAAAATTATAGCTGGCGGCGGCAACTCCCACTTACCCATGCCACGTACTGTGTCCACGGTAGCGATACAAGTACTTCATGGTGAAATGCAGTGGGATCTTGAATGCAGGCTGAAAGGCATGCTTTAAAGATGTAGGAGGAGTGTCGCTCTCTTGGCCACAGACACAGTCGATGACCCCGCAAGGGACCGAGCATATCAGGGAAAAACTGCTGGATGGATAGATGGGAAATGGAAGAGAGGAGACGAACGACGTTCAGGTTCATTCTGAACGTCAGGTTCGTCTGGAGTCTGGACCCATTGTAAATTCAATTTTGGCCGACGTTCAGGTTCATTCTGAACGACAGGTTCGTCTGGACCCATTGTGAATTCACTTTTGGCCTAAGTCTGGGCTTTATGATTACTGGACACGGAAGGAATTCTTGTATAAACGACACTTAGCGCACGATATGGCTTGTTTCTGCAGGGCACCGGTGGAAAATATCGATCATTTGATAATCAGGGCAATACCAGAAAGACCATTGGGGAGTTTCGACCCCACGTATCCGAGCAGGTCTTGCAGTGCCGGGAATGCAAATTTCCAGCTGTAGTAGTCATTTGTGGCTATGAACCCTACCCAAGGGTGTTGGGGGGCCCTCAAGCATCAACAGCATCGATGCTTAGCCCAAACAAAGTTGAGATGCCTAATGGTGCTCTAACGTGGTGGCTGGAATGCACTTGCATGCAAGATCTCGATTCGGTAGAGTTTTCACACTCGCGCTAATTTGGTGTATCCCGATTCCATCCCCATGGGGGCGGTGCGGTTACGACTATGCCAGGCACGCACGTAAATCTCCAATATCTTCATTACCCGTTCTACGATTGCTCATTCACTTCAAGTTTTCAAGAAAAAGTCAAAAATGTCGTTTTTCATGCAAATGACCCTGTAACTAACAAACCGACTAACTAACTAACATAGGATATTTTCATTAACTTTGGCTTCTATGGAAGAGCACATTTTGTACTGAAAATGGAAATTTTCTAAACGTAAAATCCCCGATCCACAATTACCGATTTTAATGAGCGAAAGGTTGATTTTAACTAAAATTTTACGTAGAATCCGATAAACCTTGTCTCAGGGGAGTACGACACAAGGGGAAAAAGTGAAAACACTTGCTGTATATGTTTCCGCAGTCTACGAAAAAAAATTATGAATTTTTTGTTCGTATGGGGAACTTGTGTCAAGGGCGCATCACTACCACACATCTATGAAAAAATTCATAAGCTAAGACAACTTTCTAGTTTGAATTTGTACTTTCCACACTGAAGTACCCAACAAACCTGTTAAAATGACAGAGTGAATAATATGATAAAAAAATTAGAAGGCAACTGTAATCTGACACTTCTTTCGCGTCGGTTGCAGGGTAGAGGGGAAAAACGCCCAGTGTCCGGTGGACGATAATATATTCCGTTGGACGATATTATCACCACACTGGAAGACAGTATCTTCCGGCGGACGATAATATCATCCACTGGACAATAATGTCATCCACCAAACGATAATATTATCCACCGGACGATAAAAACATCCACCGGACGATAAAAGCATCCACCGGACGATAATAGCATTCACCGGACGATAATATTATCCACTGGACGATAATAACATCCACTGGACGATAGTAACATACACTGGACGATAATAACATCCACTGGACGATAATGAAATCCACTGGACGATAATGAAATCCACTGGACGATAATATCATTCACTGGCCGTCAAGGGTTTCTTCTTTTTCTCTTATTGATGTGAATTTATGCGAAAACATACCATTCATTTTTGTGAAAGTTTATTTCTTCTATTAAATGTAACTAAAAGGAATTTTCCCTTTTACAAAATGTCACTAAGACTTACGTGGATAACAAAACTATTTACTTTCCCTTCTACGAAATGTAACAAAAAAGGATTAACGGACGATGTCCGGTGCATGATATTATCATCCGGTAGATGATATTATCATCCGGTGGATGATATTATCATCCGGTGGATGATATTATCGTCCGGTGGATGATATTATCGTCCGGTGAATGATATTATCGTCAGGTGGATGATATCGTCCAGTGGATGATATTATCGTCAGGTGGATGATATTATCGTCCGGTGGATGATATTATCGACCGGTGTATGATATTATCTCTTAAGTCCTCGATTGAGATAAAATATTTCCAAATATTTCGAAGAAAAAAAATCTCAACGAAACGACGCGACGTGATAATTTAAATGATCGATAACCAAAGTGCGCAGCTTCTTTTTAACTTAATATCAATTGAATTGCACTGAATTATGTTACAATGTTGCAATTTTCAAGACAAAATGTACCAAAAAGGGGGAGGCTGGGGCAGGGACTATTTTTGAGAAACTTTGAGAAATTTAAAAAAAATTGAGAAATCGATTTCTCAAAATAGTCCTTGGGCTGGGGTGAGGTATTTCGTTCGTGATTATTCCGCTTTAAAGTCCAGGTATGTTCCCGAATAGTTCGATTTGATGACTATAGTCATAATTTATATCTATCCAGGCCTGTAGACTTTATGCAAAAAAAAGTATTAGTTTATCATTTCATTAAAGTTTATTTGACTCATCATTTCAAATTGTAATGGTAATTTTATTTTTAAAAATCGCTTTAGTTTTATTTCAAATATATTTCAAATCAACTTTCATTAACGTCGATAAAATATAATTATAAAAATATCGTTAACTAGACCATAAGTATAATGTAAATTTTGAAGCAATTTACAAATGTAAAAATGGCCATAGACAAAGACAGAAAAGGAAAGAAAAACAATTTTTAATTTTGAGGCTAAAAGTTTTGTCACAAAAAAAATCTAAAGAATGCATTTCTAGTTGTAAGATGCTTGTCAAGTGTGACCTTTATGCGCTACTTAATGCTTCAGTTTGTCTGGAATTTTATCAAAATTAAATTCTTTACAAAGAAGACTTAAGTAGCACGTTGAAGTCGTTACAGCGAACATACATAATTTTTTAACATTTATTTGTTGTTTTACAAGCGATGGAATGTTCTTCCTTAAACAATTTCTGATTAAAAAAACACTTTCGTCTAAATGAATCAAAAGACTTGATCACCTTAAAGGTGTTAGAACGCCACAAATGAATAAATTATAATTTCTAAATATTTGAATAAATAAAAGTTTGTTGATCAATTAATTCAGCTGATTTTTTTACAGTCTTCTATTATTAGGACCCGTTCATAAAGTTTATTCCGCTTTAAAGAAAAGATGTGAGTCAAAAGGAATGGACAGGAGGACCGCATTTGATTTGAATTTTCTTATTTCGATGACGAACGGAAAACTTCATAGCCAAAGAAATGATGCATTGGATCTCATATCTTCTATTCCATTTCCATCCACTGCGTCATTTTTCTGTTTGAACAACAAGCGAACTTCCCAAAATTTAAAAAAAAAATTTAAAATCAATAAAAAATATCCCAAACTTCCTCCAAAAATATAAAATTCTTTTCGATTTGTGTTCTAAAAATTCGTAAAAACTCCTAACAATAACTTAAAATATCGCAAGAAAAATTGGGAAATTTCTATAAATTTCAGGAAGCTTTAGTGATCCTCCGTATTTATTCGGATAATTCTCAGAAATTCGGGAACTTAGATCACTTGGAATAGTCCTTGCTTGCAGTTCTTATCAATCTTAAATTTATCGAAAGGATAGTATGTGGAAGGGCGGTTCTTTTACCCAATTTTTCCTATTGGTCGATTTCTATAGTACAGGAACGGAAAAGTGAAAACCGACAAGTTTGTTATTTGTATTGTAAATTCGTATGATAAATAAGAAACTTGTCGGTTTTCGCTTTTCTGAGACTGTAAGAACGAACGCGTTTGGACATTTTCCTCTTCTCCAGGATAGTACAGGCGCCACATTGTTCCAAAGCGGTCATCAATTACGAATTTTACTCGCTGCATCTCATAGAAACTCGGAGAAACGGACGCGTTAAACTCGTTTCCGAGGATTTTCACAAGTAAAGAAAAAGTACACACTGGTTGGAGATTGTCATTTTGACCGGCGCGGCGGGGGGAAAAATCACGCAGTGTATTATCTTCCGGGAACATAATATCGTCCGGCGGAAGATATTATCTTCCAGTCAGTGTGATGATAATATCTTCCATTGGACGACAATATCTTCCAGTGTGATGATAATATCTCCCATTGGACGATAATATCTTCCAGTATGATGATAATATCGTCCAGCGAAGGATAATATCTCCCATTGCACGATATTATCTTCCAGTGTGATGATAATATCGTCCGACGGAAGATACTGTCATCCAATGGAAGATAATCCACTGGGCAATTTTTCCTTTTGCCATTTTGACCAATGTCGATACATCCTTCGCCTTCAGATCGAGCTTTAAAAATATAATCTCCAAGCGAATGCGTTCACTGTCCGCACACACGCACATGATTTTTCGTCTCACTGGTGCTCATTTCAGCTTAAAAATATGTTTGGAATCCGACCACCTTCCGCCAATTTGCGTATAGATTTAAAAAAAAAAAATCGATTCAAATCTGATTTAAAAGTTTGGCAAAAAGATTGTTTTCGATAATTTTTTTTTTAATAAATTGAGCTTTGCTTCTGGCTAAAATGAATTATTTTTTAAAGCGCCATAAACGCAAGAAATGGACGGTCCTCGATTATTATTTTTTGTTTTTGTTCGGATGATAATATTCACTTCTAGGATAAATTGTAAATGTTTCTTTTGTTGTTTTATATCAAAAAGGACCATTTTCGTTAATATCAGAACCACATTCATGTCGTTTGATAATAAAATACGGAAACGAATGATGACCATCTATTTTGTGCTCCTTTCATCTTTGCTTTAATCATTATAAGCTGCTGATTTTTATACATTTTAATAGATAAAAAAAAACGTTTTACAGAACGAGAAAAATGAAAAATTTCCGTTGTATGTTACGAATGGTATGAAACTTTATACGTGCGTCGTCGTTTGGAATTGTTTTTTTACTTTTCAACACAAAAACAACACGTGTTCTGGGCCATGAAATAGGCCCAGATATTGGTGTCGTCTTATATACAGCCATATAAATATATACTAAAGGGAGAGCATTTTATATATAAAGTCTGACGTAGAGAAGTGACGCAAAAATCCTTTTAAGTTGGAATTTTTTACCATTGAAAACATAAAACTGAAATTTTTCATCTGATTTCAATAGTAAATTTATGCTTTCTTAACATCAACTTATGACTTAGAATTAGAACCACCGTCCATGTATTGGGAGAAGAATAAGTTCCGTAAAATGGCAGCCTTTGAAAAGTTTTTCGTATTTAGGCTCTTAGCGGATGTATTTCCAATGGCACCGTCAATCGTGGATTCACAGTTGCCATCACTGATTGTGGTTGAAGTTATAACGTCACTTTTGCCACTCGAACATGATGGCATTGGTATTTTATCATTTAACTTATCGCTGAGTTTTGTTTTCGTAATGGAACACGAGTCCGGTTCGGGCTCATCAACATTTGATGAACTGTCAACCGATACGTTTCGATGTTGTGTTGCATGCAATTTCGAAATTCGTTGAACCAGGGGTATAGCTCGTTTTTGTGCTGACGACACGCTAGCCGTATCTATGTCTGTGCTACGTTGTGATTTACCGCTACTTAGGCTAGCTTTGTCTGCTATGTAGTCCTGAAATTTAAATTTGTCACGATCAATTTAACGTCCATTCCACACATTTTTTTTTGTATTTAACTCCGTTCCATATTTGATTTCCGAGTCTCTAACGTAAATAGCTAGGAAAATGTAAGGGGCAATTCATAAAATACGCACGCTTCTAAGGGGGAGGGATATTTGACAAAAGCGTGCGCTCCATACATTTTCGAAAAAAATGTCACACATTTTTGTGTCAGGGGGGAGGGGGTCTGAAATTCGAAGGAAAAGAGTGCTGGCGCCCAATTTGTTCACACCCATCTACCCCTTGCCTTGTTAAGTAGCGATAGCAACTTCATTCTTTCACCCTTTCTGTCCGTCCATCTGTGCACTACATCTCTTTGCACCTCAGTGCACCTAGTTACACCTATTTGCACCTCAGTGCACCTAGTTGCACCTCAGTGCACCTAGTTGCACCTCAGTGCACCTAGTTGCACCTCAGTGCACCTAGTTGCACCTAGATGCCCCTCATTGCACCTTGCTGCACCTCATTGCACCTCAGTGCACCTAGTTGCACCTAGATGCACCTCAGTGCACCTAGATGCACCTCAGTGCACCTAGTTGCACCTCATTACACCTAGTTGCACCTCAGCACACCTAGTTGCACCTACGTGCACCTAGTTGCACATCAGTGTATCTCAGCGCACCAAGTTGCACCTCAGCGCACCTAGTTTCACCTCAGTGCACCTATTTGCACCTCAGTGCAACTAGTTACACCTCAGTGCATCTATTTGCACCTCAGTGCACCTAGTTGCATTTCAGTGCACCTCACTGCATCTAGATGCACCTCACTGCAAGTAGATGCACCTCACTGCATCTAGATGCACCTCACTGCATGTAGATGCACCTCATTGCATCTAGATGCACCTCACTACATCTAGATGCACCTCACTGCATCTAGATGCACCTCACTGCATCTAGATGCACCTCACTGCATCTAGATGCACCTCACTGCATCTAGATGCACCTCACTGCATCTAGATGCACCTCACTGCATCTAGATGCACCTCACTGCATCTAGATGCACCTCACTGCATCTAGATGCACCTCACTGCATCTAGATGCACCTCATTGCATCTAGATGCACCTCACTACATCTAGATGCACCTCACTGTATCTAGATGCACCTCACTGTATCTAGATGCACCTCACTGCATCTAGATGCACCTCACTGCATCTAGATGCACCTCACTGCATCTAGATGCACCTCACTGCATCTAGATGCACCTCACTGCATCTAGATGCACCTCACTGCATCTAGATGCACCTCACTGCATCTAGATGCACCTCACTGCATCTAGATACACCTCACTGCATCTATATGCACCTCACTGCATCTAGATGCACCTCACTGCATCTAGATGCACCTCACTGCATCTAGATGCACCTCACTGCATCTAAATGCACCTCACTGCATCTAGATGCACCTCACTGCATCTAGATGCACCTCACTGCATCTAGATGCACCTCACTGCATCTAGATGCACCTCACTGCATCTAGATGCACCTCACTGCATCTAGATGCACCTCACTGCGTCTAGATACACCTCACTGCATCTAGATGGACCTCACTGCACCTGGGGAATCAACTTCTTTGACTTCACTCTATCGCTTCTTTCCTATACCCATTGGTATATTATTTTTCTCATTTGTTAATCCACCTACTCCCACGTGCCATCGCCCGGGTCTTTAAAACAATTACCTGATCTGATGGTAGAGTCGTCCAAATATAATCCTTAATGCTGTCATTTTGACCAGAACCTTGACTGTAACGTATCCTCTCTGACATTCCATCTTCGCTTAAATTCGACGAATCTTGCTATTTTCGGATGCAAACGATCAATAATGCAATCGAATTAATGAGAAATAATTGTTACTCACCTGCTTGTAGCTTAAAATCGATCCAGCTAATGCTCGAGTCGAAGCGGTGTCATGAAGAGTGTTCCCTGATTTTTCGCTAACACAAGTAACAGCCGACGCTGTCTCCGATGAACTCACATCAGCCTGCACCTCCAGTCTATGACTGTTGAATAAATAAGTAACTATCAGTTATCCGCTTCCCAAAATATTTCCAGCGGAACAACTCACCCCGTTATGCTACCTGCCAATGCCATTGTGGACTCACGATTCGAATTCGTTATCCCGCCAAAACTAACATTTTGACCGGACGACATACCCAAATGGCCACTGGCTACGCTTAAACTAACTTCGCCAATACTTGTGGCGCCAATTCGAGACGATGCGTCTTGGTGTCTAGACCCAATATCTTCTTCTTCATCAAAATCGAATTTGAAACCATCACGAGTGGTTGATACACCGCAACCAGCACGACATAATGATACTGGCACAACGCCATAGACGTAGAACAATAGGATAGGAACTCCTATCGCAACAGCTAATCCAGCAAGTACAGGCGATACCAAAACCTAAAAATGTGCAAAGAAAAATTGTAATTGGGCGAATCAAAAAAGGAAAAACGGTTATTTTCATGACTAGGGGAGAAAAAAGTCTTAACTTAGACTTCAGTATATGACTAGAAATGTTTATTGAGAGTTAGTTTCTGACCGAAACAAATTATGACGATTCTTCCTATGGCCATTCCATTGGTAGGTTGCGAGGGAACTATGTGTTCTTGCTAAACCGTGCACATACGAGATTTGTGTTGTATGAAGAAAATCCCTCTATAGGTTCAATGTACAGCTCCTTCATGCGAAAGAAGTCCAACCTTTGCATTCTTAGCCAGAAGACGGTTCCCTCGTAACACATTTTCCAACTTTTCAATGGAATGGCCCCTATATTTTCCATTTAAATGCGTCAGTGAGCGGGCCGCCCGCAACTCGACTAAAAACCCGACCCGAACCCGAATAAATTTGTCGGGTCGGGTTGGGTTTTTCAATTTATTTTTTTGTCGGATCAGGTTGGGTCGGGTCGGGTTGGGTTTTTCAATTTATTTTTTTGTCGGATCAGGTTGGGTCGGGTCGGGTTTTCATTTTCGTTTCATTCGGATCGGGTCGTGTTTGAAGAATTCAACTAACAAAACCCGACCCGAAAAAATAAATTCACAG
This sequence comes from Pseudolycoriella hygida, assembly GCA_029228625.1. Lineage (NCBI taxonomy): Eukaryota > Metazoa > Arthropoda > Insecta > Diptera > Sciaridae > Pseudolycoriella > Pseudolycoriella hygida. Next base: position 30,927,870 of record CM055406.1, on the reverse strand, counting down.
AATTATTTTCTCAAAATTGAGTTTGAAAAACATGTCAAATGAAATCTTTTTAAAAAACGTTCAGGTTCTGGTCAAGGATTGGGGTTCGGTTCGGTTTCTGGTCGGTTTAGAATTTTTTATTTCGCATCGCGTTCGGTTCGGGTCGGGTTTGATTTTTTATTTTGATTCGGGCTCAGTTCGGGTAGGGTTTGAAATTTTCATGTCGGGTCCCATTTGGAAAAAAACGTTGACCCGCACACCTCTAGTGTGAATTGCGGAAATCGGAAACTTCTACACATCGCATGCATTTTTTACGCGACGTCACATTATGCACTCTGTTTCAAGACCTATATGTGACGAAACTTCATAACATATTACTTTCACAGTCCTACTTCAGTGCTTGCTATATAACCAACACCATTGTAAAGAGGTGTCTAAAATCCGACGTGGTTAATTCCATCTACCTTTACATATTGGATTTTATGCTTCAATGACTTCAATACATGAGTGACATGTTTCCAACCTTTTTCAGACTGTTGTGCTGTATGCATGCAGCAATGTGTAGCATGTGTCAACGACTACTTCTTGACTCGTTGTTTTCAATAAAAAAAGACATAATTTGAAATGAAAGAGTAGAGGTCATGACACAAAAATGTTTTCATATCAATACGTTAAGCTGTCAGAGCAATCCATGACAGTCTCCTCAAAGCTTCTAGAAGAATGTCGATATGGGTCGAAGGAATTTCAAATGATTTTCAGTCACGATCCGAAAAACGAAAACGAGAAGAGCGTGAAATAGCTGAAGTAATTTGGATTGTTTTCAATGGGAATGAATGCAATATAGCAGTGTTTTACTGTCAACTATGCTCCGAAGTAAATCAGTCGAATTTGCTCTGAACTATGTTTTGCATCGGGCGAATTTTTATCGATTTCGGAATTCGTGTAGGCAGTTGCACGGCAGAACGGGTACTTTTCCTAGTTGTTGTCCGACTCAGTGGCTATGTTGTTGCTTTGATACTTTGTTTGCCTTATGTCAACCGCCGGGTCATCCCTCAGCTCGGTTTGGGGAACAAAGGTTTTCGCCGCGGTTATGGCTCGCTATGCCAATGAGTGAAGATTTTTTGGGCTACACAGCAGTGCCCAGCCCAGCTTGTGGACCGGAAGTCTTTACCTAGTAGGCACTATTCCCATATGCGCCCATCTTTGGGCTACAGGGTGGCTAAGATCGACGGGTAGAGTAGTGATAGCAGGCCGCAGAGTAGTGGTGACACGTGGCTTCGTTCCGTGTAAGTCCCGAGCGGGAAAGCTTTGCGGTTTATGGTGTGAGGTTAGACCTGGACTGGACTCGCCACCGGCCTTGTGGCGAGGACTAGTTACTTGAATAGGGTAGCATCTGATTGCATACGAACGAACGTGAAGTAGGAGCTCGGGTCATATGCCAGGTGTGCAACTGTTCAAGAGGTGTCCAGTCGATTGCCGGCTCTTATACAAGCACAAGGCCGGCGATGTGGAGGAGAGGTACTTAGCAAGACTTCTTAAAGGATTTTTATGATGGCTGGGTAGCACAAAGGGTCCATTGATCTAAAATGAGTTTAGGGATCCCGCAAAGCTTGTGAACATTGTAGGAAACGCATGGTGACGACTTGAAATGCATACATCTTGCAACGGAACACCTAAACTCATTTTCGGAGCATTTTGGTGTTCTAGAGAATTATTCAGTAATGGAAAAAGAAGCGAAATAGACATTCGGGTCAAATATTTGTAAAAATTTTTTTGACATGAATAGGGCTAGTGTGCATCGATCAGAAATGGTCGGCCATTACTGAGAAATCTATATATCGAGTAATGGTAAAGAAAATTCGTGGATACATCCAACGCAAAATAAGTTTTCTCTTGAATAATTCCATTGTTCGAACAATGGAATCCCGAAAAAAGCCTTCAGTATTAGAAAAGTTAATTTGCACCATCCTTTTCGTAGCATTCAATTTCACAAGGATATTCTAACAAAAATATATCCCACTCCGTTCAAAAATATATTATTTATGTGGAGAGAGGAGTGGTTCAGTGATGAAAGCACTGGACTTCCACCGGGAAGGTCCGCGTTCGGTTCTCAATTATAGACAACGTCCCTAAGTTCACTCAAGCTTCGTAAATTGGGAAGTTACGGTATTCGAAACCTGTAACTAAAAAACCGTACTCACAAAAAAATGGAAGAACAATAAGGAGTGAAACACATGGTTGGCATTTCTGTACTTCTGCTAATGGAGCCAATGAAGAACGAGAAATGCGACATTCATGTTTCACAAGCCTACACCGCACCATCGTCTCGAAAAGGGTCATCGCCTGGTATTCCACACGAATTAGGAAAACACAAATTAGGAAAAAAAATTGGGAAACCGAAAATTAAGAAAACAAATTATTTGCCAAAAATAAGGAAAAACAAAAATCAGGAATGAATTAAATTAGGAAAAACCAAAATTAGGAAGCACGCAATCAGGAAAAACCAAAAGCAGAAAAATAATTTATGAGAGAATGTCCCGCAAGCCGTGAAAAAATTAAAAAAAAAAGCGGGGTCGAGGCGCGGCAGCCCCCGCGAGGGGGGGGGGGTCAAGGGGGGAATATCCCCCCTTGCGGGGTCTAAGGAGCAGAGCCCTTAGCGGGGTTTGAGGCAGAGCCCCATGCACGGAAGGCAGCCTGCAGGGCGTTAGTAGCTCGCCGCAGGCGCGGTGGTCTAGGGGGCTGAGCCACCTACATACCAAAAATAAGATTGCTACCTCCTTAGGAATTGAAAACTTTGATGTTTTTCCTGATTAATTTCCTTCCTGATTTTCATTTTTCCTAATTTTGATGTTTCCTAAATTTGGTATTTCCTGATTTTTGTTTTTCCTTATTTTAGGTTCCTTATTTCCGTTTTCTGATTTTCATTTCCTGATTTTTGGTTCCTGATTTCTTGATTCCTGATTTTTGCTTTCCTAATTCAGGTGGACATTCCTGATGTCCGAACTGTAGGTATAACAACCTTTTAAGCATCGAACCTCTACGATATACAACAACACCTTCTTAACATTTACTTAGAACATAATTACTAGATGTAATGCTTAAGAAGAAGTTTGAGATATAAATACGTAAAAAAACTGTGAAGAAGCAACTCCCCACTGTACGAGGTCTCTAGCTATGGCGCTGTGAATGTTTTCTCTGATTTTCGTTCATTAAAATGAACTGAGTCGTAATTCCGAGTGAGACTATTCCTATAAATTCTGTCTCGTAATTTTACACACCCCAACATTCCAATCGACTGTTTGTCATACAAATATTTTTTTCCCCAAATGACTCATAAAATTCCAATTTCCACGTCAAATAAAACGATTATGAATTTGCTCGTGTTATTCGCCTGGATTATGGGTTCGAAAAATCGATTCCGAAAATAGTACATCTGTAAAAATACCTTCCAAAATAGAACAGCGTAAAGGAAATAATAAAAAAAAAGTGGCAGACGTACGGTTATGTTATAATGATGCGTATTGGTATGTCAGATTTAATATCCTTTTCATGCGCATGTCTTGTCATCTGTAAGTTTTTTTGTTATATTTACGAGAGAAGAATACAGTAGAAAAATGTGTTAGTCTCTGGTGAGGACATTAGGAATTAACCAATGTTTTGACTATACACTCTCAAGGAAATCACTTCCATTAAAATTCCAATTTGCAGACATAACTTTACCCAATTCTAGTATCTCACCCCAATTTCAATGTCCAAAATATTATCAAAAGCTTACATTGTTTTACACAACAATTACCCATGTTTTGCGATAAAAAATTCCATCCAAAGGGTAGACAAAAAAAATATAAAATAAAATAACTCGCGCTCACCAACAGACTTACAATAATGCGGGGACAATGTGTTGTTGAAGTCAATTTGATATACACACCATGGGAAAGCATAGGACAGTAAGAAGAGAATAAGTTTGAACATAAGAGACGTGTATTATTGGGTACTAGAGATATTTTTTATGAATACTTTTAACACTGTATCATTGGTATATGGGGGGATAAAGATGATAGTTTTGTCATTTTCTTTATCGACTTATCTAGAACTACTTATCTATTTTATTACCATAATTTATGTGCTATTATCACTGGCGAATACATATTTGTCTTTCCATTTTGTTTAGTTGCCATTTTATATGACATTTAACAATGATTGAAATATTCGGTTATTGATGATAAGTGGATGAGATAAATGGATAACTACATTGCTTAGACGTTTAACGAAGATGAATCGCTTGGAATATATTTTGCACAATTTTCTATTTGGATAATAGGAAACGAATTGAAAGCTAGACGTTGAAAATATTGCAAATGACAAAGGAAGAATTGTGTTCAATGATGAACAATATTTACGTCCTTCCATTGATGAAATAGACGAAAAATAAATGCATCGGTTACATTATATACAGTCTAACGGATGAGATGTGCACGACAAATCAATTGTAAGTTTACAACATACACGCGAAAATTAAAAAGAAAAAAATATATATCCGTCTGTACTGAACCAAAATAAAGTTTAACATTTTCTTAAGTCACTCTAAAAAAAACTCTTCTTCTCACCACTGGTGGGATACATTTTCAATAAAATTCTCATTGCATAGACATTTCCCTCAAAACGGGTGGGGCTTCTCTCAATCTCTCATTTATAGCAACAACAACAAAAATTGTATCCAACAATTTGAATGTAAGCTCCCAAACGTTTCAACATTACCATTCAACGATAGACCTTCCCACCAGATTCACCGTATGTGAATCGAAATTTGCAGACAAGAAAAAATTATAGTTTTTTATTATTCGTGTTGTTTGTCGGTGTTCATTGTTGTTCACGTTCAATTATTTGATACGAACGGTTGAATTGAATTGAAAAATTAAACTCTTACGGGTCAGTAGTACAGAGAAGAATCTCTATTCAACATTTCGATAATAATTTTTAGTTTTTACCTAAATCGTGTGAGATGTGTAAAGTGTGTGCTACTCGTCGTCTGTATACGTAAATGCGAAAAGGGTTAGAACATAGCGATACATTAAGCAAAAGGAGACTTTACTGTCTGGGATATTCTTTTTCTGTTGGTCAACTTGAAAACCTTGATATGTTTTGTGATTAATTTATAAGGGTATTGTGTGTAACCACAAAATTACGTTACATTCATGCGAAAGAAAGTTCATCTAATAAAGCCGATTAAATGACCTTATGCTCATCGACCGTACCATATACATCATGATTGATGCGGATTGTTAAATAGAAAGTAACAATAGAAGTGTAATTTGTAGATTTTCTTTTTATATTCGACTGGAACATGTGGTTGTACTCATTGCGTTCGGACGAAAAGAAAAAAAAAAGTTTACGCGTTGATTGTATACATGAGTACTTTACAAGTCACTTACAATCAACGGTTAATGGAGTAACGAAACAGATCCATAAACAAGTTGTTTTCTTGACGAAAATAAGCTTGTTTCCTGATTTCCCATTGATCAGTTCAAGTGTTCACATGCTATTGTTCTACAAAGACCGTAACAAATGATGAATGACAGGAAGTACACCTGACATAATAATCAAAAGTTTCGCTTTCCATCAAAATATATCTACAATTCGAGTTTTTAGAAATACAATTTCCCTATGAAGTTCAATTTGTCATTTTTCATTAAAAGGTGTGGTGAGGATGAGATTTTTTTGTTACACCACAATAAAGTTCTTCAGACGGTTTTTACTACATTGAAGCATCCTATTATCACTACCATTTAGCTATCATCTTCTATGACTTTTAATCTCAAAGAGGAATCTGTGGCTTTAAAAATGTAAACAATGTGTTCTCTTCACGTTTCATGTTATGTTATAATGTGCAGTCAATATAAAAATCAATTGCCAACGCCCTGAGAACTTTCATGAAATCATTGAATCGATTAAGCCGACTGTATTGTTTGCACTATTTCCGGTGTTTGTTTTTCTAATTGGAAATTGGAGAATTTGAATAATGATTCATCATTGCAATCCGTTAATAATTTAAAAAAAAATCTTTACAAACGCATACGTTTAACTAATGAATGCAAAACTATATGTGGATTCATTCATTCATTGATTTTTTTAAACTTAAAGTATCCTTACAATTCCAGTACATTTTTCAAAATTGACTGAAAGAAATGGAATTCCGAATATTTCTTATAGGCTAGTAATACGGCTAGTATACGGTCAAAATATTGAAAAATGTTACCTGTAGCGGGTAGCTTCTCACCGGTTTTGACGTGAGATACCCGTACTTCTAGTATAAAAAATACGGAAGAGTGTTTTTTCAAAGCGATTTGCAATTTCTGAAGTATATTGGAAACTATGAGAGATACAGAAAAATAGCTAAAGACCATTTTTGAGGGAAATTTCGTTGGCTACAAAAAAGCTTATTATCATTTTTTGTATCTCTCATATTTTTCGATATATTCGTCAAAAATGAAATCTCCGTTTTATGACTGAACGTAGCGCGATTTGATAAAAATCTCTTCTGCTGTATCAGGTCGTCAATTTCATGACAAAATGGCATATTCCCAGAATTCCCAGAAATACTGAAAATATTGATCCAGAGTTTTAGGCTTACGAAGACTTGTTTGCATGGGAATGTGCCTCTTTGTCATTAGATCGACCACGCAATTCGGTGTTTAACGAATTATTTGGAAACAAAATCCACTATAACAGGTAAAATTTTGTTAGTTTATTGAGCTGTTCTCATTGTCCGGTGGATAAATATCATCTTTCACAAATAAAATTGTTAATTTGTCGGAGTACTCAGTATTACCGACAGCGACCAGTATACCAAAGGTCTTAGTGATCGATACAGGTCGATACAGAGTGGTAGCTGACGATACTCATAGGTAGCTAACGGTTTTCAGCTGAGCTGACGACACCAAACGATAAACAGCGTCATTCCTACTATTCTGGCAAATCCGTGATTTCATTAAAATCTTTTGCCTGCTTCTATCATAATTTTCTCCTATCCTTACTGTTAAAGTTAACGCATTAAGATAAAAGGAAATGTCTATAAAGAACAATTAATTATTCTTTGTTTCTGCTAATGGAAACGGTTCAACCCGACCTAGTTTTTAGATTCTCAAAGTTATGGGATTTGGGTTGGAAAAGTGCAGTGCAAAAAATGGGGTTAAAGAATTGGAGAATGTTGTATGAATTAACGGAACGAATACACAAAAAGCCAACAAATCTGCTTCCATGTTTTTAAAATGAAAAATAATATCAATGAGCTCAAATAGATCTCAATCATAAATCCTATGGTTTTGGGAAGTCGGCAAATATTACGAATATACATCAACAAACACCGAATTAAAATGTTTGAATAAATTTTTCTGCTTTCAGATTACAATAGAATGTCTGACACAGAAGATGATTCAAGTGTTTCGGACAATAGTTGGCCGGTGAATGAAACTTGGTTGATTGGCATTTTAACGGAAAATCACAAGTGTTCCGAAGCGGATATTAAGATATTGGTAAGAAATGTAGATTTGAAATGACCAATTGAAATTGAAAGAAACCTAATATCCGTATGGTCATAGAATTTTGAAGTAAAAACTGCTTGCCAGAATGGTGTTAGTAATTTAAGTGACTTGTTGGCTGTATCAGTGAAATACGAATATGAAAATGCTGCGAAAAGCAAAGACTTGATCATCAAACTCCTTCCTCATGATCCGTTTAGTCGTTTCTTCGTAACAGAAGCTCAGTTTGATTTAAGGGAAATTAAATTTTATACGAACGTAGGTACACATCCATTCCGCCGAACAAATTGATCCATGGAGATTCTTTCAGATCCTGCCACAACTTATAGAATTTCAAAAGAAGCATTTGAAACCAAATGCTGAAGCGATGGTTATATCTGTACCAACGTGCTTTCATACTCAGTATACGGCTGGAAACTTGCACACCAATGATGATGATATGAGTCCAATAGAACCGCCAGAAAGTATTTTAGTACTGGAAGATCTACGTCCCATTGGCTATAGAGTAAGACAAATTTCCACTAAACTTTCCAATGAATGATGAAAAGGAAATTTTCGTCACATTGACAGTCGGCTCATTTCAAAAAAGGACTAAGTTTGATCGAAGCAGAGGCGGCTGTTACTACAATAGCTGTTGTTCATGCACTTTCTCTTGGAATGAAAATCAAGGAAAAAGTCAATTTAAACGAGCGCTATCCGGTGAGTTGACTGATTTGTATGCAAAGACGAATGCAAGTAACGCCTGTGTGTTTATTGTAGTTTTTGTTTCAAACGTCCAAAGCGACAGAAAGTTATCAACAACTTGTAGAGCAAGGGCTTCCCCAGTTATCGAAATTTCTAGAGCGTAAAGGTGGACATGAAAGGGAGCTAAACGCACTAACTGCAATCCGCCCAAAGACTCGTTCAATTATTGAAAATCTCCTACAACCGGTGGAACCGATGGGACTCATAACACACACCGATTTTTGGTGTAACAACTTATTATTACGTGAGACGATAGATCAGACTAGAAAAGACAATTGCATCATTTTGGATTGGCAAATGGTAACATACAGCAGGTGAGTAACACACTTATCTTACTAACATTTTAAAGACATTCCTTGTTCGTAGACCAACCAACGATATTGCGTTGTTAATCATCTCGTCATTACCGTCTAAAATACGTCGAGAAAATACTGGAAAACTACTCAATTTGTACTTCACATCTTTGAAAATTAATTTGGAGAAAATCTCGGTAGATTTGGAAGTTGATTTGAACTATTCGCTTCATAAATTAGAACAAGATTACAAGTGAGAAACGCTTCACATTGCAAGTAATGACTTCGCCTAACTTTCGTCTCTATTTTTCAGAAAGTCACAACTTTTGGCGTTATTGCTGTGCATTGGTTCCGTTGACATTGCTCTCGGGAATCGTGATGCGGAGCAACGATTTTTAGACGTTCTTCAAGATCTGTATGAAGAAGGAATTCTAAATACAAGTGAAATATCAATTTAGTAATCGACACCAAGTTTCATAATTGTTACATACAGACGACAGTAAACACATTTTACCCAATGCCACGCTTTGCATAATTATTTAAAGTGAATGTAATAATTAGCTATTTCAGACAAATTAGGCGAATAACATTTAAAAACAACCATCAATTGACGAAGTAAATAAATGGCAATTCAAATCAGCGTTTAAAAAATATCAGTTTTTTCTTTCTTCGCATTTTCACATCGTTTGGGAACTTTAAGGACCACCATTGCATCTTCCTTTGAGGTTAGATCACGTACAGAGTTCATAATAATAATAATCTGCCTCCACAATCCATGAATAGATAGGGGATAGATCATTGATACTAGTTGCGGTATTTTTAGCTTAACGTTTTTGAAGTCCTTTCAATGCTGGTGAGTTTTTACTGTGCCAGTTGTAAGCTGCACGACATACCCAGTTCCATCTATGAGATGCATTAAGAGTAGGAGTAGAGTTCCGGAATCTCCCAACAATTCCTTCCACCGTGACGCGAACGATGGGTCATCACTCAACTTCTCAAGACTTGAACTCATTCGAACAACCCATTCGAATTTTAAACCAACGCACTGGCAACTCAGTAGCAAGCAGCCAAGTTAACCACTAAGGCGTTGTTCATAAATGACGTACGCTCCAGGGGGAGAGGGGATGGTATAGCAAAACGTACGGTCCGTACAAAAATGGGTCAAATTTGGTACATTTAACGTAACGTGGGGGAGGGGGTCAAAAATTCTGAAAAATAGTGTACGTCAGCCTCTAAGCTATCAAGTTTTTCAGCGCTCACAGGTGAAAGGGTGAAATGCATCGAAAAGACTAGGGGGTGTGGAACAAATTGTAAACAAGCGCAGGATTTCTCATTATATGAGACTTACGAACCACTAAGTATCTGCTGAGTCTGAACAGAACAGGAACTACATTGTAGCAATGGTAGGAATTTTTTTAGTACACGCCTGGAACACTGGAATTTGGGGCCCGGGGTGAATTTAGAACCAAAAAATTTTTTGTCGATAAACCCATCACAAAAAAAACCTTTTTAAAACGGAAACGTGACGCGAGTCCTCGTCTCCTCTTCCAAAACAACTGATATCGATTTAGGTGACGCTTACAGCTTCGGAACGAAAATTTGTTTTTTGAAATATTTTCATTTTTAGTTTTTCTGTTCCTTCAGATTTGACACGAAAAAAAAAATTAAGTTTGGTGTGATGTATGGAGTACGGGTAGCCAAATTTTTGGCGTGCAAAATCTGAAAGCGCAGAAAAATTATTACGTTGGGAGGGTCCGGTTATTGTGACGCATTTCTTTAATCAAAAATGAAAATATTTCAAAAGAATTTTTTGCGTTCCGAAGCTGTAAGCGTCACCCAAATTGATATCAGTTTTTTTGGAAGAAGAGACGAGGACTTGCGTCACGTTTCCTTTTTAAAAAGGGTTTTTGGTGTGATATCAGTAGTTTTGGAAGAAAAGAGAAAAAAAAAGAGAAAAAAGCGAAAAAAATTCCGGCGAAAAAATTTTCCGGCGAAAAAATTTTCCGGCGAAAAAAATTCCGGCGAAAAAAATTTCCGGCGGAAAAAAATTTTCAGCGAAAAAGAATTTGCAGCGTAAAGTTTTTTTCAGCGGTTCGATCAATGGGATTCTCAGAATGTAACGAAGGCAACGACGGAATGAGCGATATAAAAAAACACGTTCACTTCTATATGTCGCCAAACTAGAGCTAAAAGCAGTTGGTGCGCAGATTCAAAAATGTTAGGTACAGGCTCAGGGAAAAACACCACCTTCCCATCTGCCTCTCGCCGGGCCTGCTGACGGAACATAATACAGTAAGATACCCCGGGTAAAAATTTTCGTCTCGAAGTATCAAAGTAATTTTTGCTAACTTTAGAATATCAAAGATGAACGTTGAGACTTACTGAGTTCGGCTCATTTCGAATAATTTTTTATGGTAGAGTCAAACAATTTTTATGATGCCATGTGAGAGTCTCACACGTGAGACCATGTAAGCCTATCTACAAGTCTCAAAATTAATTTTTTCATTTTTCATTCCATTCGATTACGCGATGATAGAAAATAGTTCATAATGTTCTACGAGACTATTTGAGACCAAATGAGAGTCTCAAATGCCATTAAAATAAGACAAGGTTTTGTAATGATTCGAAGGTTCGGAGACGTACCCGAAACAGCAAAACATTCCCTACGTCATTATCTCGCGATGAACATAGTGCGATGTGTCGTATGTCATAGAGAAAGATGTGGAAACATTTTTTGTCCGCAGCTCGACCCATTTGCTTAAATTTATCTTTGAAAACCGATATCGTTTGCTTAGGACGAATAAAAAAGGACTTGCGTCACGTTACTCCTTTTAAGGAATTCTTGAGTAATGTATGTAATTATTGTCTGCTCCGCTAATAAAACTGTAGGTTTGTCTTGTGGGCTCTTTGGGAATACTTTCACTCGAAAGTGGACACGAAGCTCATTTTTCCATAAATAAAATTACAGTCCATTGTAGAACATTCAGCAAATATTTAATAGTAAAGCTATAACATATGGCGAAATGGGAAAGTGGTATGAATGCTCTAGAGTAATAAAATAAATAAAAGCAAACAAAGGAGTCAAGTGTGGTCATGTACCAACGCATTTTTTAGTTTTATTTTTGTTTCGTTCAAAAGCGGCCATTTACTGAATTGGAAAGTAGATTTTATAGAAGAAACGCCACTCAAAATAATTTTTTTGTTCATTTCATCCGATTTAAGAACTTCAAGGTTCAACCTGAATTAATACCATATGCGGTATACCCGTACGCTATTCGAAAAATCTCGGCGGCGAAACGATTTTTTGTTTATTTTCGGCGGCGACGAAAATCGGTGTTAGGTGGTCTTGGCGGTGGTGCATTTCGGCGTACGTTTAAATTAATTTTCGACGGCAGCGGCGCACGTTTTTTACTTTTTCCAGGGAAAATCGAATACTCTCAAGTTTCTAGCTATCGCAGAAAAATGCGGCGGCGGTGGCGACTAAAAAGCAGGAGGTAAAAAAGAAATTTCTGTCAGAATTAAGACATAGGTTCTTCTACACTTGAAAATACACGTCCTACGAGATGACAATATTTCCAGCTCAAGTTCAACGCAACGCTCTTCTTAAGGTGATAACGGGTGAGGTGGGATACGATTTGTGTCACCAAGTTCAAACAAGATAAATTGTTTTTGAGCCGATTTAATGTTAGTACTGAGGGACCAGGAGCACTTACTTTTGAGAATTAATTGTCTTATCTCTCATCAAGGCTTTAGGCTGTAATGATGGTTTTGACACCTTTTTTTGTAGATTTTAGAGGTTTTCATGGATTTAACTGAAGTTTTTAATGAAATTTCAAAAAAGTAATACCCCTGAGGTAGAGAGTGTATAAAACCTTGAAACACTACCGATAACATTAACGTAAAACATTTTTCATTATTCACGTAGACGACGACAAATGGACACGAAGACACACGGATGAAGACACACGGACGAAGACAGACAGACGAAGACACATGGATGGAGACACACGAACGGAGACACATGGATGGAGACACACGGACGAAAACACACGGACGAAGACACACGGACGAAGACACACGGACGAAGACACACGGACGAAGACACACGGACGAAGACACACGGACGAAGACACACGGACGAAGACACACGGACGAAGACACACGGACGAAGACACATGGACGAACACACGGACGAAGACACACGGACGAAGACGCACGGACGAAGGCGCACGGACGAAGACGCACGGACGAAGGCGCACGGACGAAGACACACGGACGAAGACACATTGACGAAGGCACACGGACGAAGGCACACGGACGGAGACACACGGACGGAGACACATGGACGGAGACACATGGACGGAGACACATGGACGAAGACACACGGACGAAGACACACGGACGAAGACACACGGACGAAGACACACGGACGAAATCTACCTTAATCTACCTTAGACTCTGACTAACGTCAAGGTAATATACTATATACATGCGAAAAAGTTTTATCGATGGAAGACAACGTTTTAGGACGCTTTGGCCATTACCTTCAAAACATCTTCACTAGTTTTGCTTATCTCTCTCTGAAGTTAGCGCAAGATTTTTTCACAAGAAAATCCGACACAGGATTCGACAAGTAAATTTTCTGGATATACTAAGATCTTTGCTACGCGCATAGAAATGCTGATATATCAACATACTGTTAAATGTTGGCAAAATTCAAAGTATGGAAACTCGAAAATTCTGATCGAAAACTCAAAAGCGATCCCTGAACACGTAATGCATCCCTATATACTTCTTTGGTAAGAAATTTAAATCATACCATATGGAGAAAATCTGCAAAACAATAACATCCTCGAGGATGCAGATATTGACATCTACACAGACGGTTCGAAAACGAACGATAAGAGTGGAGTGGGGATCTATTCCACAAGTCCCGACACAAAGATATCGCTATCCCTAGACAGATATGCGACTGTCAAGCAAGCTGAAATATTTGCTAAGCGAGACTCGAGGAAAAGTTTTAAACATATACTCGGGAGTTCAGTCCAGTCTTAAAGTTATGAAAGAGCGATGCTTCACTTCTAAAATAGCTGCAGAATGCTATCAAATGCTGGACGCATTATCAATGAACAATAGGGTAAATCTGATCTGGATACCAGCACATTGGGGTATTGAAGGAAATAAGGCAGCTGACCAGCTCGCTAGATTAGGCAGCAATGCCCTTTTCCACGGGCCTAAACACTCTTTAGGGCTTTCCTACAGATAAGAGAAGTCTTCAAGGGCAAAATGATCTTCAATGGGTGAAACTTGACAAATTACAAGCACAGCAGAACCGTTGGCCGTAGCAAACTCCAATTACCTACTAAGCAGATCAAGAGAGGACCTAAGACTGCCCATCGGAGTCATTACAGGACACTGTGCACTAAATGGACACCTTCACAAAATGGGCATCACTAACGTGGACGCTTGTGAGAGATGTCAAGAAGAAGTCGAAACTCCACTATATCTTATGACATCTTGCCCGGCTCTGTAGCTAGACAACGAGGAAAGCACTTCAATAGGAACGTGGTAACAGATGGAGACATGAAAAACATCAAAATCAGCAAGGTGCTAAAAATTTTCCAAAGTTTAATTTAATTATTTCGATGCAAAATAGGCCCGGCCATGAGGTCTTTTAATTGAAAACCAATAAACATAACTAGCTAACGTTCATAGAAATCTTGATATATTAAGACTTTTTCTGCGGGCATCACTATCTTGATATATCAAGATTTTTGTATAGCACACAGAAATCTTGATGTATCAAGATTATTGCTACGAGCACAGAAACCTTGATATATCTGTGTCCGCAGCAAAAACCTTGATATATCAAGATAGTGATGCCTGTAGCATCAAGATTTCTGTGCCCGTAGCAAAAACCTTGGTAAATCAAGATTTCTACGCATGTAACGACCGAAATAAATAGAAGTTGGGTTTCCTTGAAATATAAACATCTTTTTCAACATTGTTTGTTTGGCATTTCCAATCCACAATTAGCGTTCGTCCGGTCTGACCGCTTTGTACTTCTCACGGATCTAGAAAGTCATCTCATCCAGGCCAAACCTACCAGCAACTGGCTTAACAGGATTTAATGTCGAACCTGAAATCAGGCTCAATTTCACATCTCGATCCTAACTTCGAGACATTATTAAAAAAGAAAGAAATCCTTTCTTGGTTAGAAGTAGATTTTTGAACTGTTTCGCTTCAGAATGAATCTGGTTTGAGGTTCAAATCGAAAAGTTTCTGAAAAATATTGTCATGTTGCTGCGGAATGTACAACAGCAAGACATTGAAAGTATTGTAATATTGACACGAGTGCCTCGAAAATTCTACACTTGAACCAGATTTTCAAAGAGCTAACCATAACCATATATAATTAAACTGTACGAGTATATTGCAACGCGTGACAAACTTTTTGAAACTTTATATAAACTTTTAAAGTTTCCAACTTTCGGTACACATAAATATAAATCGTTCAAGTGGTAATAACAAATGGGATGGTTTTGTGTTGTTCTGAAGTCTGCAAATCTGCAGGTATAATAAAAATACACAATAAAGTTTACGTATCATCTAAAACAGAATAAATGTGGAGATCTGATCTGTTTCCTATATAACTTGAAACTTGTTTTGTTTGATAGAGTAGTTGAACAATCATTTACTTGTTAACAGATATTGTTAACAGATATACTTACAGAAGCAGCTACTCCGCTAAGCAAAGCGCAATTTCGTTTATGTTTTCCTGCTAAACGATAACGAGTGTGAATTTTACGGCCAATCCAAACGGGAATACCTGGAAAAAAGTTTTGTTTTCACTCAATTAACAAATTGCTGGGTAGGTGCGCTTACCTATAATCATTGCTGGGACAGCTATGCCAGCCACCAATGCAATGCCTACCGGAGCGCCAATCAATGTGCCGAGTTGCCACAGCAGTTTCTTCTTCCTAGACCATGGTTTCTTACCCCAAAATGTGCAACCCGACGGACTACAACGAAATTGAATTGCCATAATCGAAAACCATGGGAAAATAAACTCTCACCTCAAGTAGTGTAAATCACTAATTACTTTCATACACAACCAGCAAAATTCCGATCCACATACAGCACACACCATATGATTGCAAGAGCCATCATCCATTTTGACGATCAATACTTGACATCGTGGACATGGTTTGATATCGTCACGATGTTGTGAATCTTGGCTAATACTACCAGATGGCGCTCGTATTGGACTTTGTCTTGAAGCTCTCGCAGCGTCACAGGTTTGATCCGGATGCCATTCGGCTTTACAATGATAACAAAAATTTATATCACAGCCAGGTCTTTCGCATTTGATGCGGGGACATGATGCACAACCTGAATGTAAATTAAAAAAAAAATGTTTTTGAAAACGTAATCTCTTTGTACGACTACGAGTCATTCATAAAGTATGTCCGTGTTTACGTCGATTTACGTCGACACACTATATGAACGGCGGCCCGCAACGGAATTGTTGATGCAGCTAATAACAGAATCTTAGGCGAAAGAAATCTAATTTGATTGAAATGAGGTTTTGTGAAGGATGAATGAGTGATAAAACGCCGAAAATGTACCGCTGGAGGTAGCGTCATAAAAAATGTATTGGGTTTGTATCTTCGCACCGGAAAAGGGGCAGATCAAAAATTTCGTGAGAAGAACAGTCGATCGTAAATACCGGAATTATAGTACATTGCAAAGCAATACAATAAAATTGTAGATGAAGAAAATAGCAGTAGTCTGGATTAATTTGTATCGATTTATGACCTTTATGTATGCCTTGATCTACAGAAATGAGATTTGAAATTTGTTTTTGTGTCTGACGTGATTCACTGATTTCGTACTCTCCGTAAATGTCCTGTACTTCGTAATTTAAAAAAAAGGACTTCCAGGTTGCTCTACTAAACTTTGATATTTTCTTTAATAATTCGGTCAAAGTTAGATGAGAGATAGAAGACACGTCGCTGGATATAATTCTACGATTCTATAGTGTAAATTGGTTGTACAGCACAATTAGAATTATTGTTGAATCAGCTGTTTACTATTTTGAAATTGTAAGTAAATGAAAATGTTCTTTTACGACTCTAAAAATTAACATACATACCAGGGCTGCATCAGAAGATATTGGCGTTAGGGCGCTGCCAGAAGAGTTTAACATGAACAAATTCCTAAAAAGACATTTTCCGAGGTAAAAAGTATAGATGATTTGGAAGTTATGAGGCCAAAGCTTCCTCTTAACTGTTATAAAGCGTTCGAAATATTTGTGTTTACTTTCTTTTCGAACAGTTGACAGATCAGATCAGTGCCGCCTCACTGTTTTTCTCTTCAAAAAAGTGTGTTCGTAGGTATGACATTGTGAAAATTGTTTTAGGCCAATACCTACTAGGAGGCTGTTTATAATGCACGTCATCCACAAGTCCATAATTCCAGACTAGCTACAGATTTTTTTTATGGTACTCTGGGCACCCCTCAAACACACATCCCATTTCGTGGGAAGGAGGTGTAGCTAGAGTTCTATAAAAAAAGACTTTCCTGTCCTGATTGAGTTAGGGGTCCTGCACATATGTCGTCACACTTGCTATATAATCCAAAAAGTCCATAGCTGTAAACTGGTCAGAGATTTTGCTCATTGTACTCTCGCTATCCAAACACACCCCCTATTTTGAGGGATTTTGAGCCAGATTTCCATAAATTATAAATTATATAAATTTGCTGCCCTGACTGAGTTATGACCTTTTTATGGATACTAATTTTTTATAGCAAGTGTGACGACCCCTTATGACCTATGGATACTCATTTTTTATAGCAAGCATGACTTTGTGAACGGCCTCTAGTCCCTCCGAACTGCATCTCTGAGCATATTTTTTATATAAAAATTACTTCTTTTTCATTACTACTTTCTAATACTGAGGGAATGACTGGTTTCTTTTTCCTTCAAATAGGATGACAATAATTACCAGTTGCGATGACAGCATAACTGCAATCGGGCGCTGGACACCATCTTGAATCGGGATCAGTTAATAGAACACGACGCACCATAAAATCTTCATATTTTTTGATCACTTCTTGGTGGTTTTGTAATAATGCTTGAATGTCACTAGGATGCATAGAATCTGAACATTGCGGACAGTCTGTAAGTCGTAAATAAAACATTAAATTCGTAAGAATAAGAATTGATCTAAAAGTCAGAGGTGATTCACTGTACCTATATCAGTTCGTGATTCTAAAATTTCAATTACTAAATAGCGTTCCAGGCAATTTCTACACGCCACATGATTGCAAGCAAGTAATGTGTAAAAGTCTTCAAGCGATACATTGTGATAACATAAGGGACACTCTTCAATGGTTGCACCATTTTTCAATGGTGATCCTACCGATGTACGTGGTTGACTAGTTATTGGAATTGACGCTGTTAATGTACCAGCAGAATGTTGCGACATTGAGTCGGTGTTGTTCTTTAAATAGAAATAAAATTAAGATTAAACCGACTTTGCTATTAGCTTTTAAGGTCTACTTAAGTGTGACAGTCACTATACACTAGTTACATTTCTAAATTTCAATAAACATTTCAATATTATCTTAACCATTTTTTACATGACCCTTATCATCAAACGTAATGACATCCAATTCGTTATCAATAAAAGTTTGCAAAGAATTTGTAATGTTTACTGAAATTTACACATGTTTTGTGCTGTACACGTTACTGTTCACTATTCACAATGTTGTGATTGTAGTGGTGGAAATTTATAAATTCCATGCGCAATTCGTGAATTTACCTTATTACTGCCACTAGATCCGGACGTACTGGGATGACTCTTGTCATATTTGACGGAACCTCGTTCCACATCGCATAATCTTGTTCCCAATTGCGGACTGCCTCGAGCAGCTCGTGCGCCTTGTAATAGCAATCGTCTCAGCGAAAAATCCGAAAAGCTGTACGGATTTCGACGGTTACTCATTTTCGTATCTGATTTTATATAGGAGGTATTTGCTCAATTTTCATGTCGATGTTTTTAACATTTATTTTAATGTTTGTGTTGGCTGCGTTTGCTGACACGGGTTCTTATCACTTTCACTTAATATTTAATGAAATATCTCACAAAAATATTGAATCCACTAGCAGTGAAACCCAATTAATTTTGTACTAAATATCGACGATGATGTTACATATTATGATGTGAAGTCGTACGTCCGTGCAACGTTAAAATAATATCTGCAAATAAAAATTATATCATACAAATTGAACCGAAAATTGTTGCAACATAAACAATAAAATAGATAAGACAACGAGTGGCTGATCAATAACATTTAGTATTTTTATAATATTTCCACTGACACGAACTCTTTTCGTTTGAATAAAAAATTTTTTGCACTTCAGCGATATAGTGTCTCTTTTCGGTGCGCCCTTTCGGTGTCTCATAAAAGTATTTGTTCGAGAATATAGTATATTGTACACCGAGTTACAAAGTGTATGGGCTCGTAAGGAAAACTGAGGACTGATGCTACAAAAATCTTCTTTGTGCAATGAGGTGTACACTATACTTTTTGCAAAGATGAATCGAAATAGACGAAGACCTAAATAAATCGACGATCCTTCGATATATAAATATCTAAATATATATTTATAAATACTTGAAATTTGTACGAATGATCAATTAGCCTACCACCAGTCGGTGTCCATTGTATGTCTACTGTAATCAAAAGTGTGCGGAAAAATCAAATGAAATTCTATTGTATGTCTATAGACCAACAAAATCCTCATTTCAATGCTACCTTTGATTTCGATACATCGTTGCAAAATAGTCGTTTTTACTATGTTGTTGTGTTGCTGGCTGAGACGCAATTATTACCTAAGTGTTGTGTTGCTTGTAATCTTCACCAAATTTAAAACGCTTTGACGCCTGTTGTATTAGCGTAAGTTAAGAATGCGTTGTCTTGACTTTATAATTTATTGCTTGTAGCCATGATTATGATCAGTAACATGATCGAATGCAAGGGTAAGCAATAAACGTTTCTGAAGTCTATAGGTGAAGCGTTTTAAATTTGGTGAAGATTACAAGCAACACAACACTTAGGTAATAGTCGTTTTTGATACAAGTTACGTATGAAGGTAGTTTAACGCACTAGATGTGAGATTACCGACACGAATCGAATGAGAGTTCGGCAGCACATCGTGTGCATTAAACTGTCAGCGTACGTAACGTGTATCAAACAAAGTTTTTTGCAATTCACAGACAAAAAACGAGCTTTTCCCTACGTGTTTCCAATTGCGAAATTTTGTCGAAATTGCAATTATTTTTTCGCGCCGTAACAAGTTTCAGGTTTACGTAAATAGAATTTTGTGATCCTAGGACGGGAAAATAATATTTCGGAACGGTTTACTCCACCGAGATCCGAAATATGTTTTTGCTGTCCGTGGGTCACACATACTTTTATGTACAGACTACAGAGAGCTTCAAAGATTTCCAACAGAATTACAAAGTTACTCGAGGTACACAATATAGTTTTGTCGCACTAGTGCGAAAAGTGACCTCATGTGACACCGTAATGACGCACAAAAAAGCGAGTTTTTTGTGGTGAATTGCAAAAAAATTGTTTTCGCGAATAAAATAAAGTAAATTATTGCTTAGAGAAGAGATTGTTCGTTTCATAGATATTTATGGAACACGGTAAAAAAAAACAAAAATAAAATTGTTCATTTCACTCGCCTTTGTCTCGAAGTGGGAACGTGACAAATATCAAAATAAAAATTTCCAAGCCAATACGCAAATTGGCGAATAGCTCAATACGCTAGCTTTCGTATGAAGCCTTAAGTGGGCGTCTGAAGAGAGGGGCTGCCCTCTGCATTCAAAATGTCATAGCTCAAGGAAGCAGCCTGGTGCCGAGTTGAAACTTATATGACGTATAGATCTAACTACCTTCTACTCTTTGGTAAAAACAGACGCTCTGCAACAGACTGCGTTCTTTACTAGCAGATTATGGGCTCAAGTACGCAGCCAGGTGTCAATTTATAAACTAATACGATGTACTATACTCGCTACATAGCTACATAGTTCGGGCATTTTCAAATTTTCGGCACCAAGTGTCCTAGCTGAAAGTGCGAAAAGTTTGTTAAATAAACTAAGTAATCTCAAAAAATTAGCTCAACACTACTAGATGAATAAACAATGAGGCACCTTTTTGAAACTGAAAATTTTTTTTAACAAAAGTTACTCTGGAAAAATATCGTTTTTATTGGACGGGCTCTTGAGGAAAATGAAAATTTTGGAAGCGCTTTGGTTTGATGGTTTAATCTTTGTTTTGCAGACCTTGAATCCAATCCAAGTCCATTGCCTGTGAGCTGGCACTGAGAAGAAAACAAAAAGGCAAAACAGCTGGTGTAAGTAACAGGCATATAAATCGGATTCGATGGTTAAAATTTTCTGAGAAAACCTCGTAATAAATGGACTTCGTTTGTCTTTTTTTTTGGTAAAATTGTAAATGTAATTGGGTACACGATTTTATCATAAATTGTTCAAAAACACTTCGCATGTCGTTCACGAGAAATAAATCATTCCACACAAATCTACTGTTAACAGTTTTGAATGTGGTATAGTTGATAAATAAATGCTGACCATACTTTCGGCATAATAAGAATTTCTAGTAGTTGAATCTGAATGTTTAAAAGGAACAAAAATCTCTGTTTGGAACTCAGAGAGATTCAATTCTTTAATTAAAAATTATGAAACGGTTTTTCACCAAATGATTTTGTGATATCTACTGCGTGACCTATATCTTTCACTTGACTTCTTGATGTCTTTATATGTTTTATATTGGTGTGTACTGTAAAGTGTGTGCGCCTTAGTATCGAGTCGATTGTATGGAGGTAAGAAAAATCTTTTGAATAACAAAAACATCATTAATTTAAACGATGTACCGGAATTTATAATTAACTTGTTTTTCGGAAATTCTGAATATAAAAGTCCGATGCTTGCGTAGATGTTCTGCTACTTGAATCGCGTCTATGTGGAGCGAAATACTTGACGCAATACGTTGAAACGAGATTAGAAAGGACAAGTAGGAATTTAATGCAAAATACTAATGTACGTCATAAAGTGTCGTAATGACGTTTGGGATGTCGTGTGTTGCAAAACGAACAAAACAGAACAATATGAATTAAGTTTTCAATTACAGTAAATTGCCATTGCTCTTAGGAAAATAAATAACTATTTTAGAATGTGTGCTACAAGTAGTGCAATTGCACACAAGGGAGAGAGCTTGTGGTACAAGCTGCGATTTTCCATCGACCTCCAGAGTGCAGAGAACGTACATTCAAATAAGTGAAACCAATGGCTATTTTCATGCCTACTGCTTATGAAACTACAGCACAAATTCATGTAAAATGCAAAACAAAAATAAACAAAAAATTTTCAACAAATCTTTAATTAAACGTTCTACTGTTGAATGACCTATCAGCAACAAATAATTCGTGGAAAATGAACGTTCACTGGGTTTGTTGTTTGTCATGTTCAAACGATGATTGTTTTTTGAAAATGTTGCTGAATCGTTTCAAAATACTGGGCCTTTATCGGCCTTGTAATCGAGCAGAGAAATGATAAGTTGGTACACTTGTGGCGAGGTAGAACGCTTATATGAATGACAGCTGGGTTCCATTGGAGAGAAATACGTACAAAATTGGGCTGGTTCTCTCCCATACAGTCAAGCTGGCGTTCTACCTCGCCATAGATGTACATACCACCTTATCATTTCTCTGTAATCGAGTGATTAATCCATCTCAAATGTGACATCACGTTTCTATGAAAAGTTAAGAGGTCCATCTTTACCCTCCTGGTGTCTAACTACGTACGACGAACTGTATCTATTATACGTGCGCCAACGGTTTCAGCTTATGTTTTCATATGTTTTATGAAAATATCAATGATTTTTACACAGTGTGCTCGTGTGCAAAATGGTTGGTATCTGCGGTATCCAGAATACCAAAAAATTCTCGGAGAAAAATTTCTGAGACCATGAAATCTACTCACTGCTCAAGGCTAATTCCATCGGTACCGTCACCTGGGTAACGAATTTCATCTCTTTCATTCTTTCAATAAGATTTATATTAACATGAGACAAAACACATGCGTTCCCCAGGTGACATGGTAGCGACATGGTATGGGTTACCGATGGAATTAGCCTCAAACAGTGACAAAGCATCGGGAAATAAATTGAGCGGGAAGCTGCTTTCAAGCTTTTCGGATGCCGGGAAGAAAACATTTTTTGCACACGCGTTATAGGGTGTGTGTGTTTTCAGTGAAAACATCTGGAGTTTTTTCCTCCTCACCTCATTCATTTCGGTATTTTTATGACCGTCAGAGACCTACCTGCCTTATGAATGTCATTCGGTGTAACGTGACCTCGGAAAACTACTTACAAACATATAATTAGAAAACTTAGAAATTTGTAAAATTTCATTAAGTGCAGATAATGCAAATGTTATCTTTGCATTAATTAACATACAAAGTCTGCGAACTGACATTCTACGTCTCGCTTAACACAGTTGAATGTAATAATCTGAAGAAAAATCGTCAACACGCTAATAATTACAAATAAAGAAGCGCCTAAGTTCCACTACTTATATGCAATTATATTGATTAACAGTTCATATGTGAAAAAAGGAATTTTTTTCTAACTGAATAGATGAAAGAATTTGTTATCAAAAGAACTTGATAATTTATTTGGGTGTAAAAATTTACTGACTAAACGTGCTAAATGAATATTCAAGTAAGTAATCTTGCAAGTGTATTGAGTGATGAATTGCAATTTATAAAACATTTTCTAAATTACAGCATGCCACTTAATCCGACTACCTTGACAAAAAAAAATAAACAAAATTAATTTCGCTGTTGATTGTTATTTTAGATTCAATAGCATCAGATCGTGATCAAATGAAATGCATAGATAAAACATAAAAAATGTTAATTTTAATTATCACATCACATCATTTGTGCTTACAAAACAAAAAGGTCGCAGTCAAAATGTTCGGGTTTAAGACCAAGAGTTCTAAATCACGCCTTTTAAGGGTTGTTGGGGAAACTTCAAAGGTCGGCTTAACCCAATATATTGCCCGCGTGAGAAATGTAGTAAGAGATTGTGTCTTTTCACGGTAGTTGTGTTTGTTCATTTGGTTTTGTTTTATTGCTTGGATTGACAAAATAAAAACATTGCAAATTTTATGCGTTCGTATATTAATTTACCTTGCATTCGGACGATGTTATCGTCCATCTTCATGAATTAAATAATAATTGTACAAGCAACGATCAAAATGACAACGTCTTCGACTAGAATTGTTTAAAACTATTGTCAAAGATCAGTGACCACAATGACCACAATGACCACAACCCATTGAGCAAATGTTAGGAATCGAAAAGTTACGGAATGCAATACAAAGTATTCTTCAAAACTGACTCTATGGGCATGTAACAACACTTTTAAAAAACAATATTTAAGTTTGTCGAAATTGTGACTTTGACATTCAATTTGATCTGTGAAGCAAACTAATCTTCGAGAAGAAGAAGAAGAAGAAGAATAATAACAAAGTCGATTTCTCATCCTGCTGCTTTTACCATTGATTTTTTGCTATTAAATCGAAAGTTGTGCCCATTTGGTGCGTGTCTGCCTGTTCAATGTGTGCATGTTAATGAGATAGAGTTGAAGTTCTTGTGATTTGCCGCGACTTTATGTTGTAAAAATTCAATTGAAATTGTTGTATGTTGTACCTACAAAACGAATCCAACCAGCTGCTACCAACAGCGACACACGCTGTCAAAATTTCAAACCGAAGCCGCGTATACCACATGGCACTTTCCTTTTCAGAGCGGACTTTTTAAATACTTAATTCTGGTCAAGGTGTGATTAGGAGGAAGTGGCGGAGGTGATTCCCGCATCATCGGATTTGTTTTCAGAATTAAGCAGCTTTACATTCTAAACGATAATAACGGAAAGCATCTGGTCGAATATGGTGAACAAACACATCTGTAGTGTGTAGTGTTTCGCTTCTAGGACAGCTGACAAATCGACTCTGAAATGTCTACTCTGCGACAAACGTTTCAACGCGAAATGCTTCAAGATCGTCGCTCAATCAACCGTCGAACTTTTATCTTCTGGTAGCAACGCGACATTTCTGTGCGGAAAGTGCATTGAGTATATGACAAAGTTGAAACTCCAAAATCACAAATCTGTGGATAATTCATCTGAGGTGGACATCAATAACACTAACCACCAATCGAACAATGTTATGATGTCAAACATGCTGTCTGTGTTGAATCAAATGAACGAAAAGTTGCATGCTATCGATACGATGAATGTTGACTTAAATAAATGTAGACTCGATCGAATGGAATCAGAAAATGTTAACTTGGAATCTAAATTCTCCACGTTAAAAGATTCAATATACTCGTTACATGCTAAAGTTGATCAACATTTCACAGGACAGAAGAAAGCCGATGAAAGAACCAGCTCGCTACTTTTCAATAAGCTTAACGAATTGAATATCAGAGACATCAATTCTCCAGCTGCCACGAGACCATCATCAAGAAGGAAGAGTTCCACCGTCCTTTCAACTCATCCTAATAGCAACAAAGATACAGAGTGGCAGGAATGGAGTTTCCTGTTTAATCAGTCGTCATTACCTACTGAAAATGATGAGCTGTACCAGATGCTATGTGGATTTGAACGTAATACCTGGACATCCTTTGATTATCTGCGTCATAAGTTGGAAACCACAACAGACACCATATTGAATATTGAATCTATATGCAAGAAAATGTCCTCTAATTCCAGCTGTCAAAGTATTGAGTCGCCAGTTACAAACTCAATACGTGTAGATGCTCTACAATCGATTCAGGACAAATGTGACTCTATTGAAAAAGAGCTGTCTCTTATTAATGATAAATGTGGTAACATGGAGACGAAAATCATTCATCTAAGTTCAAGTGATAATGATATTAAAAAGTACGAAAATTCGACACAGCTGTTAGGTGAACGACTGATTGATGATGCCCTTCCTAACCAGACAATAACTATGGAGTGTAGTACTGCAAATGAGTTCGAACAAATGAGAAACAGGTTCCGGGCTCTATTGTCGACGACGATCGTTAATTCTCCAACAGAGATCACTTCGCCAAACCAAACTCAGCAACAGAATTCACAGTTCGTTACGATTGGCACTAATGATATATCTGAAACGACTCCTCCTAGCATTGAACCCACTGTTAACCCATTAATAACAAATATCTCATCATCACCGATTGACACACAGTTTTCTCAACCGAAGAAATATGAATTTTACGTTACCAAATTCTCCACGAATACAACTTCGAATATCATGCTCGATTATATGCGCAACAATGGAGTACCAAATCTAGACTCAGTGAAAGTCAGCTGCCTAGTTCCTCGTAACAAAGACATACCGAAGCTAACATATGTTTCTTTTAAAGTGGACACAGTGAACACTGCAGTCGCCGACATGATCACCAAACCAGGATTCTGGCCGAACAGATGTACCATAAGATCATTTACTCACAAATCAGTCATCGATCTATCGCTAGACAACTGTCACAAATCGCCAAATTTTTTCCATCATCAGCGAACCGACCAGACACCAATGTAAACACTCGCCAGATCGATTGTTCGCCTTTCGAAAACAGATTTCTAACGATATTTTACGAAAATGTTGATGGAATATCCGACAATAAGTGTGCTGACCTGATCGCTTCTTCTACCACTGCTGACTATGATATTATAATTTACACTGAGACTTGGTTAACAGATGATATGAACGATTTAGAATTCATGAGTGAACGATATACTGTATTTCGTGTGGATAGATCGTCGTCGACGATCGATGCTACCAGAGGAGGCGGTGTGTTAATTGCCGTTCGTAACAATATTCAATGTGATGAATTTACTTGTCATGAAATGGCTGGACTAGAAGCAGTTTGTGTCCGTATTTCGCTATCGTCAGGATTCATCTACATGTACGCATTATACATTCAACCATCGGCTGATATAACGATCTATCGCTCACATGTTGCCGCCATAGATGCTGTAAAACGAAGACTGACCCGATCCGACTCGTTTCAAATTATGGGTGATTTTAATCCGTATGGCGTCGAATGGTACGAAAATGATGACGGATTCGACTACATTCCGGTGATCGATGAATCTATGTGCGCTAGATCTATTATTGCGCGAGAAGTGCTAGCATCAATGGCCGATGGAGGACTGTCTCAAATGTCACCCTTCACCAACGTAAGTGGAAATGTCCTGGACCTCGTATGTACTGACAACCCTGAATTATGCGTGGTTGATCGAGCAGAATTTTTGATGCTTCCTCCTTTGAAAAGTGACAACGCCCACGTACCACTATGCTGCACGGTTGAATGCTGTCCCATCGTTGCTCCTAATTCTTCCGATGTGCCCAACTCGGTATTCTGTTTCAAAAAGGCCAATTATGTCGACATAAATGCCCATCTATCCGATGTCGATTTAATCCAGTGCACTGCCACAGACGTCAACGAATCAGTGAACAACTTGTACGCCAACATTTACGACACATTCGAGAAATTTGTTCCACGTGCTACGATCCGGTCATCCACAAATCCTAAATGGTACACTAGAGAGCTGTTGCACCTAAAAAATGTCCGGAATAAGGAATATAAAAAGTTGAATAAACAACGCAAACATCAACTTCTTTACGGAATCCCAACAGTCTTAGACGATCGTGATTTTCTTCTAGCGAAACATGATTACGAATTATTGAGGACAACACTGCACAGTGACTTTATACGTGAAAAATCTCATTGCATCAAGACTGATCCGAAGTCATTCTGGCGTCACATCAATTCTAAACGTAAATCGAACAACTTACCTGCCACTGTTGATCTTAATGGTAAGAAAGCGACTACGAATGCCGAAAAATCGAACATTTTTGCAGAATACTTCCGAAGCGTCTACGTTGAACATCCCAACGATCCTACGCTGCTAGACTTCCTCAACGCAAGAAATGACTGCGAATGTTACGACATTACGTCTCCGGTAGAACTTGTTCACTTCGTATTGCGTGGGCTAGATGTAAACAAAGGCAGCGGACATGATGGAGTGTCGTCATTCTTCCTTCGAGAATGTGCTGACAACTTGGCTGAACCGTTAAGTGCTGTATACACTCAATCATTAACCCAACGGTGTTATCCCGATGTGTTCAAAATCGGTCAACTGACTCCAGTATACAAATCTGGTCGAAGAACAGACGTCACAAACTATAGAGGTGTCAACGTTATGCCGAACCTTGCCAAAATATTTGAACGAGTCGTTTACATGCAGTTAAAACTTTTCATCCCTCATCATCAACGTTTCTCAACATGCATTCATTTCGAATAGAAACATTGAATCGAATTTAATGGAGATGAGTGTCCTTGTCCATGAAGCCTTTGAACAAAACGCTCAACTTGATGCATACAACGTGGATATTAGTAAAGCCTTCGACAAGGTCAAACCATGGAAACTGATTAGAAAAATGGCTGAATTCCCGCTTTCGAATGCCGTTCTGGTATGGTTTACGTCTTACCTAACATCCAGAGTTCAATACGTGGTCATTGGGGAAGACAAGTCAATGACTTTCCTAGTGCCTTCTGGTGTTGGTCAAGGATATCAATTCTGGGCGTTTTTTTGTTTCTAATGTTCTTCAACGATTCCGATGTGAATATGGAAAATATCTTCTGTCTGAACTTTGCTGTTGCAATCAATCGCTTCTTCAACTGGTGCTGCGATAATGGCCTAGAAATCAACGGTACCAAATCAAAGGTCATCACATACACCCTGAAAACCAGACCCGTGATTTTCGACTATGTTCTAAATGGAGAGAAAATTGAACGGACTGATAGCACATTCGATCTTGGAGTCCTGATGAACACCAAACTAAATTTCAACTCGCATTATGAGTATATTAGTAACAAATCAAAGTCATTATTGAATTTCGTGATGCGCCAAGGGCGATTTCTGGATGATGATGCTATTAAAATCCTTTACAAAGCACTGGTTCGTTCAAATCTAGAATTCGCCGCATGTGTCTGGTCTCCGCACTACATGACCCATCGGAGTACTATTGAAAGTACGCAGAAACAATTTGTTATGTTCCTCAATGGTGACTATCTCAATCGATCAGACAATGATTATGTGCTCAGTCCGTACAGCGAAAGATGTGCGACTTTTGACTTGGAATCTTTGATTCGACGTAGAACGAATGCATCTATTCTTTTCATCCACTCCATTCTCACTGGAAAAATCAATTCACCAGCGCTTCGCTCCCATATAATATTCAATTCGAGATCAACACGGCACAACGGAATGATCAAAGCATGCAGGACAAGCCGCTCATACAATTCGCCCTTTAACAACGCCTGTCGTATGTTCAATGCCATATGCAATATTATCAATCCAACGTTGCCCCACGTTCAGTTCCGTAACGCACTTCTTCAATTACCTGATTCCGATTTGAGCCAATTTTTAAATCTTTGATACTATAAATTATGTGTTACTTGATTATGGTGACGATAAGACGATGACCTGTCTGTGATATTTACTAACCTATCTGACCTATTTGTAATACCTATGACGATCTATTGTGATTGACGAACTTTTTGTGATATTTTCGACTACCTTTTGGTAAATTTTAACGAACTATTGTGATACTAACCTAAGACAATATAATTGTAATATATACTAACAGTCCGTTTGTATAAAGCTGACTTAAAATGAAAAATAAATGAATGAATGAATGAATGAACTAAAAGTATTCCTCATATTCAATTGTCAGTGAGAGAAATTTTTTTTAGATTTATCAGGTTGGGATCTTTCCTGTTTCTCACGTTAATCCTTCGAACCTGCCAGGAACTTGTCCATTACCCAGAGTACTACGCCTTAAGGGTGAGTATTTTTAGACCAGGACGAAGAACCAAGTTCTTCGAAAAGGGGTGAGTTAGCCGCCCTTATTTGGACCAGGGAGTAGGGGAGGGTGGGGGGAGCATCGATCATAGTCCTTAGACGACGAATCAGCAATAGAAAAAATGTCCGTCCGTCCGTCTGTCACCGCGATACCTTGAGTAAAACTTGACCGATTTTTAGAAGCTTTTGCTCATAACTTGAGTAAATCTTTTCCGATTTTGATAAATTTTTATCGTTGCAAAAGTCAGGGCACGCCTGAAAATTTATGTAAGAAACGTTTTTGATTTTTAGCTTTTGGACTCAGCCAGAACAGTAAAACTGAGTCTCTACTAGAGCCAAACGTGTGTTTTCCACATATATCGGGTAAATCTTATCCCATTTTCAAGAACTTTTTTTTTCCTGAAAGATAATCAAAAATTGATCACGGAATTGAATTTAGGCAAAATCAGTTAAAAGCTTTCGAAGTTACAGTCGAGTACGTGTTCTTTTTAAGGTTTGTGGGACTTTCTCACCTATATCTCTGCGAAATTAGAACGGAAATCGATCTTCAAGGTTTCGAATGAAAGATGTGGACATCAGAAAATCACGAAAATTAAATTAGTGGAAATGTGTTGAGTGGTTCGGGCTCTAGTGTCCTTAGTGTGGGCCAAACTCACGCGACGCGATCCTACACGATAATTGGTGGTTTTTCGTGAATATTCGTTTATTGATTAGGTTTTTAGGGCAGAGTTGTACAGAAGAAGGAAGAGACTTTTTCGTCTATAGAAGCATGGGTCAGATGCCTATCCTAAGCGCTCTAGGTCTTTTCTAAATTCTTGGCTTATTTTAAGGGATTGGAAAGGTTTTTAGCGCCTATGCTTCGTACGAGTTTTTCTCTATCGGTAATTTCCAGTCCAATTGCATAATTTGCAGAGTTTAGGCAAAAGATACGTTCGATTCTTTTTGCAACATCTATTCTGTTTGCCACATCGATTTTAATACGTACGGGTCCTTTGCATAGATCCCGTCTCTCTTACAAGGCCGTAGGAGCATTCGGGACTGATCTTCATCCCTATTTAGACCCGTACGAAGAACGAAGTTCTTCGAAAAGGGGTTTTATGCGTTTGCCACGACGTTTGTAACCACCCCAATTTCGACCGGGTACTAGAGTGGGAGCATCGATCATGGTCCTTAGATGACGAATCAGCAAAAAATGTCCGTCCGTCACCGCGATAAGTTGAATAAAACTCAACCCATTTTCAAAAACTTTTTTTTTGCCCTGAAAGGTAATCGAAACGTCTTCTGTGGGATTGAATCTGGGTACTGTCGGCCCAAGGGCCGCCGAGATAGGACCGTTTAAGTGATTTTTGGTCTTTTGTACATAGCTCGAGTAAATCTTTTCCGATTTTCATGAATTTTTTTTTGTTTGAAAGATCTGGGCATGACCGACAATTTATGGAAGAAAATTTTGAGCCCTTGGACTTAGCTAGAGCACTAAAAACGAGTCTTTGCTGGGGCCATACGTGTTTGTTGTACATAACTCGAGTAAATCTTTTCCGATTTTCATAATTGTTTTTTAATCGACAAATCTATGAAAGCCCAACAATTTGTAAAATACTTTTTTTGAGATTGGGCCCTAGGATATAGCTAGAGCACTAAAAACGAGTTTCTGCTAGCGTTCTACATTTTTTTTGTACATAACTCGAGTAAATATCTTCCTATTTTCAAAATTTTTTTTTTTTCGAAACGTCTAGGACTGTCTCCTGTTTTATGGAAGAAAATTTTTTGATTAGAAACCCTTTTACTCAGTCAGGACCCTAAAACTGAGTTTCTACTAGGGCACAACGTATTTGTTTACATAAATCGTGTTAATCCTAACAGATTTTGTTGCATCTTTTTCTATTTGAGAGGTAATCGAGTACCGAATTATATTCAAAAAACAAATTTGGACCCGATGCCTGTGCTCAGGTGTGTCCTAAGGTCGGCCCTAACCAAAAAAAATTTTTTTTTGCTATGTTGCAGAGCAAATTGAGGGAAAAGTTTTCGTCTATGGAATTATGTGTCCGAAGCATTTCCTTATGGCCCTAGGTCGGTCCTAAGTTCTGCCTTAGACAAAAAAATGGTTTTTGCTATGTTGTAGAAAAAATTGAGATGAACATTTTCGTCTATTTGGGGGTCAATTGTGTACTTTCGGAAGGCCTTTTCTAAACCGTTTTTTCGGACGGGTTTTTCAATATTGCCCTCTCGGCAATTTCCAATACAATTTAACGTGGACGTAATTTCATACACTCAAGAGTTAAGGCAATATTTACTTAAATACGTTCGAGTCTTTTCGTAACATCAACTCTGTTTGCCACATCTATTCTGATGATACGTACGGGTCCCTTGCATATGTTTTTGTGTTTGTTTAGACCTGTAACAGTTCCTACGCGACACCGGTCCATAATCAACAATTCCCTTGAAATCTTTTCATTTGACACTGGGAGGAGGCGTTTTGTGTGCAATCACTCTCTTCTTTCTCGCCATTGACAATATTCATTACTTTTTCACCGAGTCACTTAGCGATTACGGCTACCGCCCTAGGACTTTCCATCAATCTCGCACAATATGACATGGTGCATAAATAACTATTTTTAAAAGGAGTTCTCGATATTTTTATTATTTTTCAAGAATTTTACACTATTAGAGTTGGCCCTGATTGCTAGCTGTAGCTTACTTTTCGTTAGCTTAATTGATCAAAAATGTAGGAATGTTAGAAACGCAAATTGTTTGCATGTCAAGAAAGAATTTTTTTAGTTACATTTTCCATTGATTTAATATATCGATGGGATTGTAACATGATCTTGAGTTATAGGCGCACTGAGTTAAATTATAATTTAGCTTTTTAATTCGAAGGTTAAGAAGAAAATTTACTGTACGGTTTTATAACATCCCAATCTAACGTAGAACTTAATGCACGTTAAACACTTTACTATAAATTCGTGTACAATGTCATAATCATTATTAAATGAAATTAAATTGAAATTTTAAAGGTGGTAATAATTTCATTTAATACGTTGAGTTGCTGTTGTTCCAAGTACATAAACATAAATTTTAATTTGTTTATTGTTTACCAGTTGTCTAGATTACGGTTCGTTAAATTTAAGGTTTTCTCTTTGCTGTCGTTTTGAATGAACAGTATTCAATTAATTCTTTTGCAAATAATACGAAGACAAATGTAAATTTTAATATTGCGCTTATTGTCTGTCGAGACGATAAAATTAAAATAATAAGAAATGCTTTTTCTTAGGAAAAAGTCTTGATTGATGCGGTAGCAAAATAATGTGGAGCTTTTGAATTAACTTTGTTAAATTGTATGGTATTCAACGGTACTCGCTACTAGCTTTCGATTATTAATCTACTTGGAAAATACTATGGGAAAATAACTCCTTCAAAAAGATATATTGACTGCTGCTGTGATATAATTAATTTTAAATGAAAAGTTCGGACGAGTTTGGACGACTGCAAACTTTGTTAATGAAAGCATAGCTCTGGTGAGCTGAGTTTATGCTTTAACAAGTCCATTGTTTCGCATCGAGACGAAAATATGTTTGCTTATAGGTTGACGTGGTTGAAAAGCAACCGGTCTTTTCTCGAGTCCAAAGTTTACATTTGATTTCGTCATAAATTACGCAATTGGATAAATTCACCACAAACTTTATTTCCCCTCCAAAGTTTTGACTCCGAACTTTGAATGTTGCAGCAATTTCTGCCACAAAACATATTTTCACTTTGGCTTCAACCGAAACTCTATGCCACACTTCGATTGAAATGTTCGGTTGACAGGAAAAATTAATAAAAATGTTTTAATTACGGACTAATAAAGTGTACGCAGTTAGTCACTTATAACAACAAATAGTTCTTACATTCTCGTTTTCAGCTTCTTCAAATGCCACAAAACACTTCCACTTTCTCAGGAGAGCTTCAAGAATTTGGAGCACAAAACAATTGCACCATATCGTGATCGAACAAATAAAGAAATAAAAAATATTCAAAGTCGTACATACAAATGTTTTGATACAATATTAAGGCTTCGAATTTTGCAGAACGATTTTATCGAAACATTTCGTAAACGAAAAGAATGTGTCGAACGGTTCAGACGAATATTTATTGCCAAATGCACCGTTATCTCATTTTGTGAGACTGATATAGGAATTGATGATAACAAAGAAATGACAAGTATTTGTTCAAAGTGAATGACTTAACAAACAATTAACGTATAAAAATATCATAATAGCATAATTTTCAAGCATTTGACGCGCACATCGTCGATGCACTAATTGATTATAATGTATTCAATGATCACTTTACATTTTGTATATAAGAGCAACAATTAAATAAGAAAAAGGCAATGCAAGAGAAATTAAACGCAAATAAAAACAAGTGGATGTGAATGAACCGGGTGTCACTTCGATAGTGAACGTTAAAATATGTCATTTGTATGCTTGCTAACAGAGCCGAAAGTAGAAAATGTCAATTAAACTTTCCCCCCCTCGAATTAACATATTTTCTACTTTTGGAGCTCTTAGCAAGCATACAAAACTTAATACGTCACTCGGAAAAGCATTTTCGGCACCTTGTGACGTAAATAACTATGAAATATGGCGGAGGTAACGAAGACAAAACAACAAACAAACGAAACAGCTGCTTTGATACTTTTTTAAAATTCTGTAACTTGGTACGCCTGAGTCGAGGTAAAACACACATGTCAATGACAGCTGCCTGCCCTAATTTGCATAAGAAACTTAGTGTGAAAGAGACAAAAAATTTTGTATGGACTTTTCCATAGATTTTTTTTTCTCTCTTTCGCACTAAGTTTCATATGCAAATTACGGCAGAGCTGAGTTGAATGGGAGAGGATGGAACCAATTTTTTACACAATTCTCTCCCATACAAACCAACTGTCATTCACATGTGTGTTCTACCTTGGCACAAGCATATCAGAGAAATGATAAGTACCTTATATAGACCTTATATAACCAATACGTCAAAAATATATGTAAAATTGAGAGATTTTTCGCTCTTTGAAAACTCTCATTTCACATACGCATTCTATATCAGGCACAGCGGTGCCAACTTATCATTTCTCCGAAGCATATACAAACTTATCATTTCTCCGTGAATTATTGCCGAAAACAGAGAAATTGTAACAGGTAGGCAACAGTTTGACAAATGTAGGGTCAATGCAGCGCCACCTGGAATCAGTTTTTTCACTCGATTCAGTCAAACAAGTGTTTTTTAACGCCTATGGTCATTAAGTGCCAAGAATTTTATCGATCATTTAATAAATTTTGATGGGAGAAAAATTTAGCCATTCTACGACGATGTCAACCAACACGACTACCACTTCCAAAAAACTAAAAGGGCCTAAGAATTTTGATATGTGGAAAATCTCCGCTAAATCTTGTCTCGTGATTAAAGGAGTTTGGTAATGTATTTTGGTGGGGCCTAAAGCGAACGAAACAACCGAACTTGAGAACGATTTCAAGACGTTATCAGAGCTGACATTGTTGTTGTATTTATTTGCTAAATTTTTGTATACCTTGGAAAGGCCCAATTTGTTGACGGTGCAACAAGGGAAGAATAATTACGCAAGCAATTATTTGATCAACGAACAAAGTTTGGCTGATTGCGACGTTTACGGCTCATCAGTGCACCTTTGTCGCGAGACCATATGCATATCAGCAAAAAAATAGAGAATGCGGTAAGCAGACACCTGTTCCTGACAAGGGCAGAGAATGGTGTGAACAAACATCTGAAACACCTTTTTCATCAGAATTTTTTTAAATTGATCCACCGTTCCAACTCGTCCGGGTCAAAGGGTAGATCATTTGATTTTACTAGTTCCGCAATTTTTTGTGAGCTTTTTTTTTTAAAAGGATTTTTCTTAGAGATCCTTTGGTTACCGAAGTTTTTACTGAGTCAGTGGTAAATTGCAGGCAAACATAGTGCCATCTACGATGAACTAGGAGCGGATTGTAGGGCTTAGAATGCCGGTTCGCCCCATCAATGTGTTTTACCGGCAGGCATTTTTTGAACCACGCCTAACGCTAGCTAGCATTTTGCCGTTAGGATTTAATGCTTTTTATATCTCAGCTTAAAGTCAGACTCAGATATTTGTACCCATCGAATATGGATGACGTCATATTTGTCATTCTTCTGTGTACGATTCGTTGCGGCGCGGCACCATATTCACAACTACCCATATTATGAAGCCAGGGTGTGCCTAGGAACGTTACTTTCATGCTATACATTGAAGAAAAATCCTATACAGAATTTGTTGCTTGGTCTGTAAAACATAAAATTTCCTAGATTTTTGTATAGCTTGGGAAGACCAAATTTGTTGGCAGTTCAACAAGAAAAGAATAAACGCAATCATTTAATTAGCTGATTGCCACGTATTTTTGCATAGAAGGGGGAACGGGGGTCTATAAGCCGTCTTTTTTAGCGTGCTCAATATTTGAATGGCCCCTATGTCCGTCAACACAACACGATGACTCAAGTACTGAAGCCTTTACCTCTGAAAGTAATCGAAAAAATTGTGGGATAGAATTTGGGTAATATCGATCAAGAACTTTGACACGATGGAAAATTGGTCGAAAATGAGGTTTGATGAGGGTCTGTGCATTTTTTCGATTTTATTTCCCCGAAATAAGTAGATACGTAAATCGCTTTTTAAGGTTTTGACTGGAAGATATGAACCTCATGAAACCACAAAACAAAGGTAAAAATCGGTTGTGTGGTAGCTGGTAGAGAATATTAAGCGTAACGTTTATTTCCGCTAAAGTATGGGTTGGGATTGGGATGGGATTTTTCTACGCCGTGACTTCGCACGGGTTTTTAGACAATATCCAATGTAATTTGGTAAGGTCATAACATAATTTACATTACAATCATTACATTAATATTCATTTCTTGCGGCAAACATGAGTGAACGTGAAGTGAGAAAAATTTGAAAACAATCGTCAAAGATGGATACAAACGCACAGATGTCACTCCGTGTCGATGTTCACTAAAATTCAATTTACAGCTACGATCATATTTTCTGCCACAAACAAAGAAATTGCTTTGTTTGTGGCTAAAAATATTTGATCACAGCTGTACTCATTAACAATGAACTGTAAAACTAAAAAATGTTTACGTGAAGAAATGCAGAATTTTCAGCTTTCCAAATAAAACCTGGTCAAACAAATGATTTTATTACTACCTGCTAATAAAAATTTGTCAATTGATTGAAGTCATAAAAAAAACTTGCATAAAGTGACTGACAAGCCATTCATTCGCACGAAACGCACGAGACATTGAAAAAGTGTTTTAGTGTAATCCCTCTTTGTTTGAACGTCATTTTTGACATTATCTGGCATTGGGATAATAAAATTATATATATTATATATATTATATTTTATCGAAATATGTTTTCAATATATCGCGCTTTGACCCTTAGAAAAATAAACAAAAGTAATGAATGCTAGGGTAAGTGCACCGGTTGTATTGCTCGGATAGACCAAATTTGTTGACAAGGCAACAGAAGAAAAGAAAATTACGCAAGTAATTCTCTATATCAACAACCATAAGTTTAGCTGATTTCGTCTTATCAAGACTCGTCACTACACCTATGGGCGTATAAAAACAGAAAATGGCGTAAACAAACATCGGTCGTTTGCAAGGACAGAGAATGGAATGAACAAACATCTGAAATGCCAATGCTTTTATACACGTCATCGTCACTGGTCAGATTAACTTTGGTGAAATACTAGATTCCTCATATCTAACATTTTGGTTTGTATATTCATCAGATCTCTCACATCTGATGACTTGGTGAAGTACTATTCAGTCAGACTTCACCTAACGATTAAACATCGTTCCAAATGACTGACGAAAAGTTAACTAATACTTGAAGTATCAGTAGCGGTGTTCAATTCCAATAACACCAATTCAATTTTGTTAAACTTGTTGTAATGCTTGGTCTTAAATACTTCAATTTGATAGAAAATGATTCAGTTTCCAAATTGTGAAGGAAATTCAAATTTTCAAGAAAAACTAAATTCGAAGCTCTCACTCTTATGTTAAAAGAATCAAAACTATTAACATTTGCAAATATGCATTTACAACTTACACAAACTCACGAACATTTCTATTCTCTACACGGCCAGTGGGGTATATGTGAATATAGGAGTATACACTTTAAGTGGATAAAATGAATTCGATATTGTGACCACATATCTGATTTATTCATTATAGTAAGTGACACCCATTGATGTGAGCGAATGATCACATGCAATCCGCGAAATCGATTACATATTTTGACACACTGGACACACTTTTACCCATTAAAGTTAGACGAAGTTAAACTTCGACATTCAACAAAAATGTATGAGTTTCTCCAAGGTTGCTGGAATGGATCTGATGAAATTTCGACCAAATCTAAAATTGAGATTTTTCACCTTGAAATTAAAATGAAACGAAAACATGTTTACACTTAAATCTTGTGAAAGAATTCGAATTGGGATTTAAAGTAAAAAATACGTATTCATCAAATGGATTGTAAAAATGACGGTTTGTGCGAGGGTTTGTGTTCATTCACAAGCACTGTAACGGGATGAATCATAATATCAATGGAAATGTGTAATAAACATGTAATTTAACTTACCATCTCATGATAATAATTCACTCAAGACATTAAAATGCCAGAAAAAAGCGTCATTCGTGCAACCATTAGTTTTGACTAGATTTTTCAATTAATGTGAGCCTAAGTAGGTAACAGGTCTCAATTAAACAAACGTTTTGATTTGGTTCGCTTTTCGTATCAAACTGAGCAAAATAACAAACAATTTCCTCAAAATTTAGACATTTAACAGTGGAAAAATGCGGCACATTTGTATAAATTTGTGAGCAACACTATCAACTTTAATCAACCAAATTATCCAAAAAAACAAAAACCGTTGCAAATAATATTTTTCATGCTTGCGACGCGAAAATGCAAGTTTTGTCCACACTAAAGCGTGAAGAAAATGGCGTTTTTCATTTACTTTGAGAGTAAGACACTTCATCAATTCGAATGATTTTAATACGGTAGTCATTGATTCGAGTAATTGATAATCGTGAATGTTATTTCCTCCTATCCATTGGATTTTCGATAAAATCAACCATGGAAAACGCTGTTTTCATCGCGGCATCAAAATGGAAACATACAAATCGAGTAAATTGCGATCCTCGCAGTGATACTGTACGGATTATTCCTCAATCTAGATGAAACTCACTTGTTCAACAAATAACTATTCGTTTATCATAATGATATTTTTACATTGACATAATTCGAAATTGTTAATTTAAATGCTACTTTTGCTTTATCATTCAATTAACATATTAGTTGACAATATTGAAATCGAAACGAAATTTTAAATCACATCATTAATACCCGAACAAGAAATTACATTGTCATTCACATCGACAAAATCTAAATGGTTTTTAATTCATTTATTATTTTTAAAATAACATAAATATACACCACAAGATCATTTTGTACGTTTCCATCGCGATATAAAATCGTCTACGTGATCAACGATGTTTCGAACTGGACGAATAAGCGAAAACTAAAACTGTTTTTGAAAGCACATTCAAATATCTCAGTCGCTTATGAATTTAATTATATATCGTACATTTGAATCGCCGCATTTGTTTGCCATAACATTGGAGGTGAGCAAAGCGAATAATAACTGGTAACCTGGAATATATTAATCGTCTAGGTGATCTTTTACAAAATTTTAAATGATTTATGTTCATTCAAATTGGAGATACATTCTGTTCTACCCATACAATTACTATTCCCCAGTATGCTGACTGCATTGAAATTACGTAAAAACATGAAAGCAACGGTCAACCTGACAAAATTGGTATAATATTAAGTAGATCCTCGCTGTATGAAAAAATAACAAAAATTACAACTGAGTTAAATGTTTTAGTTATTGTTACAAGTGGAAAGCTTATGAAACTAGCGAGAGCAGAGCCTAATTTCTTGAAAATTCTTTAAATTCGCGGAATAAACCTATCTGGAATTTTTGAGAGTTTTCTTTACTTTAGTAGAACTATTATCATCCTGAATCATAACTTTAACTTTTCTAAACTTTTAAGATTTTCTCCCAGAATACGTTATTTCTTCCCACTTTTATCGTCATATCTGGAATGAAAAATAGCGGTACGTTTTCAGAATTTTCCTAAAAACTAAAATGCGTGAACTCTGTAGGTATATGAAGTGAACCAGAACCTGATGAAGCTTCATCTAACAGTAAGCCATCA
Organism: Pseudolycoriella hygida; assembly: GCA_029228625.1. Lineage (NCBI taxonomy): Eukaryota > Metazoa > Arthropoda > Insecta > Diptera > Sciaridae > Pseudolycoriella > Pseudolycoriella hygida. Next base: position 30,887,969 of record CM055406.1, on the reverse strand, counting down.
ACACCCGCCAGAATGCGTCGAAAAGATGGCTAAGCGACTGAGATGGCCGTGATTTTTGACTAAGTCTCCTATAAAACCCAGATGTCTTTCCTGAGCAATCTCTCCTTCGATCTCTCCCACAACCTACAACGAGAGTCAATGAAAATGTTACACTTTAAAGTTTCAGCAGGTAATTTACATGTGAAGCAAGTAATGGAATCTTGAAGCATCACTTTGACTCAAAGAGCGTCGTTGGCAGAAATTTATATACTTGCTGCGATAATCCCAATGAATACAAAATGAACTACAAATGCCTTCAGAATCCATCACGCAGTGAACTCATGTGATGCATCACCTGTCACCAAAAATGTATGTTGGGAATGGATTCTGAATGCATTCAAAATCAATTTACTCTCTTAAATTGTGAGGCATTAGAGAAATTTGCGCAGGGATGCAAACTATTCAGATTGATTCCGACATGAACGCCACCAAAAATCTGCCACTGTTCTAACCGCCGCCGACCCATTTTGACCCAGCCGTTTTCAGCCGGTAATAAAGTACTGGTGGCTCGGGTGTGTTAAAATGTGTCAGCGGTTATATTAGAGCGGCGTCGCTCATGTCTGCCTTCGGCTCTTCTCCTTATGACGTAAATAAGTTATTTGTATTACAAGGTGCGCAAGTATAAAAACCGGCGAGAATTACTGCCACCGCCATGATGAAAATTTACGTGAATCACGACGACGACGCGACCTACGTATAAAACTTCAACCTGTGCGATTGCAGCCCTTGCCTTCGGCAATTCTCACACGGGATTGGATTTCCATACTCTCGTCCCGTGTATTTCAAATTACTATTTATAGAGCTACTCCTTCGCTTTTATTCGAAAATTGATGTTAATTGTTTTGTCAAATATTGAGTATTAATTAATTCATTGTTTTCTTTGTATCTGTAACTATCCGAATCTTCATCTGACACGCTATCTTGAATAAGGTCTTCTTTACTTTGTATTTTAGTAATAATAACTGATGTTCTGTTATGTTAGGGTTGGGAAAACGTCTGTCGCGTTGGTGTATTTACCATATTAAGCAGCGTTAGCTTTTTTATGTTTTCACCCTTCCTTTCAGTCCGTCGGTTTGATGAGATCGTAGCTGATTATGTAACCGCCGAGGTGTATACGCTTATAATAAAAGTTGGACAGTTGCAGAGGTAGTGCTCAACCGTATCAGAGTAAGAGCCGCAAAAGTCACAGCTCCCCTTTTGCCTATAGTATTCAAGTGTTTAGACCCGTACGAAGAACGCAGTGCTTCGAAAAGGGGTCTATTGCGTTTAACACGACGTTTGTAACCAGTCGAACTTCGACCGGGAGGAGGGGCGAGCATTGATCAACAATCAACAATAAAAGAAATGTCCATCCGTCCGTCCATCAACACAATATCTCGTGTAAAACTCAACCCATTTTCAAAAACTTTTTTTCTCTGAAAGGTAATCGAAGAATCTTTTATGAGATTGAATCTTGGCACTGTCAGCCCAAAGGTCACCGAGCTAGGGCTAGGGTTAGAGTGGTTTTTAGCTCGAGTAAATCTTTTCCGATTTACATAATTTTTTTGTTTTAAAGATCTGGGCATAGCCGACGATTTATGGAAGAAACTTTTTTGAATTTGAGTCCATAGCTAAGGCCCTAGCTAAGGCACTACAAACGTGTCTCTGCCAGGGCCCTACGAGTTTTTTGTACATAACTCGAGTAAATCTTTTCCGATTTTCGAAAAAAATTTTTGTTTGAAAGACCTAGGCATGGCTGACAATTTATTAAAGAAACTTTCGCCTATGTTTAAGGCTCAAGTGGGCCTCATGTCGGTTCTAAGGTCGGTCCTAACCAAAAAAAAATTTTGTTTGCTATGTTGCAGAGCATATTGAGGGAAACATTTTTGTACATGAAAGTATGTGTCTGAGGCCTCTACTTAGGGTCCTAGGTCGATCCTTATACGGCCCCTAGCCCAAAAAAATAGGTTTTTTGCTATATTATGCTGAAAAATGAGGTGAACATTTTCGTCTGTTTGGAGATGAATTTTGTGCTTTCAGAAGGGTATATTACAACGTTGCTTCGGACGGGTTTTTCAATATTGCCCTATCGGCAATTTACTGTGGACGTAGCATCAACTCCGTTTGCCACATCTATTCTGATACGAACGGGTCCCCTGCATATGTTTATTAAATCCGTAGTGTCCCGTCATGACTCCGGTATAAATTTTCAGCCTGTTGCGGCTAATATTCAGAAGAAACGTCTTGCTGATGGTAATTCAGTTCTTGGCTTGGCGACATATTCCTTGCAATGACATAAGCACAAATTGACTTTTTTGACTACACTCTATCGCTACCTATTATATTCAAAGATACCAAACTACAATAAATTACGCAGCTGCTGCATCCAACAGCTCGAGAACCAGTTTGCCGATTTATATAATTTTCGAACCAAATATTATAGATTTCGGTTTGATTTGATTGTCGTCAAAAATTTAGAGGACGTAGTGCTTTGAAGACGTGGAATAAATTGCTCTGGAAAGTAATAATGACAATTCTCTGAGATTAATTTTAAGTCCTTCGAGAACTATTCTTCACATTATGTATAGTCAGTGGGAGCATCCTTAAACGAATGTTACATTTGTGAACAGGAAAAAAGTCAACATTTTTTTCCGTCAGCTTTGTAATTAGCAGGAGCGAAATTGCTATATTAACTGACTAAACAGGTTCGCGTTACGATCTGTGAAAAAAACTGACATTAGCTCCGATCTCCACCTAACTATGAATATTAAACTCTAAATGGTAATTCCATTTAACAAGATCATTAAATAGTGCATGGAGGAGATATAGCGATCGTAATAGGTTGAGAATGGTTTATCGTCTATCAAGTATAATAAGTTATTTACGTTTTTCACCCAAATAAACGTAGTTATATTACAATTTATATGCGTTTTTCAGTTTTCACTTTTAATTTATTGACTAAATAAAAATAAAAAATAAAATTTATATTATTTGTTCTTTGTAAATTTACTCACACGAAATTACATCGCTAGAGCCAAATTTATTAGCATATTATACCTTCCGCCTTTACCTATTCAATAAAGCAATTTTATATTTTGTTTAAATTAATGGTTAGATAACTTTCATTTATGCACTCAGATATATTTTAATTGAACACCTTTTACATAATAATTAAAGTAGAAAAAAAAATCCATTGTTTCGCTACAAACTATTTGTTTGATCGATGTAACACATAATTGGGTGTACGAACAATTATCTTAGCTGTTGCACATTTCACGATTGTAGGTCGCCATATTAAATTATAATATATTTGAGATGATCGATAAATTTGTATTTTTTACACCGACAACCTTTTCAGAAAGAGGTTAATTGAAACCACCCATTTGACTTTTCTGTACATTACTGAAATTTTTGATATAGTTACTTATGTTCAGGAGGCAAGAAGTGCCACATTTTCTGACCGAAAAGAGACCTAACATTGGGATTTATTTGTCTCTATGCCTTCTCGACAAGATTTGGTTAGAGACGCTAGTAATAGTTTCACATTTATTTCACTAGTTGCGACCAGCGATTCATTAATCACCCAATTAGCAAGCCTTTCACTAGTCGTTATTCATTAAAATTATTTGCCATGTAAACAGATGCTGACAATTAACAAAATATTTTGAATTTCAAGAGTTGCTTGTTTGGTTTGAATTCATTACTTCCACAGAACATAATTTTTAACAGAAACCTTAGGGTGAATATTATCCTCCCCTTAGTGATGTACAAAATTTACAAACTTTCGTTCGTTCTTGAAAGTTTTTTCTTGAAATAGTTTCTATCCTTAGAAAATTATTAGCATATTTATATTTAACTGTAGCATTATTATAAAATTTACTTGGTGGTTTAAACAATTGTTAGTTTTTTCACGGGGGATATAGACTATTCCAATCCAAACATGCGGGGTAGGGACGAGAATTAAGTTCTTCAGTCGTGGGTGGTGGTGAAGGCAATTTAGATTCGTACGAAGAACGAAGTTCTTCAAAAAGGGGTCTATTGTGTTTACCACGACGTTTGTAGCGAGTCGAATTTCGACCCCGGGGTAGCTATTACGACATGCTTTCTCTATTTTCTACTCTCACATTTGACATGAATAAAATGTAAAAAAATGTTACTTTTTTCGTGGAAATGTGAGAGTAGAGAATAGAGATAAAATGTCGTAATAGCGGAGTTGGTTACTTTTCGTTTCAGTGTCTCAGTAAGAGAAAAAAGCAAACAAAAATTTTGTCGTCCGTCCGTCTCTCAACACGATAACTCGAGTAAAACTCAACCGATTTTGAAAAACTTTTTCCCTGAAAGGCAATCGAAAATTTTTTTATTGGATTGAATCTGAGTCCAAGGACAGCCGAGCTAGGGTCGTTTAAGTGGTTTTTGGTCTCTTGTACATAGCTCGAGTAAATCTTTTCCGATTTCCATACATTTGTTTTTGATTGAAAGGTGTGGGCATGTCAAGGAATTTTGTTGATTTTCAGCTTTTCGGCTCACCCAGAGCCCTAAAAGTCTCTACTCTTTTTTTACATAAATCCGGTAAATCTTATTAGATTTTCAAAATCTTTTTTTCTTCCTGAAAGATAAACGAAAAACTAATTACGGGATTGAATTTGGGCAAAATCGGTAGAAAACTTTCGAAGTTAAGGTCGAAGTGGTGAAAAAAGGTGGCTTTTTGAAGGTCGGTGAAACTATTTGACTTATATCTCTGCGAAATTAGCAAGGAAGTCGCTCTTCAAGGTTTTGAATGAAAGATAGAAATCACGAAAAAAAAATTAGTGAAAATTGGTTGGACCGTAGATCGTAGGATCCTTAGCTTTGGCCCAACTCACTCTACTAAACTACACGATATTTGGTTGGTTTTCATGCATATTCATAAGTTTTCTGTGCAATGTTGTTGAGAAAAAAACAAACTTTTTTGCTCATGATATTATGGATCCGACGCCTCTACTTAGGGACTTAGGTTGGTACTAAGGTCAACACATCCCAAAAAGTTTCTTCATGCGTCGTTTCGGCGACAGGTCTTTTTATAACTGGTTTTACTTTTTATCATTTGGGTGATAAAAAGTTGCTTTTTGTCACTAGTGATAAAAAGTAATTTTTTATCACTCATTTGGGTGATAAAAAGTTCATTCAAAAGTTAACGTTTCACAAGTTGTCGTTCAAAGTCTTTTATGAAAGACGTTGCGAAATTGGTTGTTTTTGTCACTAGATGTGAAGTTATCGAACGAGCGAAGCGAACTAGTTGCATAAATAACTATTTGTTATGTTATGAAGTAAATTGAAAGGAACGTTTTTGTCGATACAACCAAACGTTTTAATTTGTTACAATTTTACCTTGTGCCATTGTTTTTTGAACAGAAAAAAGTGAAAGTGTAACAAAATAGAAACGTTCGTCTGTATGAAATATTCTTTCTTTTAAATTTCGTAAGTTGAAATCTACAAAACATCTTATTTCATAAAAATCAATTTAAGTTTCAAATGTTGTTATGTTCACTCTACGAACAAATCAAAGTTGCCACGTGCCAATTCATTCATGTTTCTATGAAATGACTTTAGTTGTCGGTTAAATTTGTATTTGGTATCGAGATTTAATTCGAGTTTTTCATCTTTATTGAGAACTTATAGGGAACAAATGTTTTGCCGAGAATTGAGTAGTGTCATAGGAAACACATCGCATAAGTTTTACCGACTACTCCGACTACACGTACATTATGAGCAATTTACCTATCGCATCGCTCACCGGTATACAAACACGTTGATTGGAGCGACACAGATATTGTGAGCGATATCTGTCCAGCTCTTATCAACGTTACACCATACCTTAAGTTACATTTAGGGAATCCTAAGGAAATTTTAGGGAATCCCAAATATTATGTACTCCAATATGCAGGGCCGGACTGATGACCCAAAAGCCCATCGGGCTAAATTTTGATAAGGCCCACGACATGAGTTTTTTGAGGCCCGAATAGGGGCATGGTTTTTCATCGGGCCCACGTTTGAAAGTCATGAAGTCTTGTAGTGGAAGAAAAAAAACAATTTTCAAAAAACGAAGTGACTATTCGCCAGCGCCGGCGAATAGCCAGAAGATATGAAAATAGCTATTCGCCAACGAAAGTAGAGGAGTTATCCTTTTATGACACATCACAAGAAAAAACACTAAAAATATTGCTAAAATGGTGAAATCGATAAGAAACTTGGTGACAAGTGAAATAACGGAAAAAGATCATGTGATTTTGTAACGAAATTACGGAACTAGTGAACTTGCGATTTCAGGAAACGTCACGAAGGCCTAGGGAATTTGTCCTTTTACGAAATTCAGGAAACCTAGGTGGGTAACAAAACTAGGGACTTTGCGCTTTAAGGACACATCACGGAAACTTAAGAAATTTGTCCTTTTACGAATTGTCCCTAAAACTACGTCGCTAAAGAAACTAATAAACTATCGCTTTAAGGAAACGTCACGAAGACCTAGGTATTTTTTCGTTTACGAAATGCCTCGGAACCTTTTATACGCTTTATTTACAAATTTCGTATTTTGAAAGCGTTTTTCGAAGCTGATATTGCACATTCTAAGAAAAGTACAAGATGTTTAAAGACATCAAATGCAAATAAAATCAATTAAATACACAGGGCACAATTTCACTGTCGACGTTTATACAAAACAAAGTTACATGTCTCAGCTCTCGCTTGAAATGTCCCAACAGGCAAAAAAAAAGCTTTAAATCGAATCGGAAAAATTTAATCTAATTACATGAGTCTCTCTCTGAGGGTGCCTTATCGCATCGGCTACAATCAGGCACCTCATAGTTTTCGCAAAATGACGGTTGATATTCAACTTTTTAAAGACTGTCTCGTTCAAGGGATCCCACGACCCAAGTGATCCAACTATGAACGCTTCCACTTCGCAACCGTAACCCTGACCTCGGAATGCGTGTACCAAAAAAATGTACTAGAAACCAAGGTTGGAAGAATCGGAAACGTGATGTATGTGAGATTCATACAAATTGTTCGAAGATTTCATGAAGTCACTCTTTAAGTTTTTTGTTTGCATTCTAAGAAATGTTGCAAGAATTAAAAAAGGGCCATCTGCCGGAACGAAATTTTGATTGGTTCAAAAATGCAAAAGGCCCATCGGGGAATGCCCCGACCGCCAATTAGGATCAGTCCGGGCCTGCCAATATGGATTCAGTAACTGCTTCCGAGACATCCAACAGATAAATGTTGATTATTAGAGGGCAGTTCTCAAGTAAAAATCACGGTTTTGTTTAGATTGAGAGGGTCTGTTGTGATATTTAATTCTTACCACACATCGACAACAACAAATGGATATAATCAACGAATTAATTTAAGAAAGTTTTTTCTCTAAACATTATACTTGCAAATTTTATACATTCGTTGAATATTATTTTAAATAATGCATGTGAAAAATGCAGACTGATCTTACCGCATCAGGTTTGTATGAATGCTAAACGAGGTACGGTCAGTGCAATGCAATCCACATATTTAATATCTCACCGATTGCAGTCAATAAAACTGTCACTTTAATGTTTTGTTTCCATGCATAAGCAAAGTAAAAAAAACATTTTATGAAGAAAATACGAAAGAAAATTTCTATTTTGCATGCTCATTTCGATGCAATGGCTTTTTTTGATTGTATAATCTTTGTCTCGTGCACTGTCCGAGAGATACTGGATTAAAAACAAAAATGTCTTCGATATGTTCACAAAACACCTTTATTTAATCATTTGAGTCACAACAATTTAGTTAATGAAAGGGTATGTCACTTCAATGACAAAATGAACGACATTCATCCGAAATCTTATTATTGTCGAACAATAATTATGTCGTTTTGTCGGTTGATTCGGCCATGCATACTACTATTCATAAAATCAACAACGACGAAGAAACGTGTACACAGGTATGGAACATTTTAACAGCAAGTGATACGCCCACGGTTAATGACGACAACGAATTATGGCTTTTGGTTAGTTAACTACCTAGTTGGTCCATTACGTAACGTAAGTTTGTAAGTATTTTTTATTAACGTTTCTGAAGTCGGTAGAAAGTAAATCTATTACATTGTTGTAACGCTACTCGATGAATAATTTATAACATGGTGTATTATGTTTGTATGTGATCTCATTACTGTATAGATCTTTAATATGATTCAAACAATAGCACCAATTTATGCTTGTTTTATAGATGTGATTTGAATAACAATCCACGCGTTTACTGCGACATCGGCTCATGTCACAGTATAGCGAATTTCATGAAGAAGTGCTTAAACTGAGACAGAATCCGATGTCGCACTAAACACTAACAAAAAGATTTAAAATTGTATCTGTGGAGGTCAATTTTGTATCCAGAACCCGGAATTATCTTTAGCGCGTAACTTACATTACTTACATGCTAGAGGTAAAACTTTGTAACCTTTTTTTTAAATGAAAACCAACGACAACTTGAACTAAGCATTTATAGTCATAAGAAAGACCATCAAATGTTGATAAACCGAAGCATCGATTTTCACGAAAGATAAAAATGTTATATACTGTTGTTATTCACGGAGATGACACCGCTAATCGTTGCAATCACGTGAATCACACAACTGCTGTTGAACTAGATCAGCAATAATAATTACGTTTTTATATTAGCAAAGCATTCGTCATTAAAAAATGTGCAATTACTCTGTTAGAGCACTGTGAACTCACATACGTTGGTCGTGCTGGGCTTACGTACATTACAATTGAGAATTGAGATCATTATTCTAATCAATAAATTGCTCCATGACACGTCTCTAATATAAAGCGCATTGTTTTCAATTGTACATTGTTGATAAATATGCGAAATTACAGCCTAGCCGGTGCAATTTTGCTATGTGCAAGTTACTTTTGCCTTATCTATCCTTTGTACTTTTGTATAACGCACTCAACATGATGCGCATTAACTCAAAGTTCCATACTTCAAAAAATCTATTATTATAGAAGTCTTAGGACGTAGCCTGTGTTTTGAGCAGTGCCGTATTTTGATTTGTTATAAGCAAAATGAACTCAACCGGCTAATAACTTAAAAAAGACTTGGACAGCGAGGCAAATACGGTAAATCCTTTTGTCCTTACGAAATAAATTCTTTTATTGTAATCTGCCTATTTTTCAAGTCAAATTTGAGTTCTTTTTACAGAAAGTGAAAGGTAAGAAGTAACGAGTTTTCAATAGGCTTCAGGTCCAAAGCCGTGCGTCACTGAATTATGAAAATCAGAATTGCCAGGACTGAGTACGTCAATAGGGTAGGGTTAGGGGTTTGATTGTATTTATGAACCGAGACAGCTTTTTAGCACCTCGTCTCAGTCTCCGGGTATTGAACCTCTGCTGAGGGTTTTCAAAACTTAAGAGTGCTACCACTCTACCAGATAAAGACCTATAACTCATATCACAGATGAGAGGTTGAGTGAAGTGTTAACTTCAGTAAACTGTACAGCGTTTTTGAGTTTATTATCAAATTATTATAAAATGTTTTAAAATATCGCATAAAACACAACATTTTGGTGAAATTGTGTACATTTTATTCACTTCTAGATGATGATTGAGTGTGAATAATGTACAATACAAACATGAAAATAATGTTTTCCTTCCGGTTACCATGTCTAAATTTTATAGTTTCCATACAATTTATCGACGATAACCCGCTGTTTCAAAACGAGGGTGTCGTAAGTGGAGTCTCCAGCCGTTTATCGCTATGTGCACAATTTATTTTCGAGAGATTGTTTACATTTTAAGTTTTGCCCTTTGAAATAGATGAAACCATAAAGACAAAAACCTGGCATGAACGACATTTTTCTATCATTTCTACCAATCTGAAAATTTTGTAATAAATTTTTTGCTACTGTTCTATCGGTAAATGACGACAAATTTATTTTTTTGCTCCCTCCCCTAGCCAAGTGTGTCCGAAATGGCTGACTGGAGTGAATTTACAATAAATACATCTATGTATCGATACAGTTAACCCCAAGAAAGATGATGTTGCAGATTACCGTACGTATCTAGCAATGCTTTAACGGCCCTTATGGGCGAAGAATTGGGCACGCCCAATTAGCACGTGTCAACTTGGCGACTCTTCTTAAAAACGGACGTTTGGCATAAAACCTCCGAGACCTAGATAAGGCCCGATATACTACCATCTCTCTACTGTATTTTAGCCAACCTGGTTGCCCAGGAAGGACTAGGGGTCACCCAAATTCAACACGAGAACTGCTATGACTCAGTTCACTATCTAACACAAGCCCAGCGTTGCAGCGGCCATATCGCAAGACACACTTCACCCGGGGCACCCCAGCCCCACGGTACTGAATTTAGAGGTCTTTCTTAACCAAATCATTTCGGGGGAAGGCTGTCGCTACCCACCAGTGGACCAACGGGACGATGCAAGCAAAGTCCGTTGTCGACCTCCCCTGTGGTATAACCTCAGCAAAATCAATGTAGTCTTTAAGTGGAGGAAACATTGCTGTAAGAATTCGAGACTAATCGAGATGTCCACATCGATGCCGTCTGAATTTAGGCATTGAACATTCTAGCAGTTCTTCGATATACGGAAAGGGCTAGATCCTCCTTCCATGTCCAAATTCTTTTCATTTCAATGCCGTGTCCCGTTTCAGCTTCTACTGGATGCCATTTATGAACAATCCCTTGGCGAAGTAGAACAAAAGAAATATTTTTTATGTAAATTGAGTCAGCTTAACTGAAGCAAATAGGTTTGATTGTACTTTATTTAAAAGTGATATGCCGGAGGAGAGGATCATGCGTGGTAAAATTAATCCATCTATAAGTATACTGATCAAATCCACCTCAATTTTGAATGATTTACTAATTCATTTGATTCAAAATCAAATCAAAAGTAAATTCTAAAAATATAACGTGACAAAGGTCGAAGCCTGTTTATATATTTACTTTGTAAACAATGAACTCTCCTATTGTACGAACACTGTGCTTTAAATTATCAACAAAGTTTCAATTACTCATCTTTTGATCTCATTCAGTAGATAAACATAAAAACAATGTTCATTTAAGGCATTTAAAGCGAAACTTGTTAAAAATTATAAAATATTTTACATCATTTGGGTTTGTTTCGGGAAAGAAGAGAAGTTATTTTATGTTAACATTGCTTTATATTTTTCGCAGCCACATGCCAGTGAATGCGCAATTTCTAAAATACAACTTACGTGAAACAAATGTCTCAAGTGAGTTGAGCGTGTTAATTGTAAGAGTTAATCGTTATTTTTCTCTGCGAGTGGAATTTGTTAACATTGCTTTATAAGAAAAATGCCCAATTATTCCGTAGATAACCCATGTATGAGGGTCGCTACCATGTCACCTGGTGAACGAATGTGTGTTGTCTCCTGTTAACCTAAATCAAACTGAAAGAGTGAAAGAGATGTAGAAACTCGTTACCCAGGTTCATGCATGAATGAGGGTCGTTACCACGCACCACGTCACCTGGCGAACGAATGTGTGTTGCCTCATGTTAATCTAAATCACATTGAAAGAGTGAAAGAGATGAAAAAACTTGTTACCCAGGTGACGACCGACGGGACAAAGCTGGAGATATGTAACGGTATTTTGAAAAGAATCGCATACTTCTAGGCTCGAGCACCCAACAAAATTTGGTTGCCCCTTGCAAAATTAGACCAACTCTGGATTTTGATTATAGTGTTTTCAAGTATTCTGCCGTCATAAGGAAAAAAAAACTTAGAGAAGATCAGCAAAGATTTTTAACGAGATTCGCAGATTAGCGACAAAATCAAACAAAACATTCTGTTTAATTTTGTCGATTATGAATTTTTTTTCGGCGAAATTCGTTGAAACTCTTCGCTGATTTTCTCTAAGTTTTTTTCCTTATGAAGGCAGTATAGTGATAACAAAAAATTGCCTGTGGCGCTCTTTAGTGACTCTTGCAACGCTTTAGCAGCTGATTGTCATCAAAATCAAATTTAATTGACACAAATTTCTTTAAACAAGTGAAAATCTAGATTCATACTTTCTTTTACTGACGCACTCGTGTTCCGGAACTAAATACCCAAATCTAGATTTTCGTTTGTTGAACGAAAATTTCATGGGAATAATAGTTACAAGATTACAAACCACATTAGCTTGCAATGATGTAGTTTACTTCACAGTTTTATTTTACTTAACATTAAATTTGGTGTTTTCTAACTTCATTCGATGAGGAATTATATCTGAGGACGAGAAAACTTTCATTTTCGTCATTTGGAGAAGTCCTTGGAGCCTTGCACTTCAATCGGTTCAATGAAGAAGATGGGTTGTGCAAGCCATTGATAGACAAATGTCTAAACGTTTGTAGCGGCTCACAATTCTCCACAAGAATATCTCCCGCTCATTAAATTAGAAAATGTAGTTTTATGTGAACCAGCCATTGTAAAACAAAGTGCGTCATAGGCTACTGTCAAAGTGTAGCAAATTTCATAATAAGATATATAGAATTATCATCAAACGCGTTGATTGGTTGTGTTTCAGGCATTTCGAACGTCTCATCACATTAGGCTGTATATAATACATCTTAAGAAAATAATTTACGTTGAAGATTTCAACGGAAAATTCTATTCTTCTTTGCTTAGATTAATAGTTTTGTTGACCAAAAAATAAATAAAAAATTCTCAGCAACAACAACAAAAAAATTACCATGCAACAAGTGACTATAAGACTATTATAGGAATAATGAAATACAAAAAGTAAAACTGATGTTTTTAATTTTAAAAATGACGCAATATATTTGATAGTTATTATCGAATGATGTTAATTCCACTTCATCCCATGCTTTTTTTACCATTTTTACATATTGTTCACTATAAGACGGTCATTTAATAAATTGAAATGGTTAGTCTTAAAGGTTTCAAAAAGACGATTTTACCCGACTGCCCCATAAAATTTATAAAAAATGAGTAGAGAATTCCAATAAATTTTTCCTTAATTTTTTTGCATAAATTAGTTGACCATTGAAAGTAAAGACACATTGGTTTGACGTAAAACCTTGTATACCAAAAAGATTTCACGTTTAATATTTTCCTAAAATGTGTGATTTGCGCTTTTTTCATCCAAAATCCATATAGAGAATAAAAAGACACAAAACAACAAAATGTAAATTTGGTAGATACAAAGACAGGACAATACAATAGATTTTATTTAAAGCGAAAAAAATGTCAAGCAAAGCGACTGTTTGCTCTTGGGAGAGAATGATTTAGTGACTTCTGTTTGACCCACGAGGACGAATAACATAGAAAGGGATAACAATCCAGGACACGTGTCGCCTTATACTTACTTGCTAAAATCTCTATCACGATCTTTTGATAGACATTACAGTGTCTCGTGCGCTGACTGTCAAATCATTTCAGCGGGTGTAGACAAAGGGCGGTATTCTGATATTCTACAATGACCGAGATTTAAATTTATATAAGAACATTGTACTTCTGCGCAGGTTTCTTAACACCGCGAGCACCTGCGCAGAACTACAAATGTTGTTGTTCAAATCGCGCTCACTGTACCTTGAAAAAATAGACCGAAAAATCGGATACCAAGAAATCAGACCGACCGACATAAGAAAGACAAATAGCTGAAAAACATAAAATGGTTACAACATACATCGAGCAACCACAGTGCCAGGCTCGAATATGAAGTGTGAGAAAGAAGGATGTTTTCCCGGGGCACGGGGCCTTTTGGGGATCGAGCATTTTTAAGGCCGGGAAAATTTACTGTAAAATAAGGGGAACTCAGATACCGAGAGAATTAGAGAAATCGTTTAGATATCAGGAAAAAAACACGAGTCAGCCAGTCAGAATTGTCTTTGTGTGTCAATAGACAGTCATTAGCGCCCCGAAGCAAAATACTTTAATAGTTATTTACGTAACTAGGAAAAATATAATGTTTTTGACGAGTGTGAGGTTTGCAGCCCGCGGCGAAGCCAAGGGGCTGCAATCACACTAGTGAAATTAAATGAAATGAAAAAAGTTTTCCGTCCTAGGAATGAAAATAATATTTTACACCGGAGTAACGTAATATCAAAATTCCAAAGCCGAAATTGAAAAAATACCTTTCTTCTTCTCTTCCAACTATTTAACATACAATCTTGTACTTCAAATATCTATTAGAATCCTTAGCTCGTCTAATTACATAATTAGACCGTGGCTAATTGACCAGACTTCATGAAGAAAGAGTAAACATAATTTATCAACCAATCTGGCGGCATAGAACTTCGAAGAAAAGTTGGAATCTTATTAGTTTTATTGTTTCACTCTAAATTGGAATAATTCCAAAAACATGACCTACACGATTTAACTTGAACAAAAGAACTGGTATTATAGCATTCAATAAGAGCATATCGATTACAATGCTTTGCTTTTGAAACAATGTTTTTGCAGATTAATATTTAGAGAAAATTATATCGCAGAGGATCAATTCCGATTAACACTAATAAATAAATCACGTGTACCTAATTTCATAAATACTTCAAGGCTTATCCGTTCATTTTTTTATTGCTAAACCTGTTTTCAAAGGACAGGGAATTTTATTCAGAAAATATGACTGGGAATCTCAAGTTTTTTTAATTGATTGAGGAGTTTTATTTAAGTAGAAAAAGATGATTTTCTGAAGCATTAGAACAATTGGACAATGTTCCGAAGCTTTGATGTCCAATTTATCGGAAATTTCTCTTTGTATTGTTCTTTAGAAAGGGAATACATATATTTTACCATATGTGTTTTAGGCACAAGGATACTTTCATGCGCAGCCTTTGTAACAATTTAATGCCGCAGAATATATGAATCAGAATATGCATAACGTTTTGGCATCACAATTTTACTTGCATATAGAGACTTGCGATTTTACGTCAAGTAGCATTTGTCTCAATGTGATACGAGAAGGTACAGGTAGATAACAGGGTCAGAGGTCAATAACTGGGAATGCGAAAATTGAGACACAATATTTTTAATACCAGCCCAGAAAACGATAATACTTATGAGCTCGAGGATGAGGAAATACAATAACAACTACTCCATATTGTAACGAAGTCACGCTGTGACGAAAAGTGTGTGTTGGCAGTCTTGTAAACTTTTCTAAGGAACGAAAATCAATGACAGAGAAATACTGAACATACATATATCAAACCAAAATAATTATATCGTCTCACGATTCATAAATAAGTTCAATGTTACTGGCATTTAGTGAAGCCAAAGGAAAAGGAAAAAATTCTGTTATACAGAGAAAGAAAAAGACCCGGGGACGATACGAAAAGTATTTTTCCTAACTAGTGTCCAATTTTTGCGTATTTCTCACGTCGTTTAGGAACACCGTTGTTCCTAACTTATGTCAAAAGGCTTTTTTAGCAAGTTCGATGCCCGAACTCGCCTCCGGCTCGTGCTGGAACCCTCTCATTCGCTAAAAGCGCCTCTTAGGAAAACTACAATTTTGAAATTAATGGAAGATTGTTTTGCACTATCACACTAATCGCCCTCCTCCAAATATCCGATCTGAAACTGAATATTCCCAATTATTAAAAGGCTAAGAACTTGGACGAGCACAAGAGACACTCTGCCTGGTTTCTTCTAAAAGAACTATTGAATATCATTACAGGACTGACTACTAAAAGGAGCCCTTGTGAAATTAAAAAAAAAGTCAAAGTCTTGTCACAGCCTCACCTCAGAGGTGATTCATTATCATCATCGAATTTTATGAACTTTCAATTCTTTCTTGCCGAACACGTACAATTGAATGGCAACAGCTCCTATCTACAGGAAAGTGTTTGAATTCAGAAATGGGTATAGTTGCTCCCCATTCAAGCATCCTCTCAATGTACAGCCTTAGATTTGCTAATACGCTCGTGACACTCAAGTCGACTTTGCCGCTCATGAGAAAATAGAACTTTTTAAATCTAAACAAAAGAACTATCGAATTCGGTATGGCTAAACGTTTTGTAACCTGAGAATCTTGATTTACTTTGAGCTTATAACGAAGGCTCCCACCCTGTCTGACTACTATTCCACCGCAACGATATCTTGTCCGGTAGAAAAATGACGTTGTTAATGCTCGATGATTTAAGAAGGTAGTAACACTGACAAGTACGAGCAAATTCATCATATCGAAGCGATTTCCAACACGGTTCTTTTGCTATTTGTGATACTAGCAATTCGTTGCTCTCTGTTGGTTGAGCCTAGAATAGAATCGACACTTCAATTGATTTTCAAAACAATGTCTCTCCTCCCTTCAAGATGTTATAATGTTAGACTTTGTATTGATAATTCATTGCTAAAGACTAAGGCTTATTGCAGACCAATGCAATTAAAACGGTACGATCGCTGATAGTAAATCGAGTTTGAAAAGTGAAAGTGATTAATCCAAAATATGTTTATCCAATCGTTTTTATGGTTATGCCCGAAAAGCTGATATTTGCTTTGATGCACTGCATATACATCGGTATAATAGCCAAGCTAAATCATTAACGCAACTAAAAAAAAACATAAACCGATTTTAAGATTTAGTCATGGAATCAATAAAATATGCTAATTGCTTGCTGACATTTTTTGTAAAAATTTGATTAAACAGAGAAACATAAAGTACAACCAACATTTATCTTGAATAACAAAGCTTTGTTAGAGCTGGAAAGATTTTCAGGAACGCAAAGAACAATGAATAGAACCAAATCTGAGTTCGTCTTTTAGAAAAGGAAATTGCACTGAAGATTCATTCCTCATGAACGGGTCAGGATTTGTTTACTCTTAATAATTAAACAGTAATTTAAGTGTGAGAAATCAAGTCTATAAATAGGAAAAAATCCTATCTCACTTACCAGATATGATTATGTGAAGACGGGTTGATGCTGGGAGTGACAATTAGCTTTGCCTAAACACTAATGTTCTATTTGATGGATTTTAATCACTGAGAACAGTCTTTTTCACAGGACAAAACACAATTTTTTGTTCGGTTCGCCTGCCAAATACGAAACAGTCAAAAAAGAAAAAAGAGAATGGAAAGATGATGACGGAAATGTCACTGCTATCGTAATCGAAATTCATTATCGAAAATTGAATCGCGAAAAAACGTTGTTATTATATATATCGAATGAATTTCCCAACCAAAAATTTTAAACCTACGTAATGCTCCCAGTGCTTTTATGTTAACGGAAATTCAAAAAATGAGTGAGAAATGCGAAGAGAAGACACTGCAAATAAAGCCTTAAATTTTTAGTAGTTTCTTTATCTAGTTACAGAAAATAATTGTTTATGAATGATTTTTTTCTCAACTCCTACCATTATAGAAACAGTTTGATATTTACACACAAGGTATATAACGTAGTACGCGCGAAGTTGGATTGGGGTATATTAATGGTTATTTGGATCACAAGGGACGAAAGTATAAAAATTCAACCTTGTGCGAAAGTTGCTGCCCGCGCCGAAGGTGTCTTCGTTGGACCCAATGTGCTGCTCCTGAGTTGGTTTCGTATGAGGTGTAGTGAGGTGGGTGATGGTGATTGTATTCGTGGTTATGTTCTGCTTGATGATGGTTGATGATAATGATGATTTGTCGCTCTCAGACTCCGCTCGGCGTTTTTAGCCATCTGCTCCTGTGATAAAACAAAGAATATTTGGTAAATGTACTTCACGGAATTCTTCTATCGTAAGGTAAGCCACAATAACAATAACAATAAAAATTAACAGACTACGATGGCTTGGTCATGTGCAGCGTATGGACGACAATCGTATCCGGAAGAAACTTTTTATCACCAAACCGGAAGGCAAAAGAAGTGCAGGCAGACCAAAATCCAGATGGTGCGATGCAGCTTTTGCCAACCTGATAACTGCGGGAGTAACCAGCTGGAAGACGTTAGCTGAGGATAGGTCCGGTTGGAGAAGCATGTTGGAGAAGGCCAAGACCCTTAATGGGTTGTAGGGCCGGTTAAGTAAAGTAAGTAAGTAAGGTAAGTCCCACCCAAGTACCGCGCCAAAGCGCCGCCAAAGCAGGGCAGTGACATAGGAAGTGCTTCGCTTTTTCAGGCGTGTCTACACATCTTATTTTGATGGTATCTCAGGTCGTTATGACCCGTTAGCATTTATGCCATTCTTCTCAGGGATCTTTTGTGCAGGCTTAAAAGATGTTCAGTGGTTTGCATGTTACAGAAATTCTATTGACTGCCTGCATATCTTCAGATTTTCCCAAACCCGTTGGTGTCAACTTCTCGTCCAGCGCTTTATGAGCGCCGCTACAAGTCTCTGATGGCAACTGATTACCGGTTCGGGCCCTTCGGTTCTTTTCTCACTGCCTTCCCTCGCCAGCTCGCCTGCTTTTTCGTTTA
Organism: Pseudolycoriella hygida; assembly: GCA_029228625.1. NCBI lineage: Eukaryota > Metazoa > Arthropoda > Insecta > Diptera > Sciaridae > Pseudolycoriella > Pseudolycoriella hygida. The sequence continues at coordinate 30,869,570 of CM055406.1, read as the reverse complement.
CTGTAACGTCGGAGTGGCCCAGTACCCACATCAGAACTAGTTGTTCTGGACTAAGATCTCTATCTAGGCTTTCTCGTGCCTCCAGAATCGATTTCGCTGGTTTCGAGTTGGTGTCTTCTATAAAATTATAGAGTTTGATCAAGATAATTTTTTGGGATTTTCAGAAATCGGCTAAGTGACGCCATCTTGGATTTTCGTAAGCAATAAATTAGGCTTCTTTGGGTTTTTGAATTTTAGCTTCGGAATGAATACTTAGGAAGTTGGTGTCTTCTACAAAGCAGGTATCCATAACGTTATAACCGAAATGAATTCGGTTACTCGAAAAACGTTATTCGAGTAACCGAAATGAGTTCGATTACTCGAATTGAATTGGGTTACTCGAGTAACTTTATCCGCAAATTCAAATTTTGGCTATTTTCTACAAATTTGTACTCGAATCTGATGGCATTCTTAACGAATTTTATTAAATTTATCATTTAACATTACACTGAGACAAGCCTAAGATATTGCAACTTTTCATAATTTTTGTTTCAGGTGGTAATTTATGAATACAAGTTATACATAGTTTGCAGAATACTTGAGACAGCGAATCGAGGGGAAGTCACGTCGATTTAATTTTATATAAAGAATCGAAAATGGCTTGAAGTAATTACCCCTTAACATTTAGCTATCATCTAAACATCAAACCGAGGGGTAGTTACGACCAAATTTCACATAAAGAGACGCAGATCGGTTGTAGTGATTATTCCTTCACATCGAGCTTTATGTTTGTCTGTCAATGTAAACATTATTTACATGACATGACCGTAGTTGTTTTGATAACAACTATACTTCGATGAAGAACGGTAAAACAGTGAAGTACGTTAGGAAATATTTCGATGATGTGTGTAATTTATATGAACCTTACAGGACGTTTAAACTCATTTCATTGAAAGCTTTCGCTTTCGTGTATTTTTAATGTTACGTGGACGTTTTGAACTCATGTCATGTAGTTTACTGTTTTTGATTTACAGACACACACGTAGCTAGATGTGAAGGGGTAATCACATCAAGCCATTTTCGATTCTTTATACGAAGTTAAGTCGACGTAACTTCCCCTCGATTTGATGTCTCAAGTATTCTGCAAACTATGTATAACTTGTATTCATAAATTGCCAGCTGAAACAAAAATTATGAAAAGTTGCACAATTTTAGGTTTGCCTCACTGTAGATATAATCAGGATTTGTTCCAAAGTTTCTTCGCCCAATCTGGATCTGTAGTTGTTGAGTGCAAACGGAAAAACAGCGTTTTGTAAAATTCATCAGAGACTTGTATCATGACTTAAGCAAAGAAACTATTTTCAAAAATCGCTTAGATAAGAAGTTACAGGCCACTTCCAGCTGAGGCGGCGATTATCTTGAATTTTAAGATTGCCCTGGAAGAATACTCAAAAATGGTATCTTCTGAATTAGAATACCTAGACAGTTGGTTTCTTCGGGAAAGTTATAGAGATTGGAAAGTAGAATTTTTTTCTGATAATTTTTTTTCGGATTTATTTTATTTATTTATCGTATGGCGTTTACAAACGGCAAACTATAGTTTAAACATCGAAAATTAGAGAACACAAAATGAACCGAAAAGGAAAACAACTAAACAAAATAAATCGTGAAAAAGTTAGACTCGTCAAAATTCAGAAGTTCAAATCTAGGTCCATTAACCAACTTACCGCTCCATCGTTTAACCGATTTATACCTTCTAGTCCACCCTCGAACTTTCTCAACGGGCAATCGTTCACTATGTGGTCCATGTCTTGGTCAGGCGCCCCACAGTTACACTCCGTTGATTCGGCCAAATTCCATCGAAACAGAAAGTGTGCACATTTTCCGTGTCCAGTTCTAATCCGATTTAAACGAACCCATGTTTTTCTCGGACTGTTGAAGCCGAGCGGCTTTTTATTTGGATCGGCGACTAAATCGCTTCGGCTCACGCGTCTGCTATTCCACATCGCTTTCCATTCTTCGCCTGGTCTAAATGGCAAGTTGATGTTGTCATATGTTAGCCATGACAGGCTTCTCGAGATCAATCGTCGGACTGGCAGGTCGTACAGGTCTCTGTGAATCGCTAGGCACTCTGAATGTTGTTGTTTTTCCCATTCTTTTACGATTTCTTTTGTTCGCCGTACGGACGGCGGTTCGATATTGGCCAGAGCACTCAGCCATTCGACAGGCGTGGATGAAACTGATCCAGTGATTATCATGAGCGCTTCGTTCAAAGTTACGTCAATGCAATCTGTGTGTGCGGATTCGAGCCACGGATGCACAGTATTCTGCTACGGGATAAATAAGTGCAAGTGTGGTGGTTCTTTGCACATTCGCATCCGCTCCCCATGTCGTTCCAGCCAAATTACGTAGCAAGTAGGTTCTTGTTGATATTTTTGCTGCCAGTTTTTCACAGTTCGCTTTGAAAGTCAGAGTTCGGTCGAACGTTGTGCCAAGGTATTTCGGTTGAAAGTCGTGTTCAAGTGGGAATCCTTCAAATAGCACATGAAGTTTTCGGTTTGCATGGCTATTCCTAAGGTGGAAAGCTGAAACTTTGGTTTTGTCAGGGTTCGGTTGTAAGAGCAAATTCTAATACCATGAAAGAATTCCTTTGTACGGCAAATGCAAAGTCGTCGGCAAATATAAACTTTCTCGAACTTGTATCTGGAACATCGCCTACGTACAGCAGAAATAGAAGGCATGACAGAACGGCTCCTTGTGGCAGACCGTCGTTTAATGTTCGTTGTCGGCTGACCTCGCTATCAAAGAAGACGTAAAATTTTCGGTTACACAGCATATCGTTCAGTAACGTGTACATCGTTTTGCATGGAATCACGGCTGTGAGCTTGTACAGTAATCCTGTCCGCCATACCGTATCATATGCCGCGGTCAAATCAACCAATGCGAGTCCGGATTTTAGATTTCGTTGAAACCCTGCTTCGATGAATGTCGTTAGCGCTAGCACCTTATCAGTAGTGCTTCGGTTCGGGACGAAACCTGCTTGTTCGACTGGTGTTCTCTCATATATTTTCTTGCTGATTCGTAAGTGTATCACTCGTTCGAGTAAGTTGTACATGACACTCAGCAGAGATACGGGCGATAATTTTCTAATGCGTCTAGCTTCTTACCAGGTCTCAAGATCGCGACGATTTTTGCTTTTTCAAACGAAGGTGGGACGTTCTTTCTTGTCAATATGTCGTTGAAAAAGCTTGTCATTCACTCGACAGCTCTCGGTCCACAGTTTCTGATAAACTCAGGGTGTACGTAACCAAGACCAGCAGCCTTACCAATTTTGATGCACGAAGTCGCATCGATTGTTTCGTCTACGATGAAAGGGCGCGAGAACTCTTGATTGTGCTGAAGCTGCTTTCGTTTTAGCTTTAGCTTTTTCCTTATTTTCGCTACCCAATTATTGTCCATGTCGACTTTTGTGAGTCGAACCAATCTGGTTGCAACATTATTGGCTGTGATTGACGATTTTGCCTTCGATTTCGCATTTGCTGCACCGAGACGTCGAATAGTGGACCACGCTTTACGACTCGAATGGCTAAAATTCATGCTTTCAAGGCTTTTCCACCTTTTTTCCTTTCGGAGAAATTTTTTTTCAAAAAACAGGAAATGTTTTGAATGAAATTTAGTTATAACAACTGCAAACTTCCAAAACAACTGATATCGCATACCAAAAACTCAGTGTTACGCAGTTCGCTTCCAAAATTAATGATATCGTTTTAGGTGACGCTACCGCTAATAATACGCAAAAATTTGTTTGAATTGAATATTAGCTTGTGTTTAAACTTTTATTCTTTAAAAAACATTGCAACACTTTTTAACAAAATTGCGTTGTGTTCAAAAAATTGCGTCACAAATGCCAGACCTAACGACGAAATAATTTATCTGTACTTTCAGTTTTTACGCTGAAAAAACTTGACTTTTCTTTCTTTGCGTGTGAAAACTGAAAGTGTTGAAAAATTATTCTACATGTGGGTCTTAGCATTTGTGACGTAATTTTTTGAACACAACGTAATTTTGTAACGCAATGTATCGAAAAATTTATGTTTCAGCCATGTTGAATTGATGACATGAAATTGTGTTATAAACTCGAAAAATTTTTGGGCTAATATCCAAATTCATTTTTTTGTTTCTACAGTATAAGAGAGCATAATAATCAGTGTGTCAATAAATAAGAATTCCACAAATTCAACAACGGGGGAACCCATTGTGACCAGCAATGAATGTCGTTCTTATTTTAGTCAAGCAATTACTGCTGAGTGTGAATTTCAGTCACTTTACCTATATTTGAACAGATTCCTTAATGACTACTTCCGCTTACATTAAAGTACTAGTTGGGAGTCGTTCACAAAAGACGAATTTTTGAACTGCCCTTTCTAATTTCTAATACGAGAATCACCATAGTCACGCTATCTTTGGCAACCCGTTTGAGAATATCGGATTTTACAAATTCCCAGGTGCCGTGCGAGTCTAGTGACGAAATGGTGTAATAGAATTCGGTAATAATGAAGTTTCAGATGAGTTCATTTTGTTTTTGAAGTGACACACCGACCTAACTTTTAGAATAAATATGTCTTCAAACAAAATACATATCGACAACATTGATTGCTGAAGTTACTTTCGTACAATCGCTTTCTAACACAAATATAAGTTTGCAATGGGAAACATATTGGCAGCATATCTAAAAGTAGATTTATATTTTTCAGATTCAAGACGCCTGTTTGCATTGAATTTTCTTGAGAATGTTAATACTTGCTTGAAATATTTCCTATTTCGAACTCCTCATCTGCACCGTACAAACAATTTCGAAAAAAGGGTGAGCATGAGGTGTTGGGTAACTTTATATATTAACGGAACATTAAACCGTAAAGCTTAATTTAAATCGAAGTATATCGAAGAATACAGATAATAAATGCTTTTGAAAAAAGGACACACAAACTTAAGCGAAAATTATTACACTCCGTGATGAGTTTTCATTTTTTCGTTTAATTTTCAAAATTTATTGGTCGGATGACTAACATGATACATCTTCTTACTGATTGTTAATCATTGTAACAAGCAGAACTAATTTACAGCGGAGGTGTGACACAGATTTTTCTTCAACTCACATAATGATTTCACCCAAGCTTTCAGCTTCGATGTACAATAACATATACTGAGAAGTTATACATTAAGCATGATGCCATTCGCCCCAGCACAAAACGAAACACATCTGAGATCAGCTGATTAACTTTGAATTTGCTGAGCACCAGACCCTACGAGTCAACACATAGAGCTGAACATCGCCAGCGAAGGGGTGGTCATTTATGCACATAAAAAAAGGAATACAGCCTTGAGGGGGACCAGCGATTAAACTCAATAGGTTGGAGCTACAGTCGTTAATCATTGCCTTCTCTTTCCTACTTACAACTGCAGCTTATGTCGAGTGCCTTGGAAAAGTCTAGCAACAGAAGAACTGTAACTAAACCTTTATCTAGATTTGCCTTTTACATTTACATTACATTTGCCGATAGTGTTGCTGAACGTTATGAAGCGAGAACTCCGGATTCGATAGCATCGACTTGTCCCCCGACTGAAATGCGAGAAGGTAATAAATCCAGCTAAACAAAAAACTGAAAAGAAAACTTACAAAAGTCATTATCTTTCTCTTTCCATCTGAGACAAGAGGGGAGGAACATAGCCTCCTTCCATATCATTCATTGTGTCTCTATTTTTTTGGATTTTCTGATTTTTGTTTCGTGATTGAAATCGCGGCTGGATTAACGCAATGTTTTGTTCAGTAGCGTAAATTCTCATTCTTCAGAGATCGAAGAAAGTAATAATACAATTTCATGAGGCACTCCAATGTTTCAGAATGAAAATCGATGATACACGACACAACGCTTCAAAGACGCTGACTGTTTCCAAATTTCCTTCATTCAATCATAAAATCACTTATTACCCAGTTTTTCTTAAGACATGCACATTACATACACAGAGCTTTATGTGTTTGGAAAATACAATTTGCGATAAAGGGAAGGAAGCAAAAATTGTATTTCAATTTCCTATACAAATTTGGTATCACATAGAAAATAAGTCATTCATTGTGTTGTATTAGAGCTGTTGCTTTTTGTTATAACCATACAACGGCGTAAACACATAAAACACCACCAGTGTTATGTGCTTGTGCTATGTACAAATTTACTCTTTAAACATAAACAGTTTTCCAGTGACCAACTTTATGTCACAGTCTTTTGGTAATACTCGCAGAGAGATCTGCGATATTTAAGGTTTTTAGAGTATGGTTAAAGCAAACAAAGTGGTTTTAAACAAAACCACTGACAAATTTTGGAAATTCCTACCAACTATTTATCTGTCTACTTGAAAATGTTGATTTTCGTTTGGTGTCGTAAAATATTTGTATCTGTAAGTGTACAGGAAATGGTCGCTCTTTAGAATACATTGAATAAAATTTCTTGTATAATTATTTACAAAATGAATGTATTTTTTGGATGTCGGAAGAATGTATAGTTGTATCCGATATTAAACAACGAAATATGTAAATTGTACAATCTGATTTAAAACCCCCAAGAATTTGTTACGAGTTTGAAGTTGTGTTTAAAACTTTATGGAAATCGGATGCAAGTTTTATTGCATTTTTAGAGCAGCATGTAACTCAGCTGAATAAAATCTTAAAAATTGGTTGTAAAGTTTCCAATATCAACTAATGTCTACTAAAAGATACGAAAACGACGTCCGCTCTTTTTTGCCATTTTTAGAGCCCTCCCTTTCCCTCGTTCACTACTTCGCATTCATTATCGCCCAAAGCGGGTGTTAGGTTTTACTCTGGGCAATATTAGACGTAACAATTTCCCAGATCATTTAAAATTAGCCGATCTTCATTGCAGTGAACTGCCGTGCAGTGATTGTCCTTTCGATGTTTCTTAATTTCGTGCCTTTTTTGCTGCCAAAACTATGGTTTACATGATGGATATCATGTGGTGGATACTTACTAGGTAGTTGTATTCTCAGTAACCTGCTGCTGGGAAGAAGCATAGAAAAGTATATTACAGTGGACCCTGCGAAAGTAGTTCATTACATGAGAACAAAATTTTTTATAAGAGCCAAACTCACGAGTATTTTTTTGATCAACAAGCTTTGAAAACGTTATTTTGACGAGTGAAGAGCTTGAATATCCGCGCCGAAGGCGAGGTATGTAACTTCACGAGTCAAAATATTAGTTTTCAAAGCGTGTTGTTCAAAGTAACACGAGTGAGATTGGGAGTTCTCAAAATTGTGTCCGAAGTATTGAATTATGTACCCCTCACGAAAACCATGCATTACATGTAGGGTCTTTTTTACCTCACTAGCGAAAACAAAAGTTTTACCTCACTAGTGAAAACAAAAGCTTTACCTCACTAGTGAGGTAAAACTTTTGTTTTCAGTAGTCTTACCTCACTAGAGAAGTAAAAAACACACTACGTGTAATGATGGTTTTCATAGGTAGTAAACATACATGTAATACGCAACTTTCGGATAGGATAGCCAATAGATATCTTCTCAAATATTCAAGCCTTTGTCTCGTTCTGCTTAACCTTGTCAACATCTTGTTCGAACTTTTTTTTTGCACACAAAATTCAGGTCACGGTCTGACAAAACAAATTTCTGTAAATTTTTAATTTTTCGCAATCATCATCATAACACTTTATAGACCATTTAGTACCTTTCGGAATGGGATCCTTCTGCCGCATTTCCTGAATTATGAACCACGCCATCCTATCACCAGCCAAAGAAACGGTGAAAGTCCGTTAACTCCTAAATCTGAATTGATGGAATCTGGATGGAATGGAATGGAAATCGTACGAGTGTACTTCTGTTAAAATGGCCACTGGAAAATTTTGGCAATTGGAGAAATTTAAATAATTTAACAGGACAACCAACCTCTCAAGCAATGGACAGAAATATAATGCGGATGACGTATCAGATCTGCAATACGTTTAACTGGTGATTCCGCTGCCAGGATCTGAGAACCATCATTTTATGCGGCAGATGAGCAAAAAGTGCAAGCCACACCGATCGTTTCAAATATTACTCATGAAGGATAAATCAAAAGTGCTCTTCTAATCTTCGTTATTTGGTATCGGAATGAAGTCCGATCGGTGTTGCTTCATTAGTAGATCGATAAAAAAGAAGAAAAAAGTAGAAAACAAAGAAAAAAAAATTTTGTCGAGAAGCGGTTTCGTCAACCTGACGATGAGTCAATTACAGTTGTAATTGTATTTCTTTGCAAAAAAAATTACGATAGCAACAAGTGACACGATGATTCGATGTGACAATTGCACAATAAACAGACGGGAGAAAGGCTTCTTCTGCAACCTCCTCGCTCGATTCGGTGATCTGTTCGCTTTCAATTTTCTCAACCTTTTTTGATTTCGCTTTCTTCGGGTTTGTCGCTTTCGATCAGAAAAACGTTGGCCTTCCACAGCGCTATTTTATCACGAAGCTTTATGAGATGATGGAGCGCGATACCCAATTCGATCAAATCAGCTTCTTCAATATACTTCAAACATCGAGGTCAACCTGGTTGCCTTGATTAAATACCAAAAAAAAAATCGCAAAATGATTGACAAAAACGACTCATCTACACACTGAATCTCCAACGAAACGATAATATGACGACAATTCAACTCTTTTTAGTATTGGTAATCACACACGATTGGCGCGTAAATATCAAGTAAATTAGTGACGTCAATAATCAGATCACTTCAAGGACACTAGAAGCTTATAAATCCCAAGTAAAAATTAAATCCTTAAAAGATTGAAAAGAGGATCCTCAGGTCTCAATCTTGTCTAATGAGATTTGAGGATCCTGTTTTTGATCGTTTGAGTTACGCGAAAATTTCAACTGAATTAAATGTTACTTTTCCGCTTATCTTTAAAAATAATTCTTGTCAAATCCGTTAACTCGAAAGATTCGAGAACCGTTTTTAACGTCAGCCCCTAAATTTAATTTTTTTTTTTTTAATTTTATATTCAATTAAAACAAAACGTTCACACTTTTTTTTTCATTTTTCTTTATATATAAAAAACTGGTGCCTTGTTGGAATTCCAATATGTCTGAATCCTTCAGCGAACGACTTTACAATGACCTCTCACTCGATTAAAACAATGTAGAGGACATATTACTGCATTACGAGCTGCATGACCCACACAAACGATCTAATTAATTTGAGCAATTCAAGTTCGGCGGGATTTTCAACTTATAATTATTTTCTGAGACGTAACTTGAACCTAAATCATATCACGTAACTGCGTAATTTTATTGTAATGATCGATGGTATAATTGAATTCGTAATATTTTTTACATGTTTCTGCCCGGTAAATGCGTCATTACCTCGTCGCAAGCGACTCGGAAGACGCATTTACCGAGCATCAACATGTAAAATATTGTACGTAAGTGCTTCCAAATAGTTGTTTTGACTCGCAGGATTACAGCATTCGCCTTGGGCTCATGCAGCAACCTTCCTACGAGTAAAAACAATCAATTTGGAAGCACATACGTAATATACTATTAACAATTTGTAATTTATGTCATAATTTATCACGATGTCCGTAATATTTGTAATTGGAAATTGACGACATTTTAAAATTACGCGTAATTTAAATTTTATTACGAATTCAATTACGGTATGTCTCTCTGTGTAGCATTTTACCATTAGGATTTCTTCTGGTGCTAAATATATCTCCGTCTAAAGTTAGACTCAGATATTTGAATACAGAATTCATCGAATATGGGTGACGTCATATTTGTCATTCTTTTTTGTACGATTCGTTGCGGCACCAAATCCGCAAGTACCCATATTCAGAGTTCGGATTTTTTTGATTGATTTTCGAAAAATCATGATTTTAATAAAAAATGATGCTCATAAAAAATTGAGTATCACAAAATTTCAAAAAAATGATTTTTTTTTTTATTGGTTTATTTTTCGTTTCAGATGAAACTAAGTTCATTACATTGACTTTTACAGAAAATCATTTTTTTCGAAAATCATGATTTTTTAATCATTTTTACTCAAAAATCGTGAGCATCACGCTTTTTTTTTTGATGCTCAAATTGATTTTGATTTTCAAAAAATGATTTGATTTTGATTTCCGAACCCTG
>CM055406.1:30829744-30851581 GCA_029228625.1 Pseudolycoriella hygida | reverse complement strand
CGTCATGCCTAGAAATTATTATTCATGGGTTGTTCGGGCAGATTATTATATTTCGCTCATAATTATCTAGCTACGGCCCTGTGCGTGAATGAAACCAACAAATTTTAATTTAAATAATATTATTGTTACAGTGTTAACATCTTAGAGTGTAAGATTGTCAAAAGCGTATTAGTATGAATAAATTATTAGAAGAAAGGTCTATTTTCCTCTACCAGGTATGCTCGGCCACTCGCCACCACCATTACCGCAACGACTGCAAACACAAACAGGCCTTCCACGATATTTGCATGAACCAGTTCCACAATTTTGAAATTTACAACTTGATATGCAAGCTCCTTGAGCTACCTTCGCACCAACCGGTCCGTCGTTCATTCGGGCACAACTGGTAAATATAAGTTGAGCCGAGCTGGTCGTCGCTGACGGAAAATGTAAAATGGTAAAAAATGTAGAACTTATTTTAATTAAAATGTCTTACCTAGGATGACTAGGCATGCCAAAACTACTGTAACTTTCATGTTGCTTTTCAAGAAATAAACTGATGTGATCTAATCAATGAAATGCTTTCAATTGACTGATATCAGTTAATTTCGAATTATTTATATGAACACCATTTTGCTTGAGGATTCCCCTATAACAGATAAAATTAAATATGTTGGTTGATACTTCCCTGTGAACTTGTATTACAATATCTTTAGACCCGTACGAAGCACGCGTCTATTGCGTTTACGACGATAGTAGAATTTAGACCCAGTAGTTCGTGCGGTTGGTTTTGGGGTCTAAATAAGAGTAATCTGCAAAAACAAAGATTCGTCTGTCTGTCAACACGATAACTCACGAAAACGTCGACCGACTTTCAAAATCTTCTTTCTCTGAAAGGCAGTCAGAAAAGTGATCTTTAGATTGAATTTCGAAGTTTGTTTTGTTTTCAAATTAAATTGAAGACACACTATAGCTCAGTTTAAAGTTTGTTTGTTGCCATTTCGTCAATTTCCAATGCATTTTACTTATCGGCATTCCTTGCAACAAGAATCGACTCAACGACGTACGGGTCCGCGAAGCATGTGTTTAAATAAAGTGAAGAGTTTATTCCAAGAATTTTAAAGTTATCTATTCATAATAATTTAATTTGTCAGTTAACATTCATTTGCAATGTCACTCAATAGGTAAAACATGTTTTTTTAAAAAAAATCACAAGTCGCTTATCTTTTCATTTATAGATTGACTTTCTTTATTTAATCGCGCAATTCTAAGCGTGTAGTAGACGTAGTAGATCACATTGTCATACTTTGGTAACGCCAATGTGTGATTTTAACTTTTCGATCCATTTTTTCTGTCATTTTCGAAATGTAAAAGGATCGGAATGTTCTTCTTGTTCCAATTATTTATTTTGTTCATTTTATTTGAAAAAAGGATATGGTTTCGAAACATAAAAAATTGTTTAAAGCAATTATTTTCTCTTTCGAGCAAAATTAAATTTAATTCAATGAAATAAAAATTAAACAAAGTTAAAATAAAACACAAATAACACATTGATTTGAAACTAGAACTTTTTAATAAAAAAAATTTACTCTGCTATATTTTCACTATATTTCGCTTATATTTCATGAAAAGAATTTGTGTTTTTAGGCGGTCGTTTTAGGTACATTCGCATTTTGAATGTGTCCGGCTTCATAGCTTGCCGCTTGATATTATATCCGGCACAGACGAAAACAATTATATATATATATATATGCTATATATATGCTCTATGCTATATACGTTATATATATATATATATGCTCTGACAGGTTAACTATACCTTCTGTGTGATTGAATCACCCTACTTGAGATCAATTCTTTTACCTCCAAATTGTTTAAGCCGTACCAGTCATCTGGTCGTTCGATTCGGATGATATATTAAGCGAACTTGTCATAGTCTAGTCAAGCATCATATTATGATGGATAATACTTTTCAAGTTTTTATGCGAAGCCAGTAGCCTCTGTGAGCAATATGGGTGGAATTGTGTTGGGATTTGTATAAGAAACCTTTCTTCTCTTCAAAAGTGGTGCTGTCTCCCTCTAAATCTTGTTGCATTGTTTTCAGTATTTGCCGGCGGGGTCAAGGAGCATTCCTGTTGCTTCTTTGAATGGTTGAAGTATTTTCAATGAATTGTCGACTTTTCCTCTCTCCTCATAGTGTTACAGCTTGTGAATATACCGTAAGTAAAAAGGTTCTTTTTCGGCAAATCTATGACTTTTTTGAATTTTTCCTCGAAGTCACTATCGTCATCATCATCATATTCCTCAGCAATGCCATCACTGACAGCACAGATCAATGCTTGACATGACAAGCTTAGAACATGAGCTAAGCAATAATTCTTAGAATCGAATGTGACTCCAGAATCAAGAAGAGGTTTTTCTAATTTTATCTAGTTCAGCTGATTTTTCTACGAAGTGTAGTTTTTATGTTCGATTTATTTTCTTTATATTCTATTATTTAAACTTTTGTCGTTTTGACACATAAAATCCTACAGTCGTCATTTCCACGGAAAACGTAGCTGCATTGATCAGGTCTATGAAATGTTAATTTTCTGTCAAAGTAAATGATTGATTACAACAAACAAAAATTTAATGAGCTTATTCCGAAACTCTTTACTTGAAATTGCAGTTGTAGCTTCTACTTTAGGTCGACTGCCACCCTGTTTTTCTCGTAAGTATTCAGTTTTCTTTTTCCGTGCCATATAATTTATCAAGGATCTGGGCCCTAGCCCTTAGGTCTTCTGCAATTTATTAGCATTTGGACACAATTTTCTTAAGTTTCATTACCTTAAGCTGTAAACGAATGCAAAAAAATCGTACATGACTGGCATATAAACGCAAATCTTCGCCATATTATCTAGAATTAAGATGTGCGCCAGATGTTTTTTCTGCGGCTCATCGTTTTCTTCGGGGCTCAAATGTAAAGAATTACATATGAATTTTCCAGATTATGTACACTCCCAGCACTAATACTAAGAGCCATGATTCTCAGTGTGTTTCGTATTTTTAGACCCGTACGAAGAACGAAGTTCTTCGAGAAGGGGTCTTATGCGTTTACCACGACGTTTGCAAACACCCCAATTTCGACCTGGGAGAAGGTGGAGAGCATCGATCCTGGTGCTTAGATGATGAATCAACAATAAAAACGTTGTCCGTCCGTCCGTCACTCAACTCAACCGATTTTCAAAAACTTTTATGGGATTGCATCTGGGCATTGTCGGCCCAAGGGCCGCCGAGCTAGGGCCGTTTCTTTTCCGATTTTCATAATTTTTTTTGTTTGAAAGATCTGGGCATGGTCGACAATTTATGGAAGAAACTTTTTTAAATTTGAGTCCTTGAACCTAGATAGGGTACTAAAAACGAGTCTCTGTTAGGGCTTTATGTGTTTTTTGTACATAACTCGAGTAAATGTTTTTCGATTTTCATCATTTTTTTTTATTTGAAAGATCTAGGATGGCCGACAATATAAGGAAGAATCTTTTTTAAATTTGTGTCCCTGGATTTAGCTTGGGCACTAAAACCTAGTCTATGCTAGGGCCATACATGTTTTTTGTACATAACTCGAGTAAATCTTTTCCGATTTTCATAATTTTTTTTTGTTTGGAAGATCTGGGCATGGCCAACAATTTATGGAAGAAACTTTTTTGGAATTGAGCACTAAAAACGAGTCTCTGCTAGCGCTTTACATATTTTTTGTATATAACTCGAGTAAATCTCTTCCGATTTTCAAATTTTGTTTGATCGAAAGGTCGAGGTTTATCTCCCGTTTTATGGCAGAAAATGTTTTGATAAGAAACCCTTGCACTCAGTCAGGACCCTAAAACTTAGTTTTTACTTGGGCCCAACGTGTTTGCTTACAAAAATTGGATAAATCCTAATTGATTTTGTTGATTCTTTTTCTATTTGAGAGATAATCGAGTACCGAATTATATTCAAAAACAAATTTGGACGCGGTGCCTTTGCTTAGGGCTGAAGTAGGCCTCAGGTCTGTCCTAAGGTCGACCCTAACCAAGAAATTTTTTTTTGCTATGTTGCAGAGCAAATTGAGGGAAACATTTTTGTCTATGTAAGTATGTGTCCGAGGCATTTCGTTATGGCCCTAGGTCGGTCCTAAGGTCTGCCCTAGACAAAAAAATGTTTTTTTTTCTTTGTTGTAGAAAAAATTGAGGTACATTTTTGTCTGTTTGGGGGTCAATTTTGTATTTTCGGAAGGTTTTCGGACGGGTTTTTCAATATTGTCCTCTCGGCAATATCCAATACAATTTAATGTGGACGTAATTTCATACATTTAAGAGTTAAGTCTTTTCGTAACATCAACTCTGTTTGCCACATCTATTCTGATACGTACGGGTCCCTTCATATGTTTTTTATCAAAATAACTAGGTTTTATAGCTCGAAGTAAATGAAATTTTTTTTACTTCGCTTTATTGTGAAACTGCAATTGTGCCCGGTCATCAACGGACTGTTAGACTACACTAAATGCGTACGTCAACACTGCTATTGTAAATAACTTTGCTGCGTAGACCCGCACGATTCGCGGAACTTCTATGTATCATTAACGTCTCAAAGTATTGTTCTGAGTTGTGTAACATAGATAGAACCATTCCTCGTTATGTGATCATTTAGGATATGTGTTTTAACCTAAAGTGTAATTCTTATTAATTGCAACACACAACAACGTGCAAACGATGTCTTTCACAATGACCAAGAACGAATTAGACAAAGAAAAACTTAAAATGACTCCACTGAAATAGTAGTTTTTGATACAAGTTACGTAAGAAGGTAGTTTTGCGCACTAGATGCGAGATTGCCGACACGAGCCAAGGGCAAGTTTGGCAACAGATCGTGTGCGTTAAACTACTAGCATACGTAACGTGTATCAAACAGCAATTCATCGACAAAAGACGTGCTTTTCACTGCGTTTTTCCACTTGCGAAAATTTTGTAAAAACAGATTTTACGCACTAGTGCGATAAAGTTTTATCACACTGGTGCGATGAAGTTTTATCACACTAGTGCGTAAAATTGATTTTTACCTTAGTAGTGCGTAAAAAAAGTTTTGTCGCATCAGTGCGAAAAGTGACCTCATGCGACGCGCGAAAAGCGCTTATGAAAATCATTCAAAATCAGAATTACACAGCCGCATGTATTGCACAAAACGATTAGACTTTGATTTGTAACGCTGACACAGCGTGAGGCAATAGAATACTATTGTTTAAACATTTAAACAATTCGTAAACATTTTTTCAATTTTCTTTTGCTGCGTTTTTAAAAGGGAAAGGGGACCTTTTTCGTTTTTGGACCGAGCTTAATGATTTAATGAAATATGCAGATAATATTTTATTCTTATAGAGTGTAAAATAGTTAAATCACATCAGTACGAATACATTTTTAGAAGAATTTTTTTTATTATCCTTGCCCACTAGCCACTACCTTTAGCACAAAGACTGCAAACACATATAGGTCTTCTATTATAACTGCACGAACCAGTTACACATTTTTGAAGTTGACAACTTGATACGCAGGCGAACGTTGCTGACTTCCACCCATCATAACCGTCATTCATTCGGGCACAACTGGAAAATACAAGCTGAGCCGAACTTGTAGTCGCTGACATAAAATGTAGAATAGACACCATAGATACCAGCAGCCGAATCGCATGTTAGGCACAGAAAACGACAATATTTTTTTAAAAAATCCTTCGAATTTTATGACTTTTAATAAAATGTCTGATGTTTAGAAAATTAAACTTTAACAACATAACACGGGCTACATTCACAACTTGCTCATATGTGCTTTCGTCGCAGATTGATAATATTAACAAAAAATAAAAATTATTAACGATTCCCGCATCCCCCTGAGTAGCAAATATACCAAGAGAGCCAAAGCTTTGCTCGAATTCGAAACTTTTGCAAGCGTCTGTTGATTAATGAAAATTGGAAAAATTTCGAAATCATCAATCAGCAATGCTGCACACATTTTCTTCATCACAGTCAACAATCTGCAATCTCGCTTATACGTTGATTCTGTCACAAAATCGTAAAATCGACGATGCAAAAACTTCCTTTTCTTATCAGATTTTGAATGATGAATCATGAAACTATAACAATAAATGTATTTTGTCTATGGCGCATTTTGTTGTTTGTCCTAATTTTTTATGTACATGCTTTGATTAATGATAATTGTAATCTCATTGTACAAACGAGTACAGGTCATTGTGTTTATAATTTTTACAGTTGAAAAGAAATATTTTAGTCTTTCTAGGTAATGGCATTACAGAATTTTTATTTTTGTATGCTGTTTAGAGTGGAATTTGGGATAATGCTAGTCGGCATGCAACGGCATAAAGCACAACGTTTAACTAGGAAGACGGTGAGTGGGTTGAAGGTAAGTCCTTAACCAGAATCAAATGTTTAACACAGCCGTCCCTTGTCTGATTCCTCAGAACCCCCTCCCTCCTAAAATTAGACGTCATTTATGAATTTTTAGGTCTTTTTCTATAGAAAAAATACCCTATTTTTGACACTTCGTCCGTCCGTCCGATGTCTGTGTTCCACTTATGGCACAAATATTGCAAAGCCAGCTATGAGTTGATAGTTCAAAAATTCACTCACCACAACCACAACACGCACAAGCTCATGAGGCCCGCCTCACATAGTGCATAATAGTAGCAGCGATGGCAAATAATTGTTAGTTGGCAGCTGGCAATATATAGTCTGTATTTGATAGCTTGACTACATGAGAAACGTTCTTGCCAGCCACATTTGTGACCAATACAATATCATCTGTGGCTCCAAGCTACAGTCATATTTAATTCATCGTTGTATGACCGACATGTATCGCTTCAAGTTAGTCCACTGACATGTATACGAGATGCAGCGACGTACTCTTACAGCAAGACAGAAAACAATTTCGTAACTGCATGAGCCATGAAAATGATAGCTGCAAATCAAGGTTAAATGGCACTCTTAGCATTCAAAATTTAGCGCCCTCCCACCATATGCACATTTTCAAAAATATTTTGATCGTTTTGACGTATTTTTATTTTGACTATAATAGACCATTATGACGGGGAACTTTTCATTGTTCTACTTTGAGGAATCTTTTTTTCTACTATGAAGAAAGTGTGCTCTTTTGTTTAGCATTGCCCTTCATAAAGTTCTACAAGACTTTCCACTGCAGCAAACATATTTTTATGGAACCAAAAGCAAAAACTTGCTTCCGAGTTAAACTTATGGTACTTGGATGACGGTACACTGAGTGGTTCCATCCATAATTGAAGCGACCCAAAGACTAAAGCAAGAATGTTAGCAGTCATGCAAAAGAATCAAGTGGCAGGCTACAAACGTTTCCATCGCCTCATTTGGGTACGTTACAAGGTCTATTGCACGAAATGCACGAAATTCACCAAAATCGAAAAAAATACACAAAAAATTCACAAAATTGACGCGTAAATTAAGCAAATTTCTGCAAATTTTGTGAATTTTTACGAATTTCTGTGAATTTTGGCTAATTTCTGTCCATTTTTTGCGAATCAAATTCACCATAATAGACCCTCATACGTTAATGGATTTGGACACTTTGAGAATTGCAGCGGGCATCCGCCTTGGAGCCGAGATATGTAAACGATACACTTGTATAAGTGGATATATTGTCGATAATTTGGGAACACATGAACTTTGTTGTATAACGAAGGAAACGTTTTTGCGGCACACCTTCTTAAACGATTTAATATCAAAAACAGGTATCGTAATGACAATATTACACCTTGGATGAATGGCAAGAGTTAAGTGTGGGACGCCACATGCGTCGATGCCCATAGTTAAGTGTACGTAACACGCTCAGAAATATTTTATTCAGCAAATAAGTTTTGCTATACAACGTGGAAACGTAGCTGCGATAACTGGGACGATTCCACTAAGTGCAAAAATGAAAGAGATTTTTTATTTAAATGGGTGATTTTGTCGGAAAATGTTGATCGCGGATTGTAAAATATAATGCTGACGAAATTATTCGGTCAGCACTCGTATTTATATCAGCCAATTTATAATTTAATAGCTCACGGCAATGTCGATCAATTTCAAAATAGAAAAAAGTTAATTCTTGAAAATTAATAAAGTGCCTAGTGGCAGAATTTAGCTAACACGCTAATAGCGTCTGTACAAAATGTTTGCTATTGTGTTTTCTGTGTTACTTGACATGTTCGTTAAAAATTTAAGATTTAGATTTACGTTGTTTATGGGAGTCTACAATAAAATACAATTGTTTTTGAGATGGGTTGTTAATGTGTTCCCTGTGAGTTTTTATGAATGCTGATTTTTCAAATCGAATTCGGCAGCCTCTTTAAATCAAACTTTTCGTAAGTATGATGAATAAATGTAGGAAACGATAAGATTTCCATCGAATAAAACCACAACTTTACGGCATAAAATTAACAATTTTATTGAGTTCCAATGATTATGAAATATAAGAGTTTACTTGTTCATGTATCGATTATGACTCTGCTTCTGCCTTTTCTCGATACAATCTAATTCAATTAAACAAAAGACCAAAACTGATTCTTATAATTAAATAACTCTTTGCCGATTACACCTGTACCTTATACTTTCCCACACGGCCGTCCTGCGATATTCGACTGACCTCAGGAGACTTTATTTTTCTTCATAGTAACCTTGAACCAACTTAACAAATTTGTCGTCCGCATATCGAACCGTTCCGATCATTTTCTCTTTGCCATTCATTTCTCCATTCTTACAATCTCGTGCTACGTGTGCAAAATCGTTGCACTTGAAGCACCGCTTACCCTTTGCCTGATCTGGACATGACTCTCGGTGATGACTTTTGGAGCCACAATTCTTACAACGATCGATGCATGACGTTATTTTGCCTTTGCGTGATTTTTCGTAATTCTTCAGCTTGAGTTTCAAATCGTCCAAACTGTTCGCATCATACAAAATCGATTTTTCGATTTTCTCCTCCGGCAACCCGTCAACGATGTATCGAACCATTGACTTCTCATCCACATTTGTACCAATTTTCTTCATGTCGTATAGGTACTCCAGATATGACTCTGCCGATGACTTCTTCTTAACCCGCAAATCTCGATGTATCTCATAACTCGTTCTCTCTTCCTTGAATTCCTCCTTCAATTTGGCCACTAACAATTGAAAATTGACGACTGCCTCTTCCGCCTCCACTGCTTTTCTAGCTGCTCCTTGTAACAGCTTTCGCGCAAACAAATATTTTTGAATGTCGTTCCATCCCCAAGTCGTTGCCACCTTCTCATAATGTTCCACCCAATCGTTTACCGTTCTCGTAGCCTCTCCGGTAAATTTCTCTAGCGCATCTTCCACGTCCTTGAACACAAAATTCGTTGCCATGCTCACCGAATCTTCAAATTTTTCGTCTTCGTTGTCGTCCTGTTGTTCTTCTTCTTTGTTGTACACCAAAATTGCTCGAAATATCTCTTCCGTATCTGCTTCCGTTAGTGATGCTTTCAGGCGATTCATCATATCGACTTTAACTTTGTAAGAAGCTGATAACTCACGACTTTTCAAAATTATACGGAGTTCTTTCGTCGTTAAGCCACCGATAAAATTATCCATGAGATGCGTATCTTTTCCCAACAATAGAAAAACTCGCACGACTGATTTCTTTTCAACAACGCCACGTGCTTAGAACAAACGACTCTTCTCGAAGGATCGGTTTCTTTTCGCTATTTAAACTAATAATTCAATTTCTCAATTACTTTACGCTTATCACTTTTCAAAACTTTACACTTTGCAAACTTATCGCTTCTCAAACTTAACACTTTTCAGTTCTTGACGCTTTTCATAAATCTTTACAAAATTTTGGCTTTTCAGTTCTCTACCACGTAACACTTTTCGATTGTCTTTACTTTAAACTCTTACATTAAATCACTGACCGGTTGAGCCCCCATGTAGGAAACGATAAGATTTCCATCGAATAAAACCACAACTTTACGGCATAAAATTAACAATTTTATTGAGTTCCAATGATTATGAAATATAAGAGTTTACTTGTTCATGTATCGATTATGACTCTGCTTCTGCCTTTTCTCGATACAATCTAATTCAATTAAACAAAAGACCAAAACTGATTCTAATAATTAAATAACTCTTTGCCGATTACACCTGTACCTTATACTTTCCCACATAAATGATTTTTCTTTTGATACTACTTACCAACCATAAACAAAGTATAAAAAAGAGCATTTTGTTGCTAAACGAATTTATGTTTGTTTGATCCCTGATATCGGTCTGATGAACAACAGCATTTTGCAACAACGATTTTCAGAATGGACATATTTCAAAACGATAAAGTTATTTGAATCTGATGAACCTTACTCTTTCTGTTACGAAAATCATTATGCCTAACTTAATATTGGAGTGAATGCACCTAAATGTTGAAAACAACAGTCCAATTAGGAACTCGTAGTCATAGTGGTTTTCATTAATATCTTACTGATAATGGGGTGCTGGTTGAGGAACATATGGAGGGTTCGGATTTGAATTAGGTGGAACAGGATTGGGCGGTAGACTATGTAAGGAATTGGAATAGTTATTAGGTGATCTTATGGAGAAGAATTAGGTTATTTAGTGCCGATTACGAAAAAGTTTTCCAAAGGAATTTTATTGTTCAAGTAACGGTCAGTGGATGGTTAAATAACCGAAGTGTTTTTATAACTGTGCGGTGAAGGTCTTTTCAGCATTGTAAGAAGGTTATTTTACCCAATAAGTTATTGGTTTTCCAATTGTTACTTGGGCACATATGTTTTTAAATTACGAAAGAAGCGGAAATGTACAAAGCATTTTAATTAATAAAATGTTTTTCTGAAAAACAACACTATGTACGTGCATTCTGAATAATTCACTATTCGCAGGTGTCTATGCAAATAGTATCGTTTGACGCTTTTTGTTGTAATTTCTTATTCTTATTGATTATAAATGATTAAATGATTAAAAATGCAAAACGAATTTTTCCATATGCCGTAGAACACTTATATGACAAAAATTAGTTACTTTATTGAAATGAAAGGTTAAAGACGCATTCACACCCGATAGTTTGGCCTAATTGCATAAATTGTAACTGTAATTCTACAAAAGAGGTTTGAAATGGAGATATCGAATAGACTTATAAAATGTTGATTATTTAGGAGTTCATTTGATGCAACGAGCTATTTCAAGTATAGCAACTCATTTGAAAATCGTCCTATGACCATTAGCCCACCACGACAACGAGTTATTAAATAAAACATCGCTCTCCATTTAACTAATATGGTGGAATACACTAATCTAGATAATTAATAAACCATTGTAATGGATATAGTAAAGTAGCGATGGAGTGAAGTCAAAGAATTTGATTCCCCAGGTGCAGTGAGGTGCTGCTAGTTGCAGCTATGTGCAGTAAGATGGAGCTACGTGCAGTGAGATGGAGCTACGTGCAGTGAGATGGAGCTACGTGCAGTGAGATGGAGCTACGCGCAGTGAGGTGCAGTAAGGCGCAATGCACAGACGGACAGGAGAAGCAACTTTCTAACTGCCATAGTTTTAGAGAAAATTTAAGAAGTGGTCATATACCATAATTGGGTCATTTTTCTCTAATACCATGAAACAAATTTTCTCTAAAATTTTATTCTCTACAACTTTGTCTCAGGAAGCAATTTTCTAACTTTCATAGTTCTAGAGATATGGGTCATCCCTCTCAATTCTACAAATTTAAGATTTTACGTAAAACCCTAAAAGACTTGTTCCCTAAAATGTAATTCTCTACAACTTTGCCTTTGACAGTAAATCTCCATATTCCGTAGTAAAACCAACTGCTTCGTATAGTGCCATTCCATTGGTCCCAGTGCCCATACCACTGACCCAATTTCCACAAAAAAATTTCCTAGTTTTGTGAGATCAAATGACACCAAAATGAACAATTTCCCTGCTATACTTGCTGTAATATTTGCGAAAAAGTTTCACCGACGCTCGGAAAACCATGTTTTTGGTCACTTTTTCAACCACACCTCCGGAACCACTTGACCGATTGTGCTAATCTTTGAACTTGAATCATGGGACGTATGTACCTTTCAGAGTGATCGGTGCAGCCGTTTTGAAAAAGATGACGGGACGGACAAATGGAATTTTTTCCGCTGATTCGTCATCTCAAGACAATATTAAATGAATCCACCTTACTCCCGTCTCGATCTTTCTCATATAAAATAAAATTGTTTGCGGAAAACGTATAGGACCTGTACTTTGTCCGGGTCCAATTAAGTTGGAATTAGATTTTATTAATGAAATCCGGACATCTTATGATTTCGAAGATAGAGGCAGGCAGCTGGAAAAAATTCTTTGAATATGGAATGAATTATTGACTGTCGAAAATGCTCTCTCTTGTAAGCACTGAAGCACGTGCTCAGCTGCCATAGTTATTTGTGTATCTGTTTTGGACGACTGTTTTTAGGCAATTTCGCGTGCGAAAGTGCCTAAAATCAGTCCTCCAAAACAGATACACAAAAAATTTTTCATGCAGAGGTTCAAAATCGAGAGAAAATTTATAAAATTTCCTTCGATTTTGGCCCCGAAGCATGAAAACGTTTTTGTTTTTCAGAAAGTGGCGAATTCCAACAAGAGCGAAAGTTGGAATTCAATTTTCTCCCCAAGTGTAACACCATATTATTTGTGCCTGCGCGTGAGAAAACGAGTGTTTCCACGACAAATTGTTCTTTCAGTGTAACGTAAGAGCGGTGAGAAAATAACTACTTTCTCACCGGCAAGAATATGTATAACTTTCTCACCGCTTTTGCGGGGACAAAACACGAGTTCCCTCACCACATGAAAATAATCTGTTCCAGCTTTTAGCTTCAAAATCTTTAGATCTACGTATATTAGGGGTTAATTTTCCCATACAAATTTGGACACCCCTAACGTATATTTTTATTAAAAATTAATTCCAACGCTACTTGCACAATTAATAACTATTATCAAAATACTTAAAGATTCATTGTTGTTCCATTTCTGTCAAACTCTTATTTTTTCTGTTTTATACTCGAGTATGAAAACTTAAACAGCGGTCAGGAACACCCTTATTAAATAATCAACACACTTCAACACACTTCAACCAAGAGCATGCATGGCTTCTATCTACCTTGCAACTTAATATTTTAAATAAACTTGAGTTGTATTTTGTTAAAAGTGGGTGAGATAACTCATTTATTTGAAACTCAAATTTTTAACTTGAAGAAGGTAAAAAAACAGACTTTCGTTATTGCAACCAAAGACGGATAGAGTAGCACTTACGCAAATACGCAAAAGAATAATTACTTAATCGTTCTCTCTAATTGGAAATAAGTCTGTAAAGTTTTTCTTAATCAAAGCTAATAAAATATTAACAACATTGCGGAGGTTTTATGCTTTTGATTTATGGCTGATGTACATATTGTAAGGTATTCTTGCACACATTGGTGCTGTAAGCTAAGATAAGTAACTCTTACGCTCATCAAAATGTTTCCTATATAGTACTGCTGCTTTACAGAGTGACGTATCATCGGGGTTTTTACGTTTACCACGTCGTTTGTAGCCAGTGAATTCCAATATTGAGAGCTTGTGTTCATATTTTAAGGCAACGCATTGGATGCGAAAAACCCCATTACTTTACGTGTACAAACAAGATTCATCAGCACCAGTCCACTCTAGTTATCATGTTTACTAACACATTTTTGACGAACTTCGTTCTTCGTACTGGCCTAAAAAGAAAAGGAATTTTAGGATTACATATAGGCATTTCTGGGCCAAGGGCCGCTGAGCTAGGACACCCTAAGTGGTTGCTTCACCTTGGTTCTCTTTGATACTACGGTACACCTTGCTTCACCACAATGCACCACGTTACAACTCTGAATTTCTTGCAACTCTATGGTAATTCTGGTGCAATACAGCATGCCTTGGTGCAGACAAATGATATTTGTCCGACACGACGGTAATGTGTGGGGTTTCGGCTTCAGGAAAGGGAAACAGAATGGTGTCGAAACTTATAGAATGTAAGTTTCTAGAGAAATTCATAAGTTTCGCAAATTTCAAATGTTGAAAATTTAAAAAATGTGTCCATAAAATACACGCAAATTCCAAAGACAGAGTGTAGAAAGTAAGAGCGGCCACGCCACATACAACCACGCACACGTCTATTTCATACTATTAACTACTAAGACCCAACTTTTCACATCACATCACATCGTTTTGATTTGATTTCAATTTCGACTTAGTTTTAATAAATGATGTCAGTGAAATTTTATGCTTGTATGCTGCAATAATACAGCTTTTAGCATTTCTTTGACTTTATTTATTTGTTGAAAACTTTGTCTTCATGGAAATATTCCTCCTGGAAATTCTGTTTTGTCATAAGTCCAAAATTGTTGAAAATGCCTAAATGTTAGAAGTTTATACTTTTCCCAAAGTTTCGTGACTAGCGGCGCTTCGCCAATCTAGTTGAATGAAAGGTTATGAGATATTGGGTCAATTTTTCCACACTACATCAAGCGAATTAAATTACTGTCAGATAGCATCTAGCAAGAGAAATTATTATTTCCACATTAGAAAGACGGACAACAAAACTCTTTTCAAGTACGCTCAAAGCGACGAAGAACGAATCCGCTTAAGTACATACCTCGAGTAAATCTCTTTCGATTATCAAAAATTCTGCTTTAATCGAAAGGTCTGGGAATGCTCAACATTTTATGGAAGCAAATTTTATAATTACAAGCTCTTGGACTCAACCAGGGCCATAAAACTGAGATTCTACTAGGACTCAATGTGTATTTCGGGTAAAGCTTATCGATTTTTTCCTAAAAACTAATTGAAAAAATGATTGTGGAATCGAATTTGGATAAAATCGGTTGAAAACTTTCGAAGTTACGGTCGAAAAAGTGGTGAAAAACGTGGTTTTTATGAAAGTCAGTGAAACTTTTTGTTTTATATCTCTACGAAATTAGCCCGGAAATCGCGCTCTTCAAGGTCTTGAATGAAGGATATGGATTTCCAGAAAAAATATTAGAGAAAATTGGTTGTGTATGCACAACTCACGCTACGCAACCCTACACGATGATTGGTGATTTTTCATGATGATGTGAGGTTTTCTGTGCAATGTTGTAGAGAAAAAAGAGCCAAACATTTTTTTCCATGAAAGTATGGGTCCGAGACCTCTACTTAGTGACTAAGGTTGGTCCCAAGGCCGGCCCTAACCCAAAAAAATTAATTTGCTATGTTGTTGAGAGAACCTTTTTGTCCATTGAAGTATGTTTCCGAGGCCTCTCTTTAAAACTCGGTTCTAAGGTTGTCTAACCCCAAAAAATTAAAAACTTTTTTTGACATTTTTTGAAACTTTATTTTTAAATATTTTTTATTTAAAATTTGTTCTTACTCTCCAAACATCTTGTTTAAAAAACATTCGCGAAATGTTCTGCACCTGCGGTTCTTTGTCTTGGACCTTTAATTCTTCGATCATACTTTAGTCGGAATTAAGAACTTGTGAGTTGTGAGCTGACATTCATAGTCAGGCATGCTGAATTTGTATTCATCTGAATGTTAATATTTGGTTCACTTTTCTTCCATTCACACATCCGAAAACACATAAAGAACAATAAAAACCCTCAAGAAAATTTAACTTCATACAACAAGGTTGAATCATTGAAAATATATTGGAGCATGCACCTGCGTTGTAACTGTGTATTATACAAAAATCTCTATCTCATCCGCACTTTATAAACAAAAAAAAATCCCATTTGTCAACCGAACAATATACAAAACCCCGAACGAAATAGAATCAAACAAACAGAAATGTATTCTTGCAGATTTTTTTGTCAATCCCAATTCGCATTGAAAAGGTAAATTTCTGTACTTTAACAGTTTAAACCTTGCAGCTCAGTTTCATTTTTTTTACAATAAACCGCAGAAAGAGTGATAAAAATTCACAGGGTGTTATGAGTGATATTCATTTATGATTGATTCACAAGCAACCTCATAATATAATTAAAACTTTTCCTTTCCGTAATTTTTCATACGACAAGCTTGTTTTTGTGCTTTTTTCCCATACGGCTATATGAAGTCAATCCAAAATGAAGAAGAGCACTAACCAATTTAATTTTATTCTGGGAATTCCCTTGTTCGACCGCTTTTTATAAAACAAAATTACGTTGTGTTAAAAAAATTGCGTCACAAATGCCGGACCCATCAGCGGAATAATTTTTCAACACTTTCAGTTTTCAGACGCAAAAATTTAAATTTACCTTAAACAATCTACGCAATAGGAAACAAAAGTGGAACAAGTGGAACAAAAACTGAAAGTACAGAAAAATTGTTTCGTCGTTGGGTCCGGCATTTGTGACGCAATTTTTTTAACACAACGTACATTTGTTTTAAAAAAGCGCTGTAATTTTTTCAGTAAATTAGAACTTTGAATACAAACTTCTGCGTATTATCAGCGATATCGTCACCTCAAGCGATATCATTAATTTTGGAAGTAGACTTACGGACTGCGTCATACTCTACCTTTAAAGAGATTTTTGTTGTGATATAAGTCGTTTTGGAAGTTTTCAGTTTTTGAAAAAATTTCTATTTTTTGAAAAAAAAAAATTTCATAAAAGAAAATTTTCTTCGAAAAAAAATTTCTCCGAAAAAAAATTGTCTTCTAACAAAAAACTGTCTTTCTCGACGAAAAAATTGTCTCCGATAAAACTTTTCTCCAAAAAAAATTTTTCTACGAAAAAATTTTTCTTCAAAAAAAATGTTTCTCCGAAAAAAATTGTTCTCCGAAAAAAATTGTTCTCCAACACCTTCGGCTACCATAGGAACACTTCGTATCACCTTCGGCTACCTTCGGAATACTTTGTGTCACCTTCGCCTTCCTTCGAAACACTTCGTGTCACCTTCGGCTACCTTCGTAACACTTCGTGTCACCTTAGGCTGCCTTCGGAACACTTTGTGTCACCAATTCTTCCCACTGATGCAAAAAACTTTCCTGAAAAAACCAACTGTCTAGGTATTTTTGTACAGAATTTAGCAAAAAATCCAAGATGGCGTCACTTTGACAGTTGGCAGCCATTTTCTAATGATACCAAAAAATTCTCCTGATGAAACTCTATAACTTTCTAGAGGAAACCGTCTCTCTAAGTAGTGTCATTCCGGAGCTGAAATTAGAAAACTGAAAAAGTATAAACGAAAATCCAAGATAGCGCCGCTATGACAGCTGGCAGCCATCTTCTAATGATACCAAAAAATTCTCCTGATGAAACTCTATAACTTTCTAGAAGAAACCAACTCTCTAAGTGTTATCATTCACGAGCTAAAATTCGAAAACCCAAAGAAGCCTGATTATACCTAACAAAAATCCAAGATGGCCCACTATTGCAGATTTCTCCAAAAAGTCTCCTATCAACTCATAACTTTCCCTAAGAAACCAACTCTCTAAGTATTATCATTCCGAAGCTAAAATTCGAAAACCAAAAAAAACCTAATTTATTGCTTGGGAAAATTCAAGATGGCGCCGGTTTGACTGCTGGCAGCCATTTTCTTTAGATCCAAAAAAATTCTCCTGACCAAACTCTATAACTTTAAGCTGCTTATTTTAAAGTAATTCTGTGGGAAAAAAACTCAAAAGTTCGCCTATGTATGGCTCCTTAAGGGAGTCGTGTTCATTATAGAGAGATTTCATTACAGAGAAGTAATAGGTGTAATCAATTTGAAAATGCGAAAAATCATAAAATTAATTTATTTCGAAAAATATTTGCGGTTTATTTCATTTCTAAATTTCATAACAACCAAATCACTAACGTGTGAAGTTCATGATGGGATCACTTCCAATACAACGCATCAAACCTAAATAAAATATATCGCCGAACACACATGCATAATAAACAATGAATGAGTTGTTGTTGATTTTTACAACATCCATTGCCATTGGCGTCACTTTTCAAAGGGGTAAATAATTATTTTTACTCGTTGTCCCACCGAAAACTTGTCATTACATGTATATGTGCACCCCACGGAAATTATTCATTGCATGTCATTCATTACATGCTATTTATTACATGTAGCCCCCACCGGAAACTTCTCATTACATGTATATCTGCATGTAATGACGCGTTTTCGGTTGGGAAACCGAGTAAAGCAGCATACAGTGGGGAATGCTTAATAAGTCATCCATTCTGGATAATTTCGTGACACTCGCAAACTCATTCGTGTATTATTAAGCAACTCGGCTCGGGAGACAAACTACGTCAAAAAACAGTTTTCAAAGCTTTTTGTTTTGCTTTGCACCCTCTTGAGTTTGGCTCATTTCACAAAATTAATCCCTCATGTAATGACTTATTTCCGCATCCCCCACTGTAATCTGCTATTTTTTGTTTTGTTCATTATAGAGAGGTAGTTCATTATAGAGAAAGTTCATTATAGAGACACTGACAAATTGAACATTTGTTGTAACAGATTCGGCTCTCAATTCGCAGAATTTCAACAAATGAAGTAAATTTTCAAGTTGTAATGCGTTTTCTGTTTTCAAAGAGTTTACAGGTATCATCGGTTTTAAGTTTATTTTGTTCTTTCTTTTAGGGCAAGTTATATTTGGATGTATTTGTATGCGATGGACATAAATGAAACTTTGTCAGATATGGATACATTGTCACACATTGAATAATAGTTCTCAGCGGATCTATTACATTCAACCCCTTTTAAAAAATGTAGTACTGATATAACGGAAAAAGCTTTCTTATGTCGCGTCGTGTTTTTTAGTGATGGAAGGAGTATGTTTGGTTTGGTCACGGCCAATTCATCTGAGGTAGGAAAAATCTGTATGTTCAGAGAAGATATAAAATTCGGTTTAAGGGACGTTTCAGGAAAATTATGACACATAAAATCAACGCTTTTTCTGGAAAAATAAGTGACATTTTTCGGAGAAATAGAATATTATTCTTTTTTCGTTAATAATTTGAATTAAGACTGATCATTCCTCGCCAACCATTAATTTTACACTGTTAGATAGTTTGATATTTCGTTACACTTGCATTTACATTTGCACCTAGTCTAATTGTTACTTCCAACCTGAATAGAATATTATTGAACTAAATTTGATGTTGAAGTTATGTTTCGTATTCTGTGCCTGACCTGAACATTGAAAACTGAAGAAACTGTTTGCTCCAAGAGCGAATGCAGAATCTACTTTCTTAGCAGAATTTTTTCTGAGTTGATCAAATATGTTCTCGGCTATTGAAGCCATAAATGTTGGTAGATAATCTAAATAAAATAAAAAGCAACTTTGAGCGATGTCATTCAATAAGAAAACTATTTCCGAATGACGAAATAAACTAATAATTGTTTCATATAAAAAGTAATACAAAGTTATGAGCAATTCCTAGCGTAGATACTTCATGACAAGAAGACTTCGTTGAAAATATTTACGATAAACTCACATCTCAAAGATATCTGCAAAGGTTGATAAATAATTCGATAAAGTTTTACTTGAAATAACAAGAAGAAGGAGCCGTTGCATATTTCAACGTTTAACGTTAACATCAACGGGGATAAAAATATGCAAAAGTTGGAATAAAGTTATGAATGCATGCATCTGAGCATTTTATTTCATTAATTTCAGACAGGGCCTAATGTTTAAGAAGAAATTAACAAATTCTCTTCTCACAAGTCTTAAGGCACAGAAAATAACATATGCAAGGAACCCGTACGTATCAGAATTGATGTGGCAAACAGAATAGATGTTAAAAAGGCTCGAACGTATCTAAGTAAAGATTGCCTTAACTCTAAAGTATGTGCAATTACGTCCTCATTAAATTGGATTGGAAATTAACGAACGGGCAATATTGAAATACACGTCCGAAGCACGGGCGCAAAAAATCTCTCCAAGTCCTTAAAATAAGCCCAGAATTTAGAACCGACCTAGAGCACTTAGCACAGACCCATGGACAAAAAAGTTCGCCTCATTTTTCCCTACAACACTGCACAAAATACCTCATTGTCAAAAGAATATTCACGAAAAAAAGAAACAAATATCGTATTAGGTCACGTAGCGTGAGCTGGGCCCACACTAAGGACTATAAAGCCCGAACTACTCAACAGATTTTCACTAATTTAATTTTAATAATTTGCTGATGTCTAAATCTTTCCTTCAAAACCTTGAAGAGCGATTTCCGTTCTAATTTCGCAGTGATATAAGTGAAAAAGTTCCACCAATTTTCAAAAAATCACATTTTTGACCACTTTTTCGACCAATAACTTCTAAAGTTTCCGACCGATTTTGCCCGTAATCATAATAATGATTATCTTTCATCATCATCATCATCAAACTTTATAGACCGTTAGTACCTTCCGGTGTGAGGTCCTTCTGTCGCAACCCCAGATTGGTGAACTATCGTCCTCCATGCCCTCCTATCGCCCGCCAAGGAGATGGTTTGTTCGCCCAGAGAAAGTCCCCTAACTTCTAATCTGATTTAATTGAATCGATAAACCTTCTCCTTGGTCTACCCCTTGGCCTTACACCCGGGACTTGTGCATCCAAGATCCTTTTCGGTAGCCTGTTATTACCCATCCTTTGAACGTGCCCGAACCAGCGCAGACGACTGGCCCTTGCCGCCTCTTCCACTGACGAAATCCCTAAATTTTCCCTAATGTCGTCGTTCCTTATATGATTATCCCACTGCTCCCTCCTATTAACCTTCGCTATATTCCTAAGAACCCTCATATCATTATCTTTCAGGGGAAATTATTTTTTGAAAATCGGATAAGTTTTACCCGATTTATGTAGAAAAAACACGTTGGACAATAACAGAGATTCAGTTTTGAGGCCCTAGCTGAGTGCAAAAGCTCAATTAAAAAAAATTCTTCCACGAATTGCTCAGATATTTCAAAAAAAAAATTATGAAAATCGGAAAAGATTTACTCGAGTTATGTACAAAAAACACGTAGAGCCGTAGAGCAGACATTCGTTTCTAGTGCCCCAGCTAAGTCCAAGGACTCAAATCCAAAAAAAAGTTTCTTCCATGAATTGACGGGGCCATGCACAAATCTTTCAAACAAAAAAAAAAATTTATGAAAATCGGAAAAGATTTACTCGAGTTATGTATGAAAGAATACAAACCACTTCAACGGCCCCAGCTCATTGGCCATTGGGCCGACAGCACCCAGATTCAATCCCATAAAAGATTTTTCAATTACCTTTCAGGGTAAAACGAAGGATATCGACCCAAGTGGTTCAAATTTTCTTGGGATCCGTCCGAATATGTACTACACATTTTATATTCACGTAGGCAAAAAGCCAGTTTTCGAACAATAATTTTCAATAAATGAAAATCAGTAAAACTTAAGGAGGAAATAATAGGTGGGACTTAATCAGCCATAAAAGTAGGGGAAGGCAGCTCATTTATTTATTATTTATATTTATTATTTATATTTATTTATTATATATATTATATTTATATATTATTATAAATATTTATTATTATAAAATTATAATATTATTATAAATAATAGATGGAACATAAAGTTTGGGTCTCTTTTCGTAATTGTTGGAACCAGAGAAAATTTTGTGGCAAGAGGAAATAAAATTGCAACGAGAGTGGAGTTTGAAACTTCCCCTGTTTGTTTGCGAATGTCACAAATTTTACTTGAGTTAGACTTTTTAATGTGTACGATGTGTGGTAGAAAATGAATATCTTCTCATCGCCTTTAGCGGGTAGGAACATTCGAACATTCTCGCGCTTGGCAGTTCGTGCGAACAAAATCGCATCACTCAACACCCTCAACATCGCTCAACA
>CM055406.1:30752865-30829244 GCA_029228625.1 Pseudolycoriella hygida | reverse complement strand
AATTTTTTCTTTTATTTTAATATGTGAAGGAAACGTTTTACTTTTATTGCAATGATTTGTGTTTTCTTTTGCTAATTAACACCAATTTGATTAATATAATTTATTTTAATTTAATATCATTAATGATTTATTGAAAAAGTAGAGTTGTCCTAGGGGACCGTGAATTGTCCTATTTCATATAAATAAATAATAATATATAATAATAAATAATAAAATAATATTTGCAAAGGATGTACTAAATTATGCAGTCAGCTGACACAGCTTCTCGTGTATCAGATTATCAGCTAAAATATTTAACTCAGATTTGCACTAACCTTATCCCGACCAACACTAACTTGAAAATTTAGTAAGAATTTAATCGATGTAATTGTTTTTTAGAATGGGCTACAATAAATATAAATAGTCTCTTACCGTAAACCGATTATGCGAAACTGTATATCACACTCATTCTTTTTTCGTACAAAATAACATTTTTTTATATTACGCAAGCCTGCCAAAAGCGTTAAGCCAAAACCGTTTTGGGTTTAACACAATTTTCTTTTTATCAACGGAAAATTTCACAAAGAATTTATCACCAATATATATAAATGGTAAAATACGTTTTAATAGCTTATGCGTGATAAAATCTGCGTGAAAATTTGTGGAAAATTTTTCATAGCACAATTTGGCATGACAAAGTGATAGGTTAGTGTAAAAACGTTTTTAAAATGAAAAAACACGTAAGTTCTCAAAGTATCTATGGTATGTAACAGTACGGCTCCTCTTCTATAGTCAATGCAATTACCAAAAGTGATTGCTATTGTTTCATTTATTTATCTTTGTCAGGTATGTTTTTCTCGCTATGTACTGTATATTGTGTACATAGTTTGAATACGCTAATGCCGAAAAGAGTTGGTTATTGAAAAGAAAATATGTATTTTCATGTGTTGAAACCGAAAAAGGAACTTTTCCGTGGTATTCCCTGTCTTTCGACCCTTTACACAAAAAAAGAATGTCCGTGTTTACCTAGAGAGGTTTTTGGCAACACTATACGTGACTTTTCTGCCCTAGTTTGATTTGAGATAATTTTCAATTTCAATTTATTTCATCACATTCAAATTACATCATGTAAATAAGGCTACGTAGCTCCAGTCTGCTACTAGAATTCGTTTTGCTCCATAAAACTTTCGTATACTTGCTAACAGAGCCGAAAGTCAAACATTTCGACATTTTTCTACTTTTAGCCCT
Organism: Pseudolycoriella hygida; assembly: GCA_029228625.1. Taxonomy (NCBI): domain Eukaryota; kingdom Metazoa; phylum Arthropoda; class Insecta; order Diptera; family Sciaridae; genus Pseudolycoriella; species Pseudolycoriella hygida. The sequence goes on along the minus strand of CM055406.1, from coordinate 30,828,017 downwards.
CTTAGCAAGCATACAAAACTTGAAACGCGTCTCGAAAAAGCTTTTCCGGCTTTTACTTTGTGACACTCCATACAAAAAAAATGGTCGTGCGACCAGCGCCGGCGGGTTGACGTTTGAAAAAATTAAAAGTTTTATATTGTGATTTATGCAAACTGTGCTAACTTTACGTCTGTCTTGTTTGAAACAAAATTGACAGAATGGCGCTTTTCAAAATTTGATTGACAAACGTCACTAACTTCACTGCAAACATTTATTTGACAAACAAATGTAAAACGGGTTGTGAAATTTGAAAAAAATGAGGTTATGGTTTCAATAAGATTTATATGGAAGTGTCATACCCCTGATTTGTGACGCAAATACCGCAAATAACTATTGTATTGTTCCTCGAAAGTACTTTTACGATAATTTATCGCGCGATAAATTATTGCGTCAGCCACTCAGAATGGAACAATTTTTATCTCTCATTTGCTGGCGCAAGCTAGTAGGTATTTTGTCAATCACTTAGCTAGTAGCGACTAGCGATCCGCTTATCAGTCAACTAGCGCATCCCTTTCGCTAGTCGCTACTTCGCAATTGTACGAACTCGAATTATTTGGAATTCAAATTTCTACAGTATTTTACTAGTACAGCTAAAATTCGACTAGACAAAACCCCGATTTTCGCTTCGACGTCTGGAAAAACAATTTACTGAAATGACAAAAAAAAAATCATTTTCTCGTAACACAAATATTGATTAGCATAATATGACGACTGAACGTTCGATATACAGGACCTATTTTTATGAAAGGCCCTGTATTACTGCCGTGTTGCGCCTAAACTACACAGCATCGCACTTTTTTGTTAATTGTAAAGAGCTCGTAGAATCTTTGCTCTTCTATTGCAATGCAAGTTTCCCAAAAATTCTGTGAGACGGTTGTACACAGTGAAAAGGGGATGAATCTTTTCCACGACGACGACGACGTAAGTGAAAATCGTCGTAAGTGCACGTTAACTGTGACTTCGGCAAATATATAAATACAGAGTTTGACTAACTTTTCCGATGTAGGGAACTGCAAAGTACAGCACAGTTGTACTGTGTGGCAGTGAAAGATTGTTCAGCTTTTCTGTACCCTTAGCGAAGATTAACGCTCGCTGCTAGCGCGCTAATTTTTGAAAAGTCTCGCCACTAGCGACTAGCGTCGCTAATATTTTTCGATTTTAGCGTTAGCGTCGCTAGAAAAATTGACTTGCGAGCCCAGCCTTGCTGACGCAATTCTTTCTTTATATAAATTTGTCGTAGCATTAGAATTTTTCGGTCAACTCTAAGAAAACTGGTAGCAACAGAGCAAAAATTTGCAGTCTAAATCTTTCAGTAATTATTTCAGATTTGGCGATTATTTGTGCAGCACATAACTATCGACATAAATAGAGGATATATCGAACCTTTTTTTGCACAAAAATATGCTTCGATATGTCCTAATTTAACGAAATGTTTGCTGCAAGTACTACGTGTTAACTTTTCGAAGACAAGGCAAGTACATTGAAAAAAAATACTCAAAAGAATATAATATAAAAAATATTTTCTCAGAAAATGCGTATTGACCCATAGAATTGTAGTTCACCGTTCCCAAGTTGGACTGCCTGGGTCGTCCGAATTGATAAAATAGATGGGATTTGGAGATTATCTAGTGAAATTTCACAGGTATGTTGTACGTAAGACGCATGTTATCCAGAGAATCAGAAAGACTTTATAATGTAAAGGTTTGATGTGCACAGTGCACACAATTTATATGTGTTACACTTTAAGGAAGTGTGTCTTGTCAAAATATTTATTTCCATAAACAGATATTCTTTTTAAAAGGGAATTAGCCACTAACATTAGTTGAATTCAACATTTTAATTTTAGAGAGGAAAACAAAGCTTCAAACAAAATATGGAACTGTTTGTTCAAGACATCCTTTCTGTATATGTTTCCAAATCAGCCTACAGCTTTTACAAGGAAATGTAATACTTGAACTATTTACATCTTCTCATAAATAACACACCTGTTTATTTGGTAACAGGCTCATTCGTTTGCCATGCCATATCTCAAAATATCAAGAGGTAGAGATTGCATTGCGTTCATATGGCAATAACAATTTACATAAAATAAATTGCTTAGTTAAACAAAACAAATGTTTGAGATTTTGATTTAAATTGCTGAACTTCTGTCTCTTATATATACATACATATATACATTACTTACTCTTTGTTTTATGTTGTGTTTGTCATCTGAATGAAACATGTTTGCAGTATTGGGTACAAACCTGCATAGTAATTATTCAATATAAACATTGCAAATTGAACTTCAATCATCTTCAGGAGGTACAAGCCTACACTGAACACTTTATTTTATTAGATTAGATGCAATAAAGCTAATTCGTAGCTAATATAATTCTATGCACTTTTTACAAGAGTTTTGATACGAAAAGTCCTATAATGACCGTATTATTATCGCTCTTCTCTAAATTTCTACTTGTGTATAAAGAAGCTGCGAAACAAGCCACCCCTGTACCAAAAGACAGACCTACAAACACAATCAATTATCCGCTAGAGATAAGAGATCTTATCAAGGAAAGAAGAAAGGTCCGTAGATTGTGGCATCGAACTAGAAATTTAAACGACAAAAAGGACTTCAATAAAGCTAGCAACAAAGCCAACAGAATTATCAGAGCATACAAACAGGCTTGCTTCGATAAATACCTACATAATTTGAACCCCGGGAAGGACAATGACTACTCACTCTGGAAAGCAACGAGAAGATTCAAAAGACCACTCACCCAAGTTCCGCCGATCAAAAACTCCAATGGAAAGTGGATAATAAACGACAACGATAAAACGAAGTTCTTTGCTCAACAAGGTGTTCACACCGCACGATGACATTCAGTCAAATGTGGACACAACACCAAACTACCAACCTGACGCAAAGATCAAAAAGTTTACGCCGTAAGAAATTGCCAGGGAAATTGACAAAAAAAGGCCCCAGGAATAGATGAAATCGCTCCTGGAGCCTTCAAAGAACTACCGAAGAAAGCTATATACATGCTCACATATCTGTTCAATGCCTGCCTGAAATTAAAATACGTTCCAAAGTGCTTTAAAATTGCGCAAGTAATTATGATAAATAAACCAGACAAGCTTCCTGAAAAAGTAGAATCATACAGACCCATCTCACTCCTACCAACAATCTTAAAAATTTTTGAGAGACTTCTGATTAAACGTTTGGAAAAATGGAACAGATTCCAGACTTCCAATTTAGATTCAGAAATAAACAATCAACTGTGCAACAAATTCACCGATTGACAACGGTAATAGAACGAGCATTTGCAAAAGAGGAATACTGCGAAGCGGCCTTCCAAGATGTTTCACAAGCTTTCGACAAAGTGTGGCACGAAGGACTCATTTACAAGCTGAGCAGAATTCTCCCTGCTAACTACTGTCAACTACTTTAATCCTACTTATACGACAGGAAATTCAGAGTAAAAGAACAAGAAACCTACTCCAGGACCTATTCAATACAAGCAGGAGTGTACTTGCCCCGCTCCTATACATAATTTACACAGCAGACATACCAGTTTCAGATAATGTCCTCATTGACACCTTTGCTGATGATACAGCGATTCTGGCCACTGATATTTCTCAGCACAAAGCAATAAACAAATTGCAGTTATCTTCGGACAAAATAAATAAGTGGACTAGAGACTGGAAGATAAAACTCAACGAGGGTAAATCCAATCACATCACTTTTACGTTGCGTCATGTCACGTTAGCAACCACCGAACCACCGTATATCACTGAATGGAAATCACGTTCCGCAAGCAAATCCAGCAAAATATCCAGGCCTACAGCAAATGTAGCTGGAAACTCACGTGAGACTGAAAAAACAACAAATGAAGCATAAAACGAGACAAATGTACTGGCTCATCGGTTATCACTCCAAACTGAGCCTCTACTCTAAAAGATTGATCTATAAATCCATCTTCAAACCAATCTGGACGTGTGGCTCCGAATTATGGGGCTGTGCGAAAAAAACAAATACAGAGAAAAAACAAACAAGCCAAAATATTTTCCTTCGCATGAGTACTAATGGATACCGCTTTGTAACAAACAAGGAATTACATAAAGACCTAAAAATCGAATGGGTAGAAGAAGTAATTCGTGCTGACGCCATTAAACACGAAAAAAGACTACTTAATCACACCAATGTGGAAGCTATCCAGTTGTTGGATATAACCTACGAAGTGAGGAGGCTGAAACGAGTCAAACCACATAAACTAACCTATGGAAGAATATCCTGAAATCTCCGGAGTCTTCGAATGGCAATTTGGGACATGACTATTGAGTCGGCCGTCCCGCACGTGTCTTACTGAAGTTATTTCTTCAACATTTCTTTAGTATAACTCAACTGTAGTAATAAATTGACGAATTTTTTTAAGATTGTACTATCCATACCAAATAAATGGTGTTTTTGAAAAAAAAAAAACTTTTTACGAGAGTTTTGATACGAAAAGTCCTATAAATGACCGTATTATTTATAAAAATCGTTCAACATATGAAACTCGACTATATTAAGCCTATTTTAGTCCTACTTTCATTGCTGTAATTGGCATATTATAGGCTCCGATGTGATGAACAATTTTATTAACTGGAAATTGTTGCTAAATTCAGTTGGGGCTTATTCATTAATATTTTACAATAAACTATAGCCATGAAAAATTTTATTGTTATATCTCAACAATGTTTGAATGGAGATTTACTGGACTGTATAGTCAGCTGGCAATAACAAGTGACACGTTTCATTTTTGGTTTTCTAGGTTCTTAGTATTGAAATGGTATATTACCATAATGAGGGGATGAAACGGTTGATTTAGACCCAGGTAATGAAAAAGTCAAACGGTCAAGCGCATCGGAGCTCGAGAACTTATTTACCACCGTGGCCTAAATCAGCCGTTTCAGCTCCGTGTTATGTATAAATTAGTGTACATACATAGTATATACAAAGACGGACAAAAAGTCGAATTTCGAATAGGACATGCAGTGAAATAATTGACAGGTGGGAAATAAAGTAGGAAAATATATGTCAGGTGGACAATAAAGCAGGCAAATTATTGACACGGAGAAATAATGTAGGGAAATAATTCTCTCGACGTAAGTCAAAGACTTGCGACAGAATTAAGTTTGAAGTTTGTCCGTATGTCCAGATGTCTGGATGTCCGGATATCCAGATGTCCAGATGTCCGTATGTCATGTTGTTATTATTTCTCAAGCTATTTTTAGTGTCTGGGATTATTTGAATCTGTCTGTATGAAGTGAGTTTGAATTGTCCGCGTGCGTCGCAATCTGTTAATGTGTGTTATATTCCCTTGACGTAAGTCATCGTCTTACGGCCTATAATTGATTTTTGATCCATCCTGGTAAAACAAATTGGACGCTTCAACTGATTTGTATTTATAAATTAAAATACGCAGTCTATTACAATGCTAAAATAATTCACTTCACATCTAGTTACAAAAATAACTCCACTTCCCAACTTGTTCCAAAAATCACTATTTTAGCCAGTACAATATAGCCAAGTATATTTTGTGTGATTTCGAGGGAACGTGTCTAAAAAATTTATTCAAGTTTCAAGTTCACTAATTCCTGCAGATTTCATTTTTCCTCGTCATAGGGAATTCTCTTTGAAGCATTGAGATTTTTCTGGACGTTGGTACGACTACCCTATACATTTTTTTAAACAAACCACACAAAGAGCCAATTGAAAAAATCGGCATTTCAATTCAGCGACGAAAAATCCGTTTAAATAAAACCACCTATAAAGCAACCCGAATAGGCGAAAGAAAATTAAATTAACACGAAAACCAAAAGCTTTCACATTTTTATTTTCCTCCCCAAATGATATATTTATTTATATAAATGTTATCTGTTCTTCATAGAATAGACAGTGAAATTCTTTTCATCAAGCGTGTTATACACAGTGCAGAACAATGCTACATATATGGTTTAATATTGAAGAGGTGTTTTCCCATATAAATGCCGCACATACATATTTATATATGTAATTTTACGTCCCCTTTAATACGAAATTTATGTACTCTATTACATATTACGTGTTTAACTCAAGATATATTGTTGAAATCCTAAATTGAAAATTGTTAGCGTAAGTAGCAGAAAAGAAATCGATTTTCCCCTTCATAAAACAGTTTTCTCATCTTCATTAAGTTCAAATTAGCCAATAAATAAATCTTTGCTTTTTATTCCGCTTTTCAATATGAGATATTAATTAACGGGTTCAATCCATTATAAAGACACGTCGCGAGGGTCGCAAAGGATGCCTAGTCTGTAAAATGTTTTCCTAGAAGCTGCTTAATTGCTGCTTTGATTTTACAATTTTCTTAAACTTTCTAAACGTATGATTTTGAAGCATTTTGCACCGTACAGCTTGAAAACATACTTCTAACCTTTGACTTTCAGTTTTTATCCATCAAAAAATATTAATATTGCTTTGACTTACTTCATAGTCTATAAGAGTTGATAAAACTTCTCCCTCAAAAGTTAACGCTGTAGAGTCTATCTTTAGAATCAAATCATTGCTTTACTTTTAGAAAATTTAAATAAATTTCTTGAAGTTAACACGAATAATTTTATTTGAAGCGTTTTTGTTGAATTTGCCACGTGCAGATATCATTTACGTGTATGATGAAACCACTTTATGTTTTCAAAAAAACGTACCATTATAATTACGAACTTTTCCCACAGTAATATTATGTAATAAGCTAACCTATATTACTATCGACGGATTATGTTGGCCGCAATATTTGTAATAATCATATTATGATTTTCTCAAATATCCTCTAATTGTTACGCTATATTCCGCGACGAATTATTTATTTATTTTTTAGATAAATTTTAGAAATTACATTACAATTACATTTGGATTTGAATTAAAAATTTTTGATGTTCACGGGTGAGACACGAACTCACATCCTTCAACTTGCCGGGCTGATGTTCTACCATTGAGACATGGACATTTTCATTTCAAATCCAATTTTGAATTTTTCTCAAATATGTTTCTTTTCTTCAGGATTGAAGAAGTAGATCGACTATATTTTTAGACCCGTATGAAGAAAGAAGTTCTTCGAAAAGGGTCTTATGCGTTTACCACGACGTTTGTAACCACCCCAATTTCGAGCTGGGAGTAGAACGTGGGGTGGGGGACTTCGATCATGGTCCTTAGATGACGAATCAGCAATAAAAACGTTGCCCGTCCGTCCGTCTGTCGCCGCGATAGCTTGAGTAAAACTCAACCGATTTTAAAGAACTTTTTTTTCCCTGAAAGGTAATTGCAAAATATTTTAAGGAGCATCGAGCTAGGGACGTTTAAGTGGTTTTTGGTCTTTTGTACATAACTCGAGTAAATCTTTTCCGGTTTTCATATTTTTTTTTGTTTGAAAGATATGAGTATTATCTGACATTTTATGGAAGAAACTTTTTTTAATTTTGAGCTTTGAGACTAAGCCAGGGCCCTAAGACTGAACCTCTACTAGGGTAAAACGTGTTTTTTCTACATAAATCGAGTAAATCTTATCAGATTTTCAAAAACTTCTACTTTCCTGAAAGATAATCACCAAATTGATTACGGGATTGAATTTGAGCAAAATCGGTCGAAAACTTTCGAAGTTACGGTCGAAAAAGTGTAAAAAACGTGGTTTTTTGAAGGTTGGTGGAACTTTTTCACTTAAATCTCTCCGAAATTAGAACGGAAATCGCTCTTCAAGGTTTTGTATGAAAGATGGGGACATCAGTAAATCAAGAAAATTAAATTAGTGAAAATATGTTGAGTGGTTCGGGCTGTAAAGTTCTCAGTGTGTGACCAACTCACGCTACGCGACCATACACGATGTTTGGTGCTTTTTCGTGAATATTCCTTTGATAATGAGGTTTTTTGTGCAGTGATGTAGGGAAAAATGAGGCGAACGTTTTTGTCCATGGAGGTATGGTTCAGAGGACTCTGCTAAGCGCTCTAGGTGGATTCTAAATTCTGGGTTTATTTTAAGAGTTTGGAGAGGTTTTTAGCGCCGTTGCTTCGGACGGGTTTTTCAATATTGCCCTTTCGGCAATTTCCAATCGAATTTAATGAGGACGTAATTTTATGCACTTAAGAATTAAGGCAACATTTACTTACAAACGTTCGAATCGTTTTACAACATCAATTCTGATGCATACGGGTCCCTTGCATATGTTTTTGAAATATATTGGAAATTATATCTAGAAAATAGGTAATTTGATTTTCGATTTTCCTCGATTCGACCCATAGTGCTCGGCGCGTCTGTCTGAATCCGATGCAAAGTCCAAGCTCTAATCAAAGTTGAAAGCATATAATTTCGAAATAGAAAAACATAACCAAAGACCCATACGTATCAGAAAAGATGTGGCAAACAGAATAGATGTGACAAACAGAATAGATGTTACAAAAAGACTCGAACTTATCTAAATAAAGAAATGAGCAAACAATCCAATTTTTTGTGCTCTTTTATAACTATAAGAATTTCAAAGATCCATAGAAATTACTCAAGGTAATGTCAAAAGCACAACCGAAGTATACGTCTGAACCCTGAAACACGTGTTCTCCAAAAATTTTATTCTCTATAACTTTGCCTTTGACAGTGCTTAGTTGAGCAAATATAGACGAAAAACCATCTGCCTTCGTATATGGCCAAGAAACTAAATTTCGTCCATTCGTTTGATCCCATTGATTCGTTTGAAAAAGTTTCACCGATCCTCGAAAAACTATGTTTTTGGTCCCTTTTCCGGAACCACTTAACCGATTTTGCTCAGCTTCGAACTTGAATCATTTATTTATTTATTTATTTTTTTATTCGGGTTAAAGATAAATAAACAGGCTTTTCGCCCAATAAAATATTTACCTATCAATTATCATACTCTTTATAAAGTAAAAAAAAATTTGTATACACAAAATACATTTGCAAAGGCAAAGTTCCAGTAAATTCCTTTCGTGAGCCATAACTAAAACTCAAAAAACTACCGATTTTTCCTTTTAAACATAGACAACTTTCCCTGATGTAAATTATTTCTGGAGAAGAAGGTGTCGTAGTTTCTCTGAAGTCGATAGATTGGGGAGTTGTGTTGCTAATATGTACACATCTTTGGAAGGTATGCTTTGCTATTATGCTTTGTAAATCTTTGAAGCAATGTTGTTACGATGAATCAACATGGTTGTGCATCAATTTGAACAGCATGATTTCATCATTTTCAATTCTCCTGGACTCAAGAGTGTGCATGTTCAGATGTTTTAAACGGTCACGATACGCAGGATGGGAATTACCTAATTTGAATTTATAATAAAATAATCTTGTAAATGTTTTTTTGAACTCTTTTAATTTGATCAATCGGATTGACGTAATATGGACACCAAACAGATGAGCAATACTCAAAACGGCTTCTCACAACTCACTTAGCAACGTAATTTTCTTTTGATTTCTAAAATACTTTCATGAGCGAAATATGAAACCCAGCATTCTGTAAGCCTTTCTGATAATTTCGTCGACATGTTGAGTGAATGATAATTTGTCATCAAGAATCACTCCTAGATCCTTCTTTACCGAAACTCGCTCCAACTCTTCATCGCCAATGTGGTATGCATATCTAGTCGTACGATGACTTTGACTGGTTGACGTGACACCACAATTTTTAACATTAATGACCATTTTATTAATCTTACACCAGTCAGCAATTTTCATCAGATCTCGTTGCAGCAGTTCGCAGTCATACATAGTATGAATTTTACGACAGATTTAAAGGTCGTCTGCGATCCCAAGGCTTGACGACAACATTGACAAAATACCATTTATAAGAAGAATAAATAGCAATGGTGCTAAAATTGAGCCTTGTGGAACTCCGTAAGTTGAAACAATACGAATTGATTTGGTGACACCAATTACAACAAACTGAGAGCGGTCTCTTAAGTAAGACTTAAAGACATTTTTTTTATTGCTGATTCGTCATCTCCAGACTCCCACCTCGATCTTCCCCATGTTACAAAAAATTGTTTGTAGTAAACGTATAGGACGTTTGTACTTCGTACGGGTCGATACAGTTTTTACTTAACGACATTTGAAGTATGGGCTTACAAGAATACCTCCCATTTCGAGAAAAGTTTCCAAAGATACTGCTCTTCGTCACAATGATCAAAATTTATAGCTGTTGGGTATGGCAAATTTTGGAAAATGATTTCTTATCTTTTGTTTTTTCAACGTATCGCCATGTAGAGGATATTGAATTCGCATTCATACTGCCAAATGCATGTGCTTTCATACGCTTGTTAGACTTGATAAGATCGTAAAAACCTGCAAAACATTGCCCTCACCCAAAAAGATTTCACGATAGCATTGAACCTTTGCCGTTGTTCAACATTACGTAATATAACCCTTTTTCACTAACACTTAATAACATAAATTTAATATTTAATATAATTTAATATTTAAAATAGCTGCCCCATTCAGCACTTTTGATGTTTTCATAATTGTAAGAGTACCACTCACATTTTTAACGCCAATTCATAAGACTTAAATACCATCAACGACATAATCCACACACATGAATCAAATCTTTATTTTACTAACGTGTGATAAACGGTTCACAGCTTCATTAATGAGTGGACAGAATTTTGCAAAGCGGAAAAGAATAGGCTTGGAAACGAGCTACGTTATTGTCGGTTACTGCAGGTATAATAATTATATAGGAGGAGGTAAATTTAATTAAAATACTTCTTACTTGCCAGAATTTGTTTTTGTGTAAATATGAAAAAGAATTTTGAAACTTTTCTTTTAAAACAAGTAAAAAGACTTGAAATTAAGTAGTAAAACTTTAATGTTTTATTAATATTGTAGTTATAACAACTTTAACGCAAGATGATGAAAAAAGTGGATGTAGCGGTACTTTTGTCCTGGTAGAGAATAAAATTTCAATGGGAATCATTTCCAGTCCTCGAAAATAATGTCCTACGATGCAACAGTAGTTTTCATAATAAGGCAAGGGAAGAAAATAGAAAAATACAATTGAAAATATATTACGATAACAGCAGAAAACATTTCCACAGTAGTGTTTTATTACATCCAGGACCCCTATTTTCAACAAGTTAAAACTTTTGCCTCTCTTTTTCATTCTTACGTTAGAATAGAAAGTTGGAGGCTATTGGAGCGGTAGGAAAACTCAAGCTAAGAAATACGCTGTTTTACTTTAGAGTAATTTATTTATTTAGCGTATGGACTTAAGTCTTATTTCATCGGTATGGTTTTGGTTATGTCCCGCCGAAAACTTGTCATTACATGTATATATGTGCACCCCACGGAAATTATTCATTACATGTCATTCATTACATGCTATTCATTACATTTGGGTGTTGGGTCACCGAGTAAAACAGCATACAGTGGGGAATGCTTAATAAGTCATCCATTCTGGATAATATCGTGACACTCGCAAACTCGTTCGTGTATTTTTAAGCAACTCGCTTTAAAAACTGTTTTTTGACTCTTGTAGTTGTATACCTTGTATAACTCTACACTCGTCAAAAAACAGTTTTCAAAGCTTTTTGCTTGAAAACACCCTCTTGAGTTTGGCTAATTTCACAAAATTAATCCCTCATGTAATGACTTATTGCCGCATCCCCCACTGTAATCTACTATTACATTCTAATAACGACTGGACGAACACTATTTTTACTTCACACTTTAATTGTTTTCGTTCATTGGCGCCATCTGTGAGACTACCTATATGTCAACTTATTCCATATAATTTCTTGTGTTGACAGGCAAAGCTAGGTGGATGTCGCTGTAACCCCGACCCCGTAATTCTTTTGCGTTAGGTGTTAAGGGCTGAAAGGGGTTGCAAGTCCCACATTAAGGTCTGTTATAGATTTCGAGCCCTTAATGCCTAATTGGGTCGAAACATGCGGGATGATCTTGTATTTCGTTTTTTCGTCATTAACTTTCAACCCAAGGTCGGTACCTTTCCTCTCCAAGGCCATAAACTTGTCTTTAACAACGTCCATTTTCCGTGCAAGTATGTCCAGGTAGTCTGCGAAACATAGCAACTGACTGGACTTGGTGAAAATGGTGCCGCTGGAATCTATGTCCATGGTGCGCACAGCTGCTTCAAGGGTCAGGTTAAAAACCAGCGTCGCGAGAGGATCTGCTTGACGTAGGCCTTCCTCTATGTCGAAAATCTCTGACAATTGGTTACGGGATCCTTACTCGGCTATTAGCTCCGTTCAGTGTTAACTTGCTTAGCGAGATCAGTTTGTTGGGGATTCCAAATTCCTCCATTACTCTCCATAGCTTACTTCTTCTAACACTGTCATAGGCTGCCTTAGAATCAACGAACAAATGGTGTGTTGCAATGTTGTCCTCTTTGCACTTCTTCAAGATCTGTCTGATATTAAACAGCTGGTCCGATGTTGAACGACCTACACGAAAACCACCTTGGTATTCACCTACAGAGTTTTCCATGTATGGATGAAGGCGCTGGTAAAGAATATTTGCAAACATCTTGTAAGTAATATTCAGCAGAGCGATTCCTCGAAAATTGCCACACTCCATTTTGTCACCTTTTTTGTATATGGGACAAAGTATGCTGGTCTTCCACTCTTCCGGTAACTCTTCGACATTCCATATACGCGTGATGAGCTCGTGCATCTCCATATATAGCGCGTTGCCGCCGTTCTTGGAAAGTTCGCCAGGTAGATTGTCTGTCCCCGGGGTTTTGAAATTTCTGAGCCTCGAAATTTCAGCTTCAACTTCTTGCATCGTTGGTTCTTCTATATATGGTTGCGCAGTATGGAATGGCAATTCGCTGTTTTCTTCGTTCGGTTGAGCGGTGTGTTCGGATTAAGCAGTTCTTTGAAGTACTCAGCCCATCTCGCAGTGCACTTTTTCTCATCTGCTAAGACCAATCCATTCTTGTCCTTACACAGCAAAGGTTGTTGACTGTAACCACTTTTTTCACCATTTTAGTCAAAAAAGCATGTCGAAATCGACCATTTCGGCTATAGGCAAAATTTATTCAACTCAAAATGCAGTCCACCCTAAGGGAGACATTAAGGGCTGATTATTGAAACCAGACTTGAGTTAAGGGCTGTTCTCTAATCTCTGATTTTTACACGAAAAAAAGACACTACATTGTTGGGTGACTACTTGAGCTGAAAATTCATTTCAGCGAAAAGATTTTTTCATCTAAAATGGCGTTGTGTTGCTCATGGAATCGGATTTTGCACGAAATTCCGATAAAAAAGTGATTTTCGCAAAAATTCGGTTTGAAGTTAGGCATCGGTGTGTCACTTCATCGTTAGGTGACATGAGCTGAAAATTCATTTCGGTGGATTTTTTTTTGTCTAAAATGACGTGTGCCTCAATTTTAGCGAAAACATTTTTTATCGGAGTTTCGTGGATATTCCGATTCTATGAGCAACAAAACGACATTTTAGACGAAAAAAAATTCCGCCAAAAAGAATTTTACTTCAATCACCCAACAATGTAGTGTCTTTTTTCGTGTAAAAATCAGAGATCAGAGACCAGCTCATAACTCAAGGTTGGTCTCAATAGTCAGCCCTTAATGTTTCCTTAAGGCTGGACTGTATTTTGAGTTGAATAAATTTTGCCAATAGCTGAAATGGTCATTGCATGACGAAAAGTTGAATAACTTTGGTCGGAGACCAGCTCTTAACTCGAAGTTGGTCACAACCCAACATTAAGGGCTCGAAACCCATAAGAGCCCTTAATGTGGGACTTGCAGCCGCTTTCAGCCCTTAACTAGCCCCTTTGTTTTTAACACGTTAAGCAAAAGAATTACGGGGTCGGGTTTACAGCGACATGCAGCTGGCAAAGCTTGTGTGTAATCATATGAATGACGTCATTCTGTTGTTGTTTATGCACATATTTTCATTACCGACATCAAAACGCTTTAGGAAACACGTTGCGAAATTGGGTATTTGTGTACAGTGGCGCCGAATTCTATACATCGATGGCAGCGATCGTTGCAAACAAACGATTTCGTTGGGTGCGCAGCTGCCAACGGAATCATGACGAAGTATTTTATATTTTTTATATATTATATTTCCCTTAATAACAGTCCAAAAAAATCGCCTGTGACACTCCACGCTTTCATTCTGATCCTAAATTTGAGAATCTGTGACTGTACGTTTGGGAATTTTTTTTTAACTTCAATTCTTTCCTTACAATCTAATTGTTTGAAGTCTCAAAAAAAACAATTCAAAAAGGTTTCAATCAGGGCCCTAGCTGACACTCAGAAAATTGTACTGACTTTAGACTTGTGTCTTTTACTTTTCAAGTTTTTGTTATTTTATAAAAGATCTTGCATTCGAACAGACTTTTACCTCAAAATTTTCTCCTGCTGCGTTACAAAACATTAGTTTTTTCAAGGCATTAGCTAAGAAAATGTTTTAATTTTAATTATTTTCATATTCTAACAATCTTAAAAAGTTGCCTGCGGCGTCTTCCAAAATATCTTAAAAAAAGTGAAATGAACTATTTGATAAATAATCTACATAATAGGAGAAACAAAAATTGAAGTGAATATCAGTTTCTTAACATTTCTCATAGGCTACAAACGAAAAATTTTTCGCTCGCTCCGCTCGCGTCGGTTAGAACACATGATTCTTGTTGAGGTCTTGAGCCCCGGCCCTGGTTCCGATTTGTTTATTCTTGCGAGTCTGAGCGAGAAAGTTTTATTTGCGATGTTCGTTTACTTTCAACGTTGTCACGTTTGTTGATTTCAATTATTTTTTACATCGCTGCCAACAGCCAAAATAGAAGTCGGCGCCTCTGTTTGTGTCACACAATGTTTTTATTAAACTAGCTTCGCTCTTTTGATCTTATAAAAAAACAACTCAATTTCGCAGTTTGATGCATAAGTTACTACAATGTTTCCAATCTCGAAATTATACAATTATGTCTTTTGAGAGTTATTTTTGTGGGTTTAAGACACAATGAATAAATTCCAATTCGGTGTTTCCGCTTTTGGACGAATGTATGTAAACAAATTGGCCATGTCATGTCATTTATTGTAGGATTTCTTGGGTTATAGCGCCGCTATAACCCAAGAAATCCTACAATAAATTGTGTCAAACGGCGAAGAAACAACAAGCAAATGTCATGTCATTTGTCAACAAAAACACAAATCGGAAGATTCCCGTGATGATCACAAATTAAATTACATTTTTTTTATTAGAAAAGTTAATTCGAAACTTCACAAAATTTTACAACTTTTTCTAAATAGATAAACGTTTCTAATAAAAACAAAATTCTCGAAAATCCACTAAAGGAAAGCGAAATAATGCTTGCAGAAGCTGGAAGTTTTAAAACACTTTTCACACGATAGAAATTAGCGATTTTTTGATGGATACACCAATCTATTTATTAAAAAAAGATTCAAAACTCCACAATTAAACACAGCACAACAAATGATCAAAACGTAATAACAATTGAAATTGTTTTAAGGAAGTAAAACAATAATTTGTGAGATACTTCACTAGAAAATCTAAAATTTTAAAAAATATACTGAAGTACTGCTACTGTCAAAGCCGTCAATCAAAACAATGGATGATAATGTAGATAAAGATGATGAAAATCAAGATACGGTTGACCCGTACGGTTATTTCAAAAATAAATTGAATTTTCAAGAAATTTAAAGTTTTTGTGAAAATTCAAAATTATCAAGAAGACCCAAATTTTTGAAAAATCCCAATTCTTTCTCCAAATATAAATTTCAAGGAAATCCCAAAATTACAGGAAAATATAAATTTCAAATTATCAAAAAAATTAAAAATTTCAAAAGAATTAGACTCTCTAAGAAAATTGGAGTTTTATAAGATATGCGAATCCCCGAAATAATCGAACTTTCTGCAAAATTAAGCTTTTAGGAAATTTACAAAATTAAACAAAAAACTACATTTGCAAGAAAATTCAAATTGTTGAAGTAATTTCTAAATCCAACATTAAATAAAAAATAATGCGAAGAAACAAATATCGATCTATTCCGAAATTTGCTAACAACAGAGTCATCAAACAAATGTGCACAAATTTTAAGTCAGAGAACGTTTGAATTTTACAAAAAAAAATACGCCAATTAACGAACTCAATGAAACTGCATTATCGATATACATTTAGCAAAAGCCAACACAACACTAAAACTGGGTGTGGGTTTTAGATCTCAAAGAACTCGCAGAACCCACAAATCGCAAGTTTTGTATAATTTTTCATTTGGAACGATTGTATTTTAAAATTTCACTGTAATTTTTTCCACTCAGTTTTTTTGTCGTAATAAAATATACGAGAACCTGAGTACTATGACCGAATGTTTGCAGATTTATAATCGTTATAGAGCTTCTTCGCTGTTTGTAGAAAATAAATGCATGACCAGTTTTAAATAACTGAACAAAGATGAAATGAGCTAATTAAAATGTTACTAAATTAAATAAAACAAAATTAAAGTGGTATTCAAAAAACTTGAGTACCTTAACATTTCCATCAATGATTATCATCATAATAAAACCATCAAGTTTTGTGAAAATATGTAGGGATAACATTTGTGAAAGCAAACAAGTTCCCATTTTCGACTTCGTCATTTCTCTATGTGCTTTTATCCTTAATTCCAAAGCAAAGAATGAACAACATGTTCTAGGTGAAAAGCAAAATGTGTTTGATGTTTTCCGCGCAGAAAGCTTTCTCTTCATTCCTCTCATCTCTCTTTCTCGCTCTCTCTCCCTCTTTGCCAAATTTTTTAGATATGCACTCATTTCCAACCGACATTGATATCCTGAGAAAAGCTCCACATTGATAATAAAAACGAAATTTCATCTGACAAAAAGTATGTATGAATGGAAACTGTTAGTCTGTTTCAAATCGTGCAACCGGTTGGGCATGCAAAACGGATTTTCTATGTCAAACAAAGAACGTTTTCGGCGGGAGAATCATTTGTGTGGATACTGTTGAATAAGGATACTATTTTTAAGCTAACAATTTGTAGCAATACTTTTAAAATAAAAATCAAATGTTGAATTTCAGTTGATGCGAAATGTGAATTCGTGAGTTAACAGTAATTTAAAGTTGGATAGAGTAAATTATTCAAAGAAAGTTCTTTTGAAAAAGTGCGGTGGTAACGGATGATTTATGGATTACCTGAGACTATTTGCAGATGATGGATTATTTTTGAAATATAATTCGTTATTTCGTCAACAGTAATTTCTGCTCTTAATTGTGTCGAAGGTAATTGTTTAAACAATAATACGATTGCGATGAAGGGAAACAATGACACATTGTTCGTTCTAATAAAGCAATAAAAATAATTATTTTGATTTATTATCATCCCTTAACCCACAGTGTGTGTCTAAGTAATGACTTTTCAGTTTTTGTTCCTATAATCAAAAAATAAATATTTAGAGAAAAGAGTAAAATGTTAATAACATACCGAAGAGGCAGCCACTTTATAAATGTTGAGTACAAGCTGATGGAAATGTTGAAAATCAAAACTGAATTTAGTGAATTTTTTTAGAATTAGAATTGTCAGATTTTTCAGGATATGATTAACAGTAATTTTTAGCTAAATTGGAATTGAAACGAAATTTGGAAGAATTTTGGCGATCCCCTTACAGTTCTTTAACACCTCTAAAAAAACACACATTATTTAATAGCTGCAACAAGCTGAAGGTGAATAATGAATTGGCTTGCTGAACCAATGTTCCTGAATTTCTAATATCAACATAAAATTTAGAAATCTTTGTGGAGTTTACAGTCGTAAAGTAAATTTAAGAAAGTTCGTCTAAAATAGTCTAAAATTAAATTTTGAAAAACCGTTATCAATCATATTGGGGGGATAAACTCGACTTACCGTCAATATTTCGTTAGTCCTTTTGTTTGATTAAGAGTTAAAAAGTTGTTTCTTTTGTTAGCTTTTTTATAATTCTGATGAACGAAATTGCTTTTATAAAACCAAACTGTCCGTTACCTTTTTAAAGTACTTTTTCTTGTTGTTTCATTTACACGGCTCATACCAATAAAGATCAATTTGAGAAAATCTAAGTAGACCCGCACGGAGTATACGGGGCTTATGCGTTTGTCACGACGCGAATTTTGTAACCAGTCGGTGTTGTCCGTCTGTTTGTCTGTCTGGACGGGGCCGCTTCTTAGGGAATTAAGTTGGCTCTAAGGTCCTCCTTGTCCCAAAATATTTTTTAGTGTTGTAAAGAAAATTGACAGGAACATTTTAGTATATGGAAGTATGTGTCCGAAGGCCCTCATCGGACTTTAGTACTGGGTGGGAAGGGTTGCTTAGGACGGGCTTTTCAATACTGCCTTGTTAGTTACATTCATCGGCATTTCTTACGACGGTCGTATAGCATAAGTTTTTAACTAAACACCAAGTTGCAGCAGCCATCTGCACTGGCATCAGATGGAAGATTGAAGAACTCAATGCAAGAACTTGCAATCAAAAAAATTACAACAGGAATTATATTTGATAGGTGGATAACGGCGTACCACCGAAAAAGGCTACATTAATGCAACGTTACTCCAACTGAACGGTGTTCTCCACTAACTGAGTGTTTTCATTGTGGTAACAATAGTCTGACAAAAAGGTAGCACAGTAAGGGTATGTAAGTTAACGTGCCATACGCTTAAAATTTTCATTTTCATCATACGTTTACATTGGGGACGTTAGTATTCATCGGAAGTATATTGTAACAATGTCTCAGAAATAGTTC
This sequence comes from Pseudolycoriella hygida, assembly GCA_029228625.1. Classification (NCBI taxonomy): domain Eukaryota; kingdom Metazoa; phylum Arthropoda; class Insecta; order Diptera; family Sciaridae; genus Pseudolycoriella; species Pseudolycoriella hygida. The sequence goes on along the minus strand of CM055406.1, from coordinate 30,809,209 downwards.
ATACAGAAGACATATGGTAAATAGCAGCAGTACAAAATATTGTTTATTTTGATTTACTTCACCCAATGGACGCACAATTTTTAATTTTCGCCAAATGAAACGTTTTACTTTTGATTGTTTAAAATAAAAATGACGATGATTGAAAATTTATTGTTAGTGTTTTCAACTCACCGAACGCTAATGTGAAAAATCTACTACATAATTGAGTCAAATGCACTTGTTTGATGTGTGCGCTCGCATATGGCCTAAACTATTGTTGAAAACGCTACCTTTTCGATCTTGCAGTCAACAGGTAATATGCATGAGTGTGAGTGATACGACAATATGCAATATGTGCTAGAGTGAAAGAGAAAGAAAATTCTCTGTTGCTGCGTTTTGAGCCATATATTCCCGTTTGAAAATCATACGAACATTCAAACTCGGATATATACTCACGCACACATTCAAACTCGTGCTATAATGACTCACTTATTTGAATAAGTATGTTAAAAAACTATTGCAATAATAGAAAATATAATACGAATATGGCGAAAGAATCTTCGGACTCGGTTCAAATTCACACTATTGACGCAAATAACTTTTTAAAATGTCATGGTATTTTTATTATTGATCAATTTTGCGCCATAACGTTTATGATTTCTACGTAAAATACCCTTTACATGCTGTGAAATATTATTAACCCAATTTTCATGAGTGAAGTCAAAGTTTTATTTAATACCATAAGCGATTAACACTATGAAACGGTTATAGTATATTACAGAGGAACACTGTTATGAGTAATATTACAGGTGTGCGATGTTTACCGTAACGCACACTTGTAATATTACTCATAAACAGTGTTCCTCTGTACTATGTTTTAACGAGTAACCCACAAGGTAAGTTGAAATCTAAAAAACATCTTATTTCATAAAAATCAATTCAAGTTTTAAAATTTGTTATGTTCACTCTACGAACGAATCAAAGTTGCCGCGTGCCAATTCATTCATGTTTCTATGAAATGACTTTAGTTGTCGGTTAAATTTTTGTTTAGTATCGAGATTTAATTCAAGTTTTTCATCTTTATTGAGAACTTATAGGCGGCTTTAGGGAACACATGTTTTGCCGAGAATTGAGTAATGTCATAGGCAGGACAATCGTTTCCGTAAAATACCACAAATTTAAGAAATTTGAGAATCACAAACTTTTACTATATCAAAACAAACACGTCGCATAAGATTTACCGACTACTCTGACTGCACGTACGTTATGAACCATTTACCTATCGCATCGCACACTGTGTAAATCAACTTACCGAGTGGGTACACGTTAAAATAAATAACACGTACTTTGTCCTCGCGTAAAACAACTTGTTAACAAACTTTCAACGTCTTTAATCTTATTTGAATTTAATATTTCCAATAATGAAGCTAACCATCGAAAGTCAGTGGAGAAAGTAAACTACCTGCGCCAATGAAATACCTTTCGGGATGATAGAAATTCAGCATGAAAATGATGTTGTGGTTTAATTTCAGCTGTAGCCATCAATTTAACTTACACTTTCGTCATAAAAGTTGAGATGGGACACACGAAAAAATATGTGAGGAATTTAGCTTCATTCTTCTAAACTAAGCCAAAGTGAATGTAAATTTGTTAGTTCGGCAATCACTTGTATTCGAGGATTCGTTGGCCGAGTGGTTAGCAATGTCTGCTGTCACACTTAGGTTCCCACGTTCGAATCTCGTTGGGTTTTTTTTTGTTCTTAAAAAAATTTGTGGGGTAAAAGACTTTATCTAGACAGACATATATAGTTGATTTCGCGCAATTTGGAAATATTCTTTGAAAGTTCAATCTATGTACTAACCGAATGTGGCATTTAGAAATTTTAAAATCTTTAGATTATGCGACAAAATTTTTTTATGACCCCTGGACAAGAAGACACTTTTTCATGAAACTGACGAGAATGGTTTTCTAAATATGATAAGAGATGCCGATTACGACATCTCTTACAAAAATCCTGGTTGGTTTCTTGCGTAAATTTCAAAACCGCTTCGGCGCGGCATAAAGACCTCACACCAAATATTACTAAAAAATGGTCTAAATGGCATGATGATGATGAAAAAAAACTAATGAATTTAAATTTATCGCATTGGTAGTCAAGCCGGCCTCGTTCAAGTCACATTGTTTGTTCTATTAACACAACATTGGATAAAATCACAATATTTAAATTCTATTCTCGAATTCTAACAAAGGAAAAAGTTCTCAAGTAGATGACACTGGATGCTTAGTAATGCTCAACGTAAATATTTGTTGGTAACAACAATAGCAAGCTCTTAAGACCCAAACTTAAACGTTTTTCTCCAAATGGCATTCACTTATTCGTAATTGAGATCGTAATACATCCGTCCCCTGTCTTTAAACACTTGGATAATGTTCACACTCCTCAAAACCATATTTTATATAATAATTTGCATACACAACATTTTCCTCTTATTCGCATTTACTGTACGTGCTGGGTAAGATTTATCGTGTTAGAAAAAAATAGACTATAAATTTATGTACATTATACACTCGTACGACAACGACATAAATATGTGCTAATAAAAAGTTGTAATGATTTTAATGTGTACGAAGTTATAAGTTCTTTTGGGTTTTAATGTTGAGAAGAATATTTTTGAATTAATGTCTCAGTTCCTCTGTGGTAATCGTTGCTGCGTATAGCTTTTCGTATTTAGACCCGAACGAGGAAACATGGTTTTCAATGTTTGGCGAAACTTTTCTAAGCGAGGTAGATACACTTAGAGTAATTTAAATGTGTGCATCACATGTCAGTTGGTGGCGAAACAAAAACTCTACACAACTCCGCACAAAAAACCTCATTATCAAATATTCACGAAAAAAAGAAACAAATATCGTGTTGGGTCGCGTAGCGTGAGTTGGGCCCACACTAAGAACTCTATAGCCCGAACCACTCGACAGATTTTGACTAATTTAATTTTCCTGATTTTCTGATGTCCACATCTTTCATTCAAAAACTTGAAGAGCGATTTCCGTTCTAATTTCGCAGTGATATAAGTGAAAAAGTTCCGCCAACCTTCAAAAAACCACGTTTTTCACCACTTTTTCGACCGTAACTTTGAAAGTTTCCAACCGATTTTCCCCAAATTCAATCCCGTAATCACTTTTGTGATTATCTTTTAGGAAAAAAAAGGTTTTGAAAATCTGATAGAATTTACCCGATTTATGTAGAAAAAACACGTTGGGCTTTAGTAGAGACTCAGTTTAAAGGCTCTGGCTGAGTCCAAAAGCTCAAAATCAAAAAAGTTTCTTCCATAAGATGTGAGGCATGCCCAGACCTTTCAAACAAAAAAAAATTTATGAAAATCGGAGAAGATTTAACTGAGTTATGTAAGACCAACCAAAAAAAAACCACTTAAACGGCCTGAGCTCATTGGTCCTTGGGCCGACAGTGCCCAGATTCAGTCCCAAAAAAGATTTTTCGATTACATTTCTGGGGAAATTTTTTTTTTTGAAAATCGGTTGAGTTTTACTCGAGTTATCGTGTTGACAGACCGGCGGATGGACGGACATTTTTTTTATTGCTGATTCGTAATCTAAGGACCGTGATCGGTGCTCCCTCCTACTCCCAGGTCGAAATTCGGCTGGTTTTCGAGCGTACGGGTCGTACGAGTCTAAACATGAGTAAAAAGATTTTCTGGCCGTCAGTAAAGCCGTCGGTATCTAGTGTTCAAAGATGATGATATTTAGAAAATAACTTTCCGAGGAAAAGTTTTAAAAGACAATCGAAGGAACATTTAGGAACTAATTTTCAAAAATTTTTTAAACTCTTGCCCTCTGAGACGACCCGGAGCGCCGCACTGGTCATTTTTGAAAAGATAAAATATTTTTAAAAATCCGTTTTACTATTGCCGCAAGAGCAATTTTTTAAAATTTTGTGCCTACCATGTTTCCCGATATGATCAATTTTCGTTCGGTCATATTTCACCAATTAGACCGAATTGCTGGTCGTGAAATATACGTACAACACAAAAAACAACAAGTACTGGTTCCATTTTATCGATCTAAGTAATAAAATAGTAGATTACGCAACTGAGGGAAAAATTTTTTATCTTCGAGGTGTACGTAGGGGGAGGGATGTAGTCCCCCGAGTGCAAACAAAACTAGGAAGATTTTCCTTTTACGAAATGTCACAAAAATTAGGTGGCTAACAAAGCTAGGAAGCTTTTCCTTTTACAAAATGTCACGGAAACTAGGTAGCTAACACGGCGTGTGGCCCTTATACACCCAATTAACTAAATTCTTCCGCGGAAATTCGTTCGAACAAAGGACAATGAAAGATTTGAAAAACTTCTTTTGTTCACCTCCCGAACAACATTCCTCGGAAGAATTTGGTTAATTGGAACGCAATACCAAAATCCGAACGACCCAAATCCGGACAAACACTACGCCGTAGGCCGTGATCTTAATTGCGTACAGAAAAAATTGGGGCCGAGGGGGCTCAAGTGGGTAATATCTCTCCTTGCGGGGCCTAAGAGCCCCATTCAAGTATGGTCTGCTGCAGGGCGTAATACAGCTCGCCGCAGGCGTGGAGGTGAGGAGGCAAGGCCCTCCAACGTAAAATCTCATTTTTAGCATCCAAATCAAAAAACCGTCGGCAGATACCTTACACATAATAAAAACTAAAGAATAATAAGTGATATTGTTCATTAGTTTGGATGCGAGCCTTACCCAGCCGTCCGTATACATGACGGGAGTCAACATGTTGATGGGCCGGCGAATGACGAAGCATTTAAACTTCTATATGTCTCAGTTAGAGGTAACACAAGGGTTTATGAATCATAACGAGAATGATAATTTAAACGTATCTGTTGGGAGACATCAGAAGCGCAGTTCTTACTAACCGTGAACGCCATGTCTCAACAGCTAATTATCATACCAAAGTTTTTCGTATGTTTTGTTTGTATGTTTTGCACACGCCTTCTCGCCATTTCATGGCGGGCGAGACTTTATCGTGTGCCTTGTGAGGTTTAAATTATCATTCTCGTTATGATTCATAAACCCTAGTGTTACCTCTAACTGAGACATATAGAAGTTTAAAATACTTCGTCATTCACCTGCAAATCAACATAATAAGTTAAATGACTTACCTGATGATTAGCACGATATGCCGAAATATTGATCTCTTCTAGTAATCTCCATAATGCAACTGTTCTAGATGTATTAATGTCTGAAGCAACATGTCAATGACTAAATAATTCCATTGGTCAGTGACTGTGTATGAGTTGTATCAATAATTCAAATAACCAAAATACATAATTCACCCCCGGGGCAAACAGTCAAAAAAGACTATTCGCCCCCGGGGCAAACAGCACCTACCTACACCATAGTTGGCCCGGTGACATAAGTGTCTCTCTGGCATAAATATGTCGTCATTTATACTTCTTTATATTGAGGTAGGTAAATGGATACTTTCTGTGCAAAAATTGACGATAAATGCGGTCTGGTCGATGAATCGTCGAAGCCATACGGCGCCTTAGGGTCTACGGACTGCGTAGTTTAATGTTTTTCATTTTAACTTTTGGTTATAATCGGATAGTTGTTTAATCTCGTTACAATACTTGGAACTTGTCTAAAAGTATCTAATATTAAAACGAAAAATTTATTTTAACAATAAACTTATACTCATATCAAAACTATAATAAATAATGAAGCCGAAAATTTCTACTTTACTATTGATGTTGATCTAGATCCACTCCAAATTAAAATAGAACTCAACTGAAGCTTATTATTATAACTTTACTGGCCAATAAACAGCGTAACTTCGTTATTATTGCGGTAAACATTTTACTAAAATTAAATTCTATACCATACAAACGATTAAGGCTCGCTACAGCCACTGAACAATATAATTTTATTCACAAACAAAATCAACATTTATTTATCCATTTGATTCTCGAATAATCAATTAACATTATTCCCGTGCAGCAGTTTTTGTTGAAAAAAATTAGGTAGGAATTCAATGTTGCCGGAAGTTTGCTTTTTGTAAAAATATTTGTTCTGTGAATACTTTATTTTGTTACGAAAAAGTATGTATGATTTGCAAAAATGAAAAATATGGCTCAAACACATCATATGTTAAGCTCAAACATTTACTAACCTCACACTGCATTTTAAATAATGGAACATACAGACGTGCTGGTAAACTTTGTTATTATTGAGATATCGAAGAAGGACCACAGTTAAGTTGCAGATCGCCAGTGGTGATTCACCATTGCTTTGGGCTTGTGGGAAAATCCAACTTGACAATTTTTTTATTTTGTCAATCGAAATTTTCATTGAGCTAAAGCGAGAACAAAACAAACTAAAATTTTCATATAAACTTTATGCGACGCGTCGCGTCGCGAAGCAATTCGCATTGCGCCCAATCCAAATTAGGATTTACATAAAAATCGAATCAGTGGATTTAAAAAGATCATAACTTGTTTATCATTGACAGTATGCATTCTATCTTCCTGTGCTGATGAATGAATTGGACGACGCTTAATAGCACTTCCGAAGGTGCAAGCTTGTGTTTTGTCAAAACAAAGATAAAACCTCAGTCGTAGCCATATTTTCTTTATGTTGAATTAGCAAACATTCAATCATACAACGGTTGATTCCTAGCAGATATGAGAGCCGAGAAATCGGCTAGATGTTAGACGCCACATATTTCAGTTATTTACGAATACTATATTCATTCTATAAAAACGATGCCTGCATGTTCGTGGAGCTCGGCTTCCTTGACCGTCAGTCGAAATTTCTTGATCTGATGAAATTATTCCTCATCAGCCGAAAAACGGCTGAAAATTTGAATTTCGCAGCCGTTTTTCGGCTTATCAGGAATACATCAGATCGAAAAATTTCGATTGACTGTCAAAGAAGCCGAGCTCCGCAAACATGCAGACATCATTTTTGTAGTGTCCAATATCCAGCCGATTTCTCGGCTCTCACGTCTGATTCTTATGTAGCAATGTTCAAATAATTCGGCTACGTCAGAAAAATATACCAGTCACTTCAAAATGTCTCCCAATGCTTATCGGTGCTCTTCCAGGGTAATAAATAATTTTTTGACTTATTAACTTTATTGACATAGATTTTATTTAAAAAATGTTTTTTACATTTTGTAGTGATTTTATAAATTTATGAAATTATTAATAAATTGAGAACATTTTAGTTCCAAGCGCACAAAATAAAATAATTTGCATTTATTTTTTAAAATTAAATGTGAAAATATAAAATATGACTTTGCTCATTTTATTGATTTTAGCATATAATTTATATCAAGTAAAGCTAATTATAAATATTTTATGGTGTTTGTACGCTCATCGTAACAGTTGAAATAAAATTCATTATAGTTATCCGTTCGAGTTGACGCAACGGAAATATATTTCACGTCGATGGGCGTTTGTCGATCTTTGTAGATAAATCTTGTTTTATTGTTAATTTTTAGTTCAATGACTCCGCCTGCGTAAGAAAAAAAGATTCCGATTTTTCAACGTATTTCAATAAATTACTCTGAGAGTAAAATCATTTACAGAGCACACATTTTATTGTGCAGTAACGACGAAAATCATTTTTCATAGCTACAGCATCACCTTTGATTGGACAGTACCAGAAAATGAATTGTAGCTCGAACTACTTTTATTCTCTAAGTGTAGAGTTTTACCTGAGTAAATCCTTATTAGTATGATGTAGTCTACATCATCGTCAGCCATCAGGAATTCTTTTTCACATTTAGAGCCTCTTGAATCCCTCCAATAACTTGATAAAACAAGACATCCCGTTGGAATACCGTCCCTGTCGACGTCTTTAATAACTGCAATAAATAAATAGATCTTTGGTATCGACAAGATTTTTAAGGACATGGATGGAGGTAGGGTGGTGAGTGCCCTTTTTCTGGACATTAGACATGCATTGCTCCTAGGGAAGATGGAATGTGCGGGAATAAAGGGAGTAGCATTATCCTTGATTAGCGGCAGAAAACAGTGTGTACACATAAACGGCGAAAGAAGAGAGCTCAGATCTACTGAATTTGGAGTACCACAAGGCAGTGTGCCAGGCCCGCTATTGTTTTTGGTATTCATAAACGGTATGCATATACTTCCGCTCAAAAGAACTGCCAGCCTTTTTGCTGACGATTCAGGAGTCTTCTGTACCAGTCAAGCTTTCAGTACCAACGTCCAGAACATATTACACGATTCGACTCTTATTAGCGGATTTATAAATGCAAACAAGCTTTCACTTAATCTGGACAAAACCAAAAAAATGCACTTTAGGAAAGGAAAAACTCCAGTCGAAAACATGGATGTGGTCTTCGAAGGACAAATAATCAGATCGGTAGTACTTGGACTTGATCATTCATGCCAGACTAAGAGGGAGTCAGCATGTCTCCCACGTGTGCAAAAAGCTGGCATCTCTGTGGATTGCTGTGGAGAATAAACAGGCCTATTCCTAAATCCGTTCTTCTGTCAATCTATAATGCGTTAGGGCACTCCCACTTGAACTATTTGATCGGAGCATGGGGTCCGCCAACAAAAAAGAACAAAAACAACTTCAGGTACTCCAAAATAGGTGCTTAAAGCATATTTCTGTAAGCTCCCCTCTAGGACGCCGACTGCTGAATTGTTTAATCTGCATTACAGAGGAATTTTCAACGTCTCTAGCTTGCACCAGACCAATGTGTGTAAATTCGTTCATGAAACTGTGAACAAAAGGTCGCCCAACACTAAAGTGTTTCAGAAGCCAGTGCATAACTATACCGTAAGAAGGTATGGGAAGGTCCGTCGGAAGGGAAGTGGAGACCTGGCAGTTGCTCGGAGGGTGCCGCTCATTGCCACTGTTTCTATTTCCACTGCCTAAGTTCGTAACACTAATATCCAACTGATTCCAATCATGCGTATTCTTATTATTTTGCAAAGCTCTCAAACTTACCCTTCCTCAAACGTTATTCTCATGATTCCTTCAGGAATTTTGCTAGATAAAAAATGGATGAACATCATAGGAGGAGCGGGTGTCCGAATGAACGTGAGGACTTTATTATTACAAAAAACAGTGAAAGTGGGTGATATACGGATGCACGCGTATCGTATCACCAAATAGCCATGAGGTATTACCATGTGATCATTTAAAAGTACCTTTAGTAATTAGATTGTATGGTCAGAGAGGAGATAATTCTCAAAAGCAACGCGCAGTGCTGTCCTGGTCCTATTGGCGCTCGAGGGGCTCCCGCACAGCTCTTTGCCCGACCCGGGCGGTAGCCCGGCCGGACATTTTGGATTCTTTTGTATATGCAAGGATTATATATTTCAAAAATATAGCCAAGGCGATTCGATAAGCAAAAAAACCTCCGAGTGTCAGAACAACTGTAACAAACTCTTACTGCATATTAAAACAAAGGCTAAACTTCCATAGAGTAACGAGGAATGCTTTGCAATTTTACTGAATTGAAGTCTTGAATTACATTGGAAATCGTCAAAATGGCAACTTGGAAAGCCCTGTGACGCACCATTCGGGGCACTAAGGATTGGCCTTAGACCCATACTTCATACATGGATGAATCTGTTCCCCGCACCTCTCTCTAAAACATAGCAAAAAAATTTTTTTTTCAACTTTGGCCGATCTTAGGACCGACCGAGGGCCTAAGCCAAAAATTTTCACCGGCCTTCAAAAAGTCACGTTTTTGACTTCTATTTCGGCCCTTACTTCGAAAGTTCTTGACTGATTTCACTTATTATGATCAAAACACTCCTTTCGGGACTACCTTTCGGGGAAAAGATACTTTTGGAAATCGGTCAAGATTGACTCGAGTTATCATGTCGACAGACAGACGGACGAACAAATCTTTTCGTGCAGATTCGGAGAACGGTAAGTCCCTTGGTCCCGGGCGAAAAAAGGGGCCCGGGCTGTCATTTCGGGCTGTGACTGAAAATAAGAAAAACGAATCCGATTTCCGTAATTTTCGCCTGCGGCGCTCAAAAATACCTCAATTTAGTTTAAAAACTACCGAAAAGCCCAAAAATTGACGCCTATGGCGTTATGAGAAATCAATCAATTATTGAAATTCTTACATAAAGGATCCCTACAATCAAAAAATTGCGTCTGCTGCAATTAGGCGGTCTTCGATTTACCTAAAGAACAAGTGAAGGAAGTCCAATATTTTCGCCTTGCTTATCTGAACACCAGAATTAAAAAAAAATCGCCTGCGGCGCTAAACTCAACCAAAAGTTGCCTGCTTTTGACTTCATTGAATTCCATTTGTTTACAAAAAAGCGCTAAAATATCCGCCCGAAGATATGGGCTTTTTCAGATTTCGCCCGCAGAGCCTTTTGATAGCCAGGCCGGCACTAGCAACGGGTTATGGGAATTTTTCCCCAGGGAATTATCCCCCGGACCGAAACCCAGAGAAATAGGAATTATCACCCGGGATGGCCTTTTCCTCATACAAAATAGCATTTTCCTTATACAAAATGGCATTTTCCTTATGCAAAAAAGCATTTTAACAATACAAATTGGACCCATCCAAGTGTTATTTTCCTTGCAAAAACTTACCGCTTTAAACTTACCCAACTTCGAGCCGTAAAGTATTAATAAGAGTTACAACGAGCTTAGAAGTGAACAAAGAGAACCCTTCCCCCACCTGAAAAGTAAAGTACTCACAAATCTGGTAGCAACGTGAGTTCGTATTATTTAAATCTTCAGATAACGTTAATGCGATGTTTCCATTTTCCGTCCTTATCAAGAATGGATTCATTTCCAGTGTAACATTACTCTCGGACTGAATGTTTGTTAATTTCAACGTCTTGCGCGTTGCATCCATTGTTGTTAGTTTTACACAACACTCTTGCACTTGAAAACAAAAAAAATCATTTTATTGTTGAAAAATGCAAAAACTCTTTACAAAGCGAATTACTTGATGGCAGCGTTAACAAAAAAGTTATTAAAAAAACGGATGCACAGCTCATATTTTGATGTAAAGTTAAATACCGTCGCGTCGATTCGAAACTGAGAAAAATTTCGTTCTGATGTGGAACACCATCAATTCGAAACTGAAGAAGAAACAAAACGAAAAAATAATAATCTGAAAACATTTATTTCATTGCCGGTGCAGTGTTATGCCGTAAATGTTCAAATCTTTTGCTACATTCCATTTATAGCATTCGTATATGCCAACCGAAATGCATAAGTTTTTCACAGTCCAATATGATTTACATATGGAAAATTTCCATAGAACAAACCATAGATAATGAAAATATACTGCATCTAATTTTCAGCTACAACTTACCCTACCACCTAAAAACCCTAATAAGTGAAGGAGCATTTCTCACAACTGGTTTTTCGATTCAATACAACTGGCTTCGCTGCTAACTTCTAATATAAATCACCTGTGTACTGACTCAACGGGAAAAATATTACCACCTTCCTAATATAATTTCCTAAGCTTCTTAATTTCCGGGTTTTATTAAACAAAATAAATTGTAAAAATAATTATTGATCTCGTAATTTCCCTTAAATAATTAAAACTTTGTAACAACCGTATAGTAAAACCGAATCCGATTAAACTACAGCTCGTATTTTTGAAAGTGAAGAGAAAAAAGATTATTCAACGGATATGACACTTTGAATTATATCAACATGGGAAATGTTAAAACCACAATGCTGTTAGATATATGTAAAGTATGTAAAGTTGATGATAAAGTTATGCATTGATATAATATTTAACACTAAGCAAATGCCATGCGATGCTGGCTTGGCACATTTTTTGGCACATGTTGTTGTATTCTTACGATTCATAAAGATGTGATAACCTTTCAACTCCAATATAAATGTGCTACGTTTGTATGTCGAGTGATTTATTCCTTTTTTTTTAAAGCAAAGTCAATTGGCTCAAAACTACTTTGAGTGGTGCATTAGGCATTCGAAAGAGATGGTTGGGTATAAACAGAAATGATACGAAAAAATACTCATATATCTGTTTACGATTTCCTTTAGGACCGACCTAGGGTTCTAAGGAGAGGCCTCGGAGCCATACTTCCATGGACAAAAATGTTTCCCTCAATTTTCTCTACAACATAGCAAAAAAAATTTTTGGGCTAAGGCCGACCTCTAGGACGTTTAGGACCGACCTAAAACCGATCTAGTACCGACCTAGGGCCTAAAGGAGAGGCCTCGGAACCATATCTTAATGGACAAAAATGTTCTGCACAATTTTCTCTACAACATACCAAAAAAATTTTTTTTTGTAGTGCCCGACGTTGAGGACCGACCTAGGGTCCTAAGGAAAGGCCTCGGAGCCATTGCTACGGACAAAATGTTCGCATTAATTTTCTCTACAACACAACATAATAAAACCTCATCATTAAAGAAATATTCATAAATAAGCACCAATTATCTTGTAGGGTCGCGTAGCCTACAGGGCCCTACATTTTCACCAATTTTTTTTTTTTGTGATTTCCCGAGGTCGATACCTTTCACTTAAAACCTTGAAAAGCAATTTCTGTGCGAAACTAGCGGAGATATAAGCGAAAAAGTTTCACCGACCTTCAAAAAACCACGTTTTCCAAAGTTTTTGACCTATTTTGCCCATCTCAGAACTCGACCTCACTTTTTCGATTACCTTCCAGGAAAAAAAAAGATTGTGAAAATCGGTCAAACCTTACTCAAGATAACTTGGCTACAGACGGACGGACGGACAACGTTTTTTTTGCATATTTCTCCTCTCTACCAACCAACTCCGAGGTCGAAATTCGAAGTGTTAAAAAAGTCGTGATAAACGTACGGATCTAAAAAGGGCCCTAACATGAGCCGTCGCTGGGACCCATAGTTGATTTTTTCGGCTAAATGTCCTCTTTAAGAGTGGTCTTGATATATTACTTACAAGAAGAATGTTTGATAGAAACAATCCCATGACGCGTATAGCTGCCGGGTCGGGCCCAGCGGGCCCGGCCAACTCAACAAACATTAGAGTCCGAACCACCCAACCGATTACCACCAAATGTTTTCCCTCGTTTTTGAAGAGATGCCAAAAATGAAAATAGTTGTCTTACAAAACGACGATAAAATTTCGTGGAAATCACTTAACAGATTCGGGTTTCAGGGCTCAAATTCAATCAACTTGGCCGTATTATTTATTTTATTTCGCGGATGGTAACAATCTCATATAAGTTTTATGTTACATATCAATTCTTAATCTAATACTGGTTTTTCTATATTAAAACTGTTCGTTCTTATATTATTTGATGCAAACTGCCCTGAGGGTGGCAATAGCCAACTGAGTCGGCAACCGAAATTGATGACACTTTTTGTCTTATGCAGACATCGTGAAGACCACTTTACTAGCTGTGATCTGTTCACGTTCAATTTATTCACAGTCACAGGTTGTATTTGTGTTATCTAGTGTCGACTTCTATTGACAGGTTCCATCGTTAGAGAGGTCGGTGGTATCGAACATATGAATACACAAACTCAGTTGAGAATGTCTGACGTCATTTTTCTCATGTTTTCCTCGTAACATTGGTACTTTTCGAAATGCTATGTAGATGGCGCCCTTTTTATGATGAGTAAACACAAAATGCACCTTCTTTCATGTGAGTGACGTCACAAACGTCGTGTTCTGTATTGTGTGTTTCGGGAGTCGAGCCACGAAACTACCCAATTTATGAAGCTTATCCTTATCCTTATGGGTGTTAATCGCAGAAAATTCGACCCCGGGTCTTCTGCGTGGAAGGTAAGCACGTACACTACTACGCCGTACGTCTCATAACTTGGCCGTACACGATAGAAGATGATTTTTCATTAATATTTTCTTAAGGGTCATTCTTTGTGAAATCACCCAAACTCAAAATGACGCGTTCGAGGAACCTAATGAAATTGTGACGGGCGATAGGGATAATTGATATAAGAAAATTGTGGAAGACATATTTCCGGGGAGAGTCTTAGTTTAGCTGGCACGACTACTCAAAAATGCACTAAAATCGGGTACAGTCATTTATTTAAAATTCTATAACTTTTTACGGATAAATCCGATTAAAGTGACTATGGCTGATTTAAACAGACGTTAGATGAAGCTTAAAGGTAAAAACGATATCGATTCGAAAAAGTCAATTTTCTGGCCTCCGCGGGCCTTCAAATTGAAAAATTCGAGCTTTCGAGATGTACTCAGATTTGTAAACAGATTTGCAGCACCAGGCTGCCATCTACATTTTTAGCTATACCACTCAAGTACGCAGCCTGGTGCTGCAAACCTTTTTTTGCCAAAATGTTGGTAGGAGTAAATTTGGTATGCCATATAGGTTTCGATTTGGCACCAGGCTACTGCTGCCACCTACATCCATAAGACAAAAGTTTAAGTACGCAGCCTAGTGCCAACTTGAAATGTATACGACGTATAGTGTTCATTATTGCCGTTACGATAACATTGAACGATTTTCGGCACTAGGATGCCTTCTTAATTGTCAATCAAAATTATCAAATACGCAGCCTGGTGCCAAGTTCAAAACTAGTGCATAGTTGTGTAGCTCAACTACTAGATTAATAAAAGATGAGTGTAAACGGCCATTTAGTTACTTTTTTGAAAATGACACATTTTTATCAAAAAACTATAGCTAGAAAAACATCGTTTTTACAAAGAGTGCTCTAGCTCTTAAGCAGTAGACACGAAAGATCGTCCCTAACGCCAAAGTTAAAGAGTACGTTGAGGGGAACACTTTGCTCATGGAACAATTGCTCTTGGGTTAGGGCTATAGGTCGGTCCTAAGGTGACATTTTATAGAGGCTGTATACATTTTATGTTAGCTTCAGTAATTTCTGTGGGTCATTTAGATAAAAAAAGATTGAAAAAGAAAATATAAGACTTTTACACTTGATTCGAGATCGTACTAGAGTGAACGTAAGGTCTTTGCTTATCTTTTAATGATTATTTTGCAATATCCTATTTTTAGTGTACGTATATTTTATATACGATATACGAACAAAAACCAAATTCTAATTAATTATTCAACGCTTGGAACAGTTGGGTTGGTTAATCTTATATAAAGGATTTATCGGCATTTATTTACAACATTGAACATCAACAATTAAAATATTTATAAAATGAAGCATTTTAAATTACCAATTTCAGCACAGAAATTAATTAGGTACGCAAAAAACAAAGTAGAAAGTAGCGGAAAGCCCATACGATCAGATTGTTCGTATCGCGCGTTGGGTTGCGCAAAACAACTTTCGTCTAATGGAGTTATTAAAGTTAATAAAGTTATTATTAAAAGTACGGACAAAGCTTACAATTAGCTTTTTGCGCTTGTCAACTCTTTCTCAATAATGAATTATTTATTGACAAAATTCAACTCATAGCAAATGTAGTGAAAGAAAATACATTGGATTGAATGCGACTAAGTCATAGTGCGAGCGCATAGAGAGCTTTTCTGTCAGTTCGCTTCAAACACCATATTCGAATATTTAGTTGTTTCGAAAATATTTCAGGGAGTGCACAGACCGGGTATGCGGTATTTTATTAAGTTTTTTTCTACAAATAATAAGAAAAAAACTCGCCAAAGTTAGGAAAGAGTTTTATCAAAACTTTCACTAAGTTTTTCACTATTGTCAAAAAGGAATCATATATCATAGCGTCGCTAATACAATGTTACTATGAAGAAGAGAACATAGAAATGGTGAATATTCAATTTTGCAGATCTAAAACCATAATCCCCGTGCACCTCGTACAAGCCGAAAAATTAATGGAAAATTAAGCGAATCTATGTGGAATTTTGCATAGTCTGATATTGGTTTTATACTACCTTTCAATTAGTTCAGATTGGTTTGCGTTTCATTTCACTAATGACTTTGTTCAGATTTAGATCGGGTTCACTCTATAGGAGAATCACATACGGCTAAAAATATCAAACGATTTTTTCAGGATGCAAAGTTCTGGAAAATTTTAGTCACATCAACAAACTCTCCACTTTGATTATATTCTCATATAGACGCCCTAGCTTAAATGTAGCTTCCACAATGATTCACATAAAATTAGGAACTTAATAAAACTAACTTGACTTAAAAGAGCCAAGTTAAAAAATTCATATCGTCACAGTTATCCCTGGTTCAAAAATCAGTATTTGACAAGAAAAAAGTCGTTTTTTGGAAGAACTAATGACTTGATGCAAATAAATCGATAGCGTAGTGGGACACGTTAGAGAGAATCTGTTCAAGATGTGAAATCGAGTGGAACGCCATTGTACGACTTACCAGTGGTGGAAGAAATTGTTGGGAGGTGCCGGTATTCTACCCTTACTAGTTTCGCTCCTAGTATATCTCATAGATGGCACTGGGTTTGTCGCACAGCTCACCAGTAAAAACTTTCCAGTAATGCACTAATACAAGGATCTCAAAAGATTTAGAACCACAAAACATTGGAACCAGTAAGTAAAGATCTCGCCTCTAACCCCTATTGTACCCGTACGGAGTACAGATGTCCTATACGTTTACTACAATTTATTTTATCGTAACATGGGGTAGATCGAGGATACATTGGTAGATTGGTGGATACATAATCTAATCGTCTACGGATGACGAATCAGCAAAAAAACAATGTCCGTCCGTCCTCACATTTTTTTTTCAAACGACTCACCTTAAGCTTCCCTGAAAGATACATATATGTCCCATGATTCTTGTTCAAAGATGAGCAAAATCGGTCTAGTAGTTCCGAAGAAATGTTCAAAAACGTGGATTTTCGAGGGTCGGTAAAAATTTTTCGCAAATGTCTCAGCGAGAATATTGCGGAAATTGTTCATTTTTATATCAAATGAGAGCCTCTGATCTCACAAAAATGGGAATATTTTTTGAGCAAATCTCGGCACTCTGACCAATCGAATGGACGAAATTGAGTTTCTAGGCCATATACGAAAGCAGATTAACAGAGATGTACTGTCAAAGATAAAGTTGTAGAGAATACAATTTTCAGGGGTTCGTGGCCCAGTGGAAAAATGGTCCATACTTCTACAATTGTGACGGGTGACTCATATCTCTAGAACTATGGCAGATAGAAAGTTGCTTCGAAAGACAAAATTGGTGAAAATTGCATTTTAGATAAAGTAGTTTCAGGATTTTTTGGAGAAACTACGTTGAGAAACTACAAAAACTTTTTTCCCCTTCTTTTATGGGGAAAATCTTTTATGGGATAGAAACTGGGCACTGTCGGCTTAAGTGTTTTTTTGATTTTTTGTACATAATTTGAGCAAATTTTCAGATTTTCATGAATTTTTTTTTGTTTGAAAGGTTAAGTATTGTCAGGCCTGGAAGAAACTTTTTTAATTTTGAGCTTTTGGACTCAGCTAGGGCCCTAAATCTGAATCTCTCTTAGGGTCCAATGAGTTTTTTTTTTCATGAATCGAGTAAATCTTATACGATTTTCCAAATCTTTTTTTTTCCTGAAAGATAATCTGAAATTTGATTACAGGATTGAATTTGGGCAAAATCGGTTGAAAACTTTCGAAGTTACTGTCGAAAAAGTGGTCAGAAACCTGGTTTTTTTGAAGGTTGGGGGAACTTTTTCACTTATTTCTCTGCGAAATTAGAACGAAAATCGCTATGGAAGGTTTTATATAAAAGATATGGACTGGACACGATATTTGGTCGCTTTTCGTAACTATTTCTTCAATGATGAGTGTATGAAAGTATGAACATGTGGGTTAGAGGCCTCTCCTAAGCGCTCTAGATCAGTTCTAAGATCGGCCCAGTACAAAAAAAAAATTGTTTTTATGTGAAAAAATTTTTTCTTCAAACATTTTTAGAAATTTCTTTTTAAATTTCACTCTTTTTTAGGGATTGGTAGTGGTTTTTTACGTCAGTGCAATTTAATGTGAACGCGATTTCATACACTTAAGAGTTAAGGCAATAATAATTTAGATACGTTCAAGTCTTTTTGTTTCATCTATTCTGTTTGTGCGGGTTGCCCGAAACTTCGAAAAACCCGACCCGAACCCGACCCGAATTGTTTTTTTCGAGTTCATGGGTTTCGGGTTTCGAAAATTTTAATCGGGTGTGGTTCGGTCCGGGCCGGGTTTGGAAACATTTCGGGTTTCGGGTTTCGAAAAATTTTATCGGGTCGGGCTCGGTCCGGGTCGAGGTGTTGTATTATTTTATTTTGCAAAACTCGTCTAAATTTTATCATCTTACATTGCACGAATTTTGTTTTAGTCTAAGGTCCGTGAAGAATGCAGACGTCGGGCCTTAAAATAATTTTTATTTCGAAGTAATTTGGGTTGTGAGTTTCGAAAAACTTGAGTGTCTGGTTCGGTCTGGGTCGAGTTTTGAAACAGTTCGGGTTTCGGGTTTCGAAAAATGTTATCGGGTCGGATTCGGTCGGGGTCGCGTTAAGAAGCAATTCGGGTTTCGGGTTTCGAAAAGTTTTATCGGGTCGGGTTCGGTCCGGGTCGGGTTTCGAAAAATGGTCGACCCGCTCATCTCTACTTCTGATACGTACGGGTCCCTCCCATATATGTTTTTTTGGTTTGTTTTGGCAAAGAATTGTTTCGGTGCCACGATTTTATTGAACTAAGTAATCAATATGATCAAAAGTGTAATTAATTCATAATACCTTACTATCATACGACCATCGAATTGATGAAATGATGAAATTCATAGCTGTTAAAGTAGAGACAAACGACATAGCGTTCTATGATTTCCATTATTTTCTATAATAATAAACGTACTACTGCCACATCATCGAAACTCCAACTGAATTTACGTTGTTATAGTATATACGCAACAACCATATATAATAATTAGTAATAAGTCATTGTTCAAATGAAATAACATTCAGTTTTGACATAAGAAATCTCTTTTGAAATATTAATAGCTAAAATCTATTTCACGCAAACTATGCAAAATAACAAATTGTCCTCAAATTTACTACCAAATAGACAAGACATAAATAAATTTCAAATTTGATGGCACAAATTTGAACCCTTTGCTTCGTTGTTCATAGCACAAATCAACAATCAAGTATTTAAATGAAATTTTCATTTTGTTAAGCTTGTATACATCCGTGTATGATGTTCTGAACAGCGAGGGATGCAAGTTTATATATTTAATTTATATTTGCTTAAATATGTAGAATATCGTGTTTGTTGATTAATTCCGATATACTACACTGTCTATATACATGTTTGTATGTAACTCCTTAAGGAATATTCAAACACAACGTGCACATTTACATACATAGCCAATGTACTTGTACAACGTACATTTTGTCAAAGATTTTGATTGAAGTCTAAAATATAAGCATAATATACACTTTAACTGACTAAACGGAGCGTATTGAAAATGTTTAAGTACCTCTGTAGCATCCCTTTTGATAATGTTCACTAACGGAAAATAAGTATACAGCGCGCATAATTTTGCTAAAATTAAATTATAAATTAGAAGCTTTAAAGAATCAACTCTCACGAACATTTGGAAAATTTTGAATGTGAAGAAATTAATGAACATTATTTTACATTTGTTCATTAATCATTCGGGTGAAATGTTCGTCCTTTTATTTAATAATAATAAACAACCCCTTCGGTCCGTAGGAAATTATACGATTTGTGCTGGATTTATGTTTTCTGCCTTTTCTATTGTATTTCGACAGTTGACATTGTGTTTGGGAGTTCTCTTATTATTTTTTGTATGTTTTTTTTTTCTTACAATATTTCCTTCCTTTTATGTTGCGAGATGTACTATTCCTATTTCGTATAAGATCTGCCATCGGTATAAATACATATACACTAACATGTGCTTTACATTATCGGGGAGCGGTAGTGATTTACCTGTGACGCAGGTCCTAAAACTCATCACAAGATCCGAAGACGGCCAGGTCATGGTGTTTACTATCGCAAATGTTTACATTGCGATTGAAGACGCCATGACCTGGCCTTAAGAAAATGGCAGCTTACCGTGCATTTTAAGATCTTTTAAAGTTCATACTCTGTTCGTCATCACTTAGATATCGGCTTGTTACCTCCATAGCCATTTGAACAAAAAACTACAAAATTCGCAAGTAACTGTGAACCAATCCTTCTGATGCAAAAAAAAGTACACAAACCAGCCTCCAGAAAGATGTTTTCGAAGCTCACAAGTGGGGGTATGTAGTTTATGTGACGTTTTTTTAATGAATTCAAGTTATTTGAGACTTGAGCCATCGAAGTATTCCGATATTGGTTTCACGACCCTCGGAGCGTCTGACGTTTTTTTTTTATTGCAAAAGGTTTAGGGGAATTTTTGTATCAGCATACGGTAGCGCCATGTCACATCAGTCAGTCATTTTAAAAAAAGGTAAAAAGACTTGCGGCACATCTTCCCTCTCAAACGAGTTGTTGTTTGCTATTTTATTACCGGTCTTTTCGAAAGATATGAAACAAATATTATGGCTTTACCTGCGTTTTGAATATACTTTTATGTTTATCTTCAACTGTTTATTTGCACGCCAAGACATTGGCTTTATTCATACCTTCGTAACGTTATCACGTCACTAAATTAATTTAAGGAAATAATTGTTGACAGCAAAGAGATTCTGTAGGAGCTATTAGACGAACGCGACGGGTTTTAACTTTTAGAAAAATATATTTCGTTTTATGGATTTTTCTGCTTTGAGATTTTAGGATTGCGGTCGTATTTACTCGTTAGTTACTTTTTTTAGAAGGCGGTCTGTCTTTGTTTCACTCATGTTCTATTTTTGTGTTGGCAGCGGTTTGAATGAAAAAGTCTGACAGACGTTCAAACCATTTACGCTAGTGCTTTTGAGAACTTAAAGTAAGTTATTTTATTGATAGAGTGTCGACAACGGGCGGAAAGGATCTATAAGTTAACATGTCCATTTTTCTTACATAATACCTAATTTACACTAGTGGAGGAAAGTAGACCAGTTTCCTTTGATTGATCATTTGCAAGCGAAACATAAAACATCATTGGCTCAGAAATAAGTATGTTTTGTTTTATATACAACTGACCAGTTAATTCAGATAACAATTCACCCCCAGTAATGTACATTTTATGTATACATAAAGTGGATAAAAATGTACATTTAATGTATTTGTGGGTAAAGTAGCTTGCCTAAACTACTACGCTCAGATCAGTTAGCGTTAAAGTTCTAAATTACTTGAACTACCTAGTTACGAGAACGTCCTAGTGAGAAAAACTCAATGAAACAAGGATTCAGATCCGGTGAAATAGTCCATACCTCCTTATTATTATTACAAGTTCACGAGGCAGTAAAAAAACCTGTAATAAAGATATGCCGGACTGAATTTTCGAGTAAGTTCATTGAGACCAATCTTTTCTTGGCAACTATTAAGAAATCGAGCCTTTTAGCATGAGTAAAATCGGAATGACACTGGTGTAAATATTCTTCTTTCATCGCCTTTTCAGCTTGCACACAAAGCATGTTGTTCATTTCGGTATTCGTTCTAAATACGATACACAAAATGATTCAAAGATTTAAATATTCTTTATCTCAACAAAGTCAACTCAAACAAAATTTTCCGATACACTTATGGATTATATTGCTAAAGACTGCATAAAATGTGAAGATTTGGCATTGTGTGTAACCTTCTTCTCAAAATGTTCCCTTTTCTTCTAAATTTCAACGAAAATACATGGAAGTTGGAAAATACTTCCCATTTTTTGCATTTTCTAGTGGTCTGATTTCAAGGGATGTTTGACCTTATGCGTTTACCACGACGTGACGTTTGTAACCACCCCAATTTCGACCCGGGAGTAGGGGGAGCTTCGATCATAGTCCTTAAAAAAATGTCCGTCCGTCCGTCACCGCGATAACTTGAGTAAAGCTCAACCGATTTACAAAAACTTTTTTGCCTGAAAGGTAATTGAAAAATCTTTTATGGGATTGTACATAACACGAGTAAATCTTTTCCGATTTTCATAAATTTTTTTATTTGAAAGGCCTGGGCATACCTGACATTATATGGAAGAAACGTTTTAATTTTGAGCTCTTGGACTCAGCCAGGGCCCTAAAACTGAATCTCTACTACGGCCCAACGTGTTTTTTCTACATAAATCGGGTAAATCTTATCCGATTTTCAAAAACTTTTTTTTCCTGAACGAAAATCAGAAAATTGGTTACAAGAATGAATTTGGGCAAAATCGGTCGAAGTTATGGTCGAAAAAGTGGTAAAAAACGTGGTTTTCACTTATATTTCTGCGAAATTAGAACGAAAATCACTCTTTTTCATCTTCTTAGCAACCTTTGTTAACCCAAACGGGTTTTGGCTGACTCCACATCTTCTTTTCGCCTTTTGTCGCGATTTTCGGCTACCACTTTCCAATTACTGACTCCCAGCTCCTCCAGGTCGTTTTCCACGCAATCAATCCATCTCTTTCTCAGCCTGCCCCTTGGTCTCGTTCCATCGACTCTGTTCACTAGAACTTTTTAGCTACCCTAGTCTCGTTCATTCTGGTCACATGACCTGCCCATCTCAGACGTGCTGCTCTGCTTATGATATTTTCTGTGCCAAAAATTTGCTCTAGCTCCATGTTTGTTCTGATTCTCCACATTTCTCCTACTTTGACGGGCCCGTAGATTAACCTATGTATCCTTTCGAAGCATCTCAATCTGTTCTCTTGTTGCACTATGAAAGACCAGGTTTCACACGCATATATAGCGACGTTCCTGACTAAAATCTTGTACAGTCGATATTTTACGTGGATTTTCAGTAGTTTGCTTCGGAAGAGATTTTCCAGCGCGTAATAGCACCTGTTTTCTTGCACCGTTCGGATCTTCAGTTCCTCATCCAGATCGTTTGCAACGTTGTTTAAAGTCAACGAAAAGTTGATGCATCGTGATGTTTACTCGTATGCTTTCTCCATTATCTGTCTCAACGTGAAAATTTGGTCTATCTCCCTTGTGTGAAGCCGCCTTGGTATTCCTCAATTATTCCTTCCTCATAAAGGGCAAGCCGGTCGTACATGATCTTCGCAAAAACTTTGTAGGCTGTATTTAGGAGGCATATTCCCCTAATGTTCTCGCAAACTACTCTGCCTCCTTTCTTTTGTATCGAAATCATGACTCCAGTCTTCCACAGTTCCGGATTTGCCGTTCCAAACCATCAGTACGATTTGATGCAGTCTTTGCCAGAGTGTTTCTCCAGCAGCCTTGATCAGTTCGCTTGGGATGTTGTCTTCGCCGGGGGCTTTGGAGATTTTTAAACTTTTTATCGCGTTTACTACTGCTTCATATGAGGGTTCTTCGATATACTGCTCGACGGTATAGGTAATTTGTGCTGTTTGTTGCGTCAATTGGGGTCTATTTAGCAGGTTTCGGAAGTACGCAATCCACCGATTCATGATGTCGTTCTTTCCGCTTAGTAATTCTCCGTTCTCATCTTGAATTTTGATTGAAATTGATCTGAATCCTTTCCAAATCCAAAGTTTCGATTTCTTTATTTAGGTGTTCCCGCTTCTTTCGCCTCAGCAGCCGGTACGTTTCGATGTTCTGGAAACTGGCGGCAGTTTATTTAGCTCTAACAGCTCTGACAATTTAACCCTCGCATCCTTTATTCTTTGTACTGCTTCTTTACATTCATCGTCGAACCAGTTGTTTGTCATTCTTGCAGATGATTGGTTTCGTTTGCGGCTTTGCAGAAAGCTTCATTCATATTTTTGGTGGCCTCATTCATTTCGCTTTGAGTTGGTTCGTCTTTCAGTTGATTTTATACGGCTTCGCGAAAACAGGTCCTTGTTTCACTATCTTTGAGTCCATCAACGTTATACTTGGGTCGGACTCTCTCTGCTCTGTGGTAAAATTTTTGCCACTTGCATCTCAGTTTCATTTTAACAACGGCATGGTCTGAATCAAGCGTTGTTCCCCTGTAGCTTCTAACGTCATAGATACAATGTCTGAATTGTTCGTCGATCATAACGTGGTCAATCTGGTTTTCTGTCCGTCCGTCATTTGATCTCCAGGTGACTTTATAAACGTCCTTTCTTTGGAACTGTGTGCTGCGGATGGTCATGTGTGACCGCAAAATTCACTGCTCTGATACCATTGTCGTTGCTACGATCGTGTAGGCTATTATTTCTATATTTTTTTGACTAGTGTCATTGCAGCCCTTCGATTCGCCGCAAAACATTATATTTTCCCTAGTTACGTAAATAACTATTTTTTCAACCCGTTTGTTCCAAACGAAACTTTATTTTAAAAAACGAAGTCATTTCAACCAAAAATAAAATAAAACAGAGAGACAACTACGGAATCGAAAGTAACGTATTTTCTGCAGGATTTTATTCTAATGATTTCAACAATAAATGATATTTTACAGAATTAATAAATGATTTCTTCTTTATTTCAGAAAACGTTCATTAAAAATGGATCTTGGGCATGCAGTAATTCGAGTTCTTTGGTTAATTTTCATAACAAATTTTTGCGGTAAGTTGAAAAAAATAAATTCCAGTCAGTTTAACAAATGTCACTTAATTTAACTTTAATTATATCGTAATACCAATGCATACATCGCTGTTGTATTATATAAAACGGGTAAATGCAGATGAGCATAAGAATGGCACCACCAATAAAAAAAATAAGAAAAATCAGGTCGACATTTGAAACTTTTTTATCTCTTTTGAATGTCTTTCGACGGAATAAATATCATTTAAATACCTGCAACAAGAAAGCTTTACCGTCACCGGTAATCCATTTTCTGCTGATGTTAAACAGAGGAAAAGCACAAAAACGTAGTTAAGAAGAAGATCAAAACGACAATGAAAAAGTACGGAAATATTTAAATTAGATTTTTAAATTTTCTTTTTTTTTCGTTTTATGGAAAAAATACAGGATTAAATGGGAAACATTGGTCAAGTTAAGAATATATAAGTCTACCTTTCTACCTCTCTTCGTTGCAAAGCAAATTATTTCTTTATTTTCACATTTGCTAATCTTCTAACAAATTTTATAATAATATCTTTTGGGAAAAGATTTGCACCCAGACTTATCCAATTATAGCAAAAAATGTTTTAACTATGATATTGATTAGGATGTCTTGAGGCAGTTGAGGTCGTATGTGTTCAACAAAAAGGAGTTAAGTAGTGGCACAAAGCTAGCTATTCACAGGTCAATCTTCAGACCAACGATTTTATACGGTAGTGAAAGTTGGGTGGACTGCGGATACCTTGTGCATGACCTGGAGGTTTCTGATATGAGGGTTCTTAGGAGCATAGCAAAAGTAAATCGGAGGGAACAGTGGGACAATCATATTAGGAACGACGACATCAGGGAAAACTTAGGGGTTACATCAGTGGAAGAGGCGGCAAGGATTAGTCGTCTGCGGTGGTACGGGCACGTTCAGAGGATGGGTAATAGCAGGCTACCAAAGAGGATATTGGATGCTCAAGTCCCGGGTGTGCGTCCCAGGGGTAGGCCAAGGAGAAAGTTTATAGACTCAATTAAATCCGATTTAGAAGTTAGGGGACTTTCTCTAGGCGAACAAACAATCTCCTTGGCACAGGATAGGGGGGTATGGAGAAGGGTGGTCCATGATCAGTAGTAAAGACCTCACACCGAAAGGTACAAACGGTCTATAAAGTGTGATGATGATGATGATGATGATGTCTTGAGGCAGCTTCTCTGGCGCTAAATTTTCCAAACCAATTTCTGCGAAAGATAAAATAATCTTTATTTTCGCATTTGAAAAAAAGCGTAGGAATAGATGTGAATTTGTTTATTATATTATTAGACGTTTCAGATGGAACAAACAACATTATTTGGGTAGAACAAAGTTTGTTAACATTAATTACATCTTGTGACTCAATACGGTCACTGGAGCCGGAGTTTGAAATTCGTTACACTTCCTATTTTATTTTTCGAAACTTCGAATTTCTTCATTAAAGTAAGCGCAAATTAATTTGCAATATATTTCACATTTCTTTCTTTATTTCATTCCAAAAATAATTTAACAATCAATGATTCGTATTCGATATTTATTTTTCTCTATCACACCTACGCGGTGTGAGGAATCCACCAGCATAAAAGCTCAGTAAACCTTTCAATAGAAAAATTTCACCAAACATAAAACGTTGCATTTTATTTTTCATTTGCTGTAACACAAATAATGACAGAAATGTGGAGCAGAGCGCAGCAGCTATAAACTTGCGGTGTCCATATTGGAATTTTATTTCAGACAAGGATTATTATAAACGTTCCAATAAAAAAATGATTTTTTTACAATATAAAGGATTAATGTCCATAAAAATAATTAATTTTCCTTCCACAAAATAATTACGTCCAATAAAAAATAAATTTTCCTTGTACACATTTTTTATTGGACAAAAATCTTTTTTCTATTGGACATTAATTATTTTTATTGTAGAAAAATCATTTTTTTATTGGAAGGTTTATTACGATCTTATTAGACAATGACGAGCCTTATTTTAAAATCTAAAAAGCTTTCGTAGATATTTTACGTTATTATGAACGAAAAATGAACATTTCGTCTTTTGTACATTGGAAACCAACAAAAATTAACATTTCAGTCAAACAATAAACACATATTTCTCATCATCAGTCACTATATTACGCTGCAGCTCAAATTTTCCGTAAGAATGTAGAGGTTATGTGATCCGTGGATGACATCGGTTATTTCCGGATAGTCAGTAATCGTTTATACCGTATGATGGAACAGAACTATTTCACTACTACTTCTACTTTTGCGTAATGATCCTTTTTCGCATACCATGTGTTGCCAAATTTGCCTGCTGCGTGAACCTGGGACTGGGAGGTTTTAGGAGATTTACATGATGAAAGGGTGACGAAACAAAGGATCACTAGATCTGTGTTTCATGGACCAGAAATGGACCGCCTCAACCTGATAAATCTAAAACCCCCAAACAATCCTCAGATAATCCAAATAATCACCGAATCTGAAAAAGAGTAGTTCATTCCGAAGCTTCTTCATTAAAGAAATATTCACAAAAAAACTCCAAATATCGTGTAGGATCGCGTAGCGTGAGCGTTGAGGACTCTGCAACCTGAACAACTCAACAGATTTTGACTAATTTAATTTTCGTGATTTTCTGATGTCCATATCTTTTATTTTAAATCTTCAAGAGTGATTTCTGTTTCACTGAAACTGAAAAATTTCCACCAACCTTCAAAAAACCAGATTTTTTACCACTTTTTCGACCGATTCCGCCCAAACTCATTCTTATAAGGATTATATTAAAACCGAAAAAAAAAATTCGAAAACGGAGATAGCTCGGCAGATAAATTATTGAAGAGTGGAGATAAATTAAATTAAAACGGAGATAAAAATGACCAAAAAGTTGAGATAAAAAAATCATTTTTGAAGATAGAAAAATTGGTTTTTGAAATAACTAAATTAATTAAGGAAATAAAAAATCATCCGAGAGGAGATAATAAAAAATTAAAACGCAGATAAATTATTTATCAATTATTGAAAGTAATAGAAAATCGACAGAGAAATTAAAAATTAGAAAAAGGAGACATGAAGTTAGTGGAAACGGAAATAAAATAAAATTGAAACGCAGATAAAAAATTAGAAAAATGGAGATTATATAACTCCGGAGACAACCATTTCATTTTTCATTCATCTCCATTTCTGTACATTTTATCTCCGTTTTCCAATTTTATATCTCCGTTTTCTAATTTTATATCTCCGTTTTCTAATTTGTTATCTCCGTTTTCTAATTTTATATCTCCGTTTTCTAATTTTATATCTCCGTTTGCAAAATATCTCCGTTTTCAAATTTTATATCTCCATTTTCAAATATCTCCGTTTGCAAAATATCTCCGTTTCCTAATTTGTTATCTCCGTTTTCTAATTTGTTATCTCCGTTTTCTAATTTTATATTTCCGTTTGCAAAATATCTCCGTTTTCAAATTTTATATCTCCGTTTTCAAATTTCTATCTCCGTTTTCAAATTTCTATCTCCGTTTTCAAATTTTATATCTCAAGTTTAATACGATCCAAGAGCCATTGGTCAGAGACAAAAGTTTTATCAATTGGAAAATAAAAGGCAAGATGTTTACAGATGTTCCATTGTTGTCAAGGACAGTAACAGCTATACAGCTATAACCCTACCCCAATTCTGTAACCAAGATCTTACTGTTAAAGCCACAACTCAGTAACAAAGTAGCTTTACACAAAATGTATTGACTTAGTAATTAAAGTTATTTTGCAAATAAATAAATTGATTAAGGAAATAGGAAGTTGTAAGATCGCAGATCAAAAAAAATAGAAATGAAGATAAAAAATTCAAAAAGTGCAGATAATAAAATTTAGTTAAAGAGTTAAAATATTCGAAATTGGAGATACCAATTCTATTAAAAGGGAGATAAATTAAATTGCTATCGGAGATAAATAATTAAGAAATGGAGATACTATAACTCCGAATTTAATCAAAATATCTTCGTTTTGAAATATTTTATCTTCATTTCTGAATACTTTATCTTCACTTTTAATCATTTTATCTCCAAAACATTTTTGTTTTATCTGCGTTTTATAATTTTTTATCTGCTTTTTTAAATTTTTTATCTGCGTTTTCGAATTTAATATCTTAAGTTTATTACGAGCCATTCTTATAATAAACTTTCTGATTATCTTTAAGGAAAAAAAAAGTTTTTGAAAATCGGATAAGATTTACCTGATTTTTGTAGAAAAAACACGTTGGGCCCTAGTAGAGATTCAGTTTTAGGGCCATGGCTGAGTCCAAAAGCCCATAATTGAAAAAGTTTCTTTCATAAAATGTCTGGCATGCCCAGGTCCTTCAAATAAAAAAAATTTTGAAAATCGGACAAGATTTACTAAAATTATGTACAAAAAACACTTAAACGGCCCTAGCCCGGTGGCCTTTGGGCCGACAGTGCCCAGATTCAATCCCATAAACGATTTTTCAATTAACTTTCAGGGTTGAGTTTTACTCGAGTTATCGTGTTGACAGACAGACGGACGGACATTTTTTTTATTGTTGATTCGTCATCTAAGGACCATGATCGAAGCTCCCCCCTACTTCCGGGTCGAAATTGGGGTGGTTACAAACGTCATGGTAAACGCATAACACCCCTTTTCGAAGAATGAGCACGAGTTGCATACAATGTAACGAAGCAACTTTTCACATTAACGTACGCCTTTCAGAAGAAAATGAAAATTCACGAAAGGATTCTTTTCCGACTAGCGCTTTTTTCGTAACTTGTTGCATAAATTACTATTATGTATCTATCCCATAAATTCGAACATTTTTCGCACTGAAGACTCAACTTAATCAATCTGGCTTTATTAGTCGAATTTCACGCTGAAGTTAAGTTCAAAAAAATTGAAATAGTTGTCATGTTTTCTCCTTGTGGGTTATAACCTAGATTTGCATACAAAGATTTGGTAATGAAAAAATGCTTAGTCGATGATTATTCTGAAATCTTGGGAGATGCAGACATGGGATAAAAGAAACTGTTTTGAGCTAAAAATGAAATGGTTACGGAAATATCTACAAAAGAAGTTGCAACGTTTCACTTGCATATGAATTATGTAAAATTTCTGTTTTTGTACAGTTAAATTACTTCAAAATTAAACTTCTTTTTATAAAGGCATTCTGTTTCTGAAAAGCGAAATTTTTTCTTCTTTGGCGCTGATTTTCTTATAGAATTTTTTAGGAAGATTGAGATCTTTCAATTCAAAGAATATGTTTTTTTGGGTAGGTTTAATAAATCCAAACGCAACAATTTCGACAATTTTTGTAGAATAATTTTTCGTTTAATTTCACAATATTTCATTTCATATCAAGAAAAAATTGGAAAGTTTCGTTTTCGTGACTGTATGACGGTTTCTTCTCCAACTGAGAAATCTTGCTTGAAAATTTAGTAATTCATTTTCTTCTGCTCTTGTGACGTAGATAAATGTTGATTATGTTTTAGTGACACCTGACTAAAATTTAAATTCCACAACTCACACAAAATTTACCCAACATCCAGACATCAATTTTACATCAACTTCTCAACACAAGGACAAGAACCTTACAACCACTAGGCAACAATTTCGAAATTTATCATTCTAATATAAACCGAAACCCTCACTCACAGTTTTCAGATATGAAAATTCGAACTTTAGGAATTTTTCTTGGATCAACTTTAGCTAAAAGTATGTCCGAATTTATCGCAAACATGACAAAAATTACTAAAATGCACTTTCCAAATTTAAAGATTGCTGTGGCAAAGCGTTGCTGTGGCATCTTTTTACGAAATATTTCTTTGACTTGGTCAATAGCAAAGCGAACCAACACATATAAGTATGCCGATGTTTTATAATTCGAACAAACACGTCACACATAAACTTGTGTTAGCCTGAATGTGCTCATCAGAGCACTTGTTTACGTGTTTTGTTGGATAAACCAGCGTTGTGGTCGCTTTACCACAGACTCGCATGTGTTACCATGTCTGACGATGAAAGTGGTTTTTAAAATGGGATTTTTCATTTGACTCATGATTCACCAAAGGTTTATACTGTACATGTATACATATAAAAAGTCATCTACTTGCAAACTAATTAATGAGTCTTTTTTATTTACATTGCACTTTCTCTTACACTTACTGCTAAATATAATAGTAGAATTTATACTTAATTTTTATGTTCATTACAATGTTCATAGTGTCATGAATACCTCCGAATTTTCACGTATTGCGAGCACTAAAAGTTGCAGTTGATCGTTACATGTGGTAACTGACGTTTTAGAATGAAATGACAAATTATTTAATAGAATCACGCAATACTTTTGTATGATAAACACCAAATCCTATTTGAACTTGAAGCTATTTTCAAGCACGGTATTCGCATGCAAGTGCCAACTGTCACGCGTATGAAACACTCTCTTTTACACAATGTATGTATGTTTGTTAAGCTTCCAGAGTTATCGATGAGTAAGTCAGTCAAGTGTTAATGCTGGACAAGAACTTGATCAAACATATGCACTTGACCGTGACTCTAAAAAGAATAATATGACTATCACACGTATCGTAATTAACAAAGGGATTTACATTATTTTAGTATATTGACTTTACCAGTTACGTTATTAGAGTTGATTGGCTCTAGGACCGATTACGTAAATGGGGCACTGCCCCAAACCCCGCTAGGAGCTCCGCCCCTTAGGCCACGCAAGGGGGATATTCCTTTATTGTTTATTTCAGGCTTCCGGCGCTAAGTACACTTCAACATTGAATATTCTTAACTTTTTGAGTGTGGGTATTTTGTCCACGGGGATATTTTGGCTGTTGATATTTTTTTTGGACATTCGGTCCTAACCCCGATTTTGATGAAACACAAATCTCAATAATGTTTCACGTGAGAGCAACTTAGTCTGCAGCCGTTGGAATGATTCTATTTTATTTAATAACCGCAATAGACACAATGCTGAAAATATTCATACGAATTATAAATCGAATATTTTCATTTTTCAGATGCGGCCAAGGAGTTGAGAAACCTTACATTATCAATCGAGCCGAATTGGGTGAAACGGGGACAGAGTGCACAATTGCACTGTAGCTACAAATTAGAAGGTGCACCATTATATTCCGTGAAATGGTATCGTGGAAACTTAGAGTTTTATAGATATTCACCTTTAGAACATCCGCCAGCAAAAATATTTCCGTACACTGGAATTAAGGTTGACGTAAGTATTTTTTTTTTTCATTTTCAATTACATCAGACAAAAATAGCTTAGAAACATTTTCTCATTCTAACATTTATTCAATTCACAAATCCATTTGATACTGAAACTCGAAAGAAGCATTACACCAAAACAGCTCCATTTGTATTGTGGTAGGAGAAATCGGGATATTAGTTGCACAAATTGGATCTAATTTCACCAACAGTTATGTGTGTAACGACTGTGGGTTTTGTGTGTCAAAGATGTGTGATATTTAATAAAACGTGAAAAAAGTTTCAAAGCTAGTTTTTTAGACTATAATTTTTCGTGTTATTTCGAAATAAAATGAATTTATGGAATATGCAAACATTGAATACTACGAATAACAAAAAAAACTTCATTTCACTTTAGTGGAAAAGCATTTTAAAATACCAGAGAGGTAATATTTTTGCTGGAACTTACCATTATAAAAAGAACGTGTTTTTAAAAATTGAATATTTCCAACTTGTCTTGTCTCGTGTGAATAGATCAGATTAAAATAAACCATTGAAATGGGTATAGGAAAGTAGCGATAGAAAGAAGTCAAAGAAATTGAATACATAAGTGTAGCTAGTTCCAGTGAGATGCAGCTAAGTGCAGTGAGTTGC
The DNA here is from genome assembly GCA_029228625.1 of Pseudolycoriella hygida. Lineage (NCBI taxonomy): Eukaryota > Metazoa > Arthropoda > Insecta > Diptera > Sciaridae > Pseudolycoriella > Pseudolycoriella hygida. The sequence goes on along the minus strand of CM055406.1, from coordinate 30,776,897 downwards.
TGCTAGGGAAAAAGACAGGAGACATCACAGCTGCAGTACCACAGGGATCCATTAATAATCCATTGATAATAGGAACAAATGAAGCTTTTTAATTTTTAAAGATTCTCGTCATCAGGGCTAGAAAGGTAAACAAAAATTTTTTGTCAGTTTTTACTAGAACACTGCGCGTCGCGGCCGGTCCGCCGATGGACAGTTGGCGGCTGAGATATATCCGACAGTATTCGGCGGCCGGCTCGGATCATAACAGTGACGGCTGGCTGAAGTTACACGAAAAAAAGAAACAATAATATCTCGAAACTCTGTGTACCTTTCCATGGAAGCTATCGAGGTAAGCCATTTGTCTTTCTACGGATCCTCTTACTGGAATGAAACAATATCCTAAATCAAAACTTTATCTCGTTTTCAAATCATTTGCCATTGACTCAAGAGTAGAATTGTCCACAGTTGACGAAACAGAGTCTTTTGTCAAACTTAAGAGTTTTAACTATCCTGTTCCGATTTCCTTGATGAATTCTAAAGAACATAAATATGGATGATTGGAGAGAGCTATTACTTCGTATGGATACGGTTGTAGTAGATTTCAGCACAGCGAAGTATATACGAGTTGTGTACGCACACGTGTGCTTGCACGAGTGGTAGTACACAACTAGTTATTTACTTCGCTAGTCTGAAAGTTGTTTTATTGTACAGGAACGAAAAAATGAAAACCGACAAGTTTCTGATTTGTCATTCGAATTTACCATACAACTTGTCGGTTTTCACTTTTCCGTTCCTGTAGAAGGTGAGAATGTGTTGGTGTACATATCAAGTTAAAACCAGCACTCGTTATGTTATCTATCGTTCTAACTTGATATGTATACACCAACACAATGATCACAGAGTACAGTAAAAACATTTTACTGCAAGGTGACTTGTTTTTTATCCTAATGAAAAACATCCTTAAGACAATGGTAATAAAAATCGCAAACAAGATTCTTCAAAGCTACGATCTTATTGAAATTTTCGTAGTTTTTTTAAGCCATCGACCACCGCCGATTTTTTCCTCAGCTAAGGCGGCTGAGGGTGGTGTTGTTTTAACAGGCGACCATATGAAGGACGAATGATTATACCATCGGATTTAAAATTCCAAACCTTTTCCTCTTGCATGACGATCTCGTTGACTTCCTGAATACGTAGTTCGCTTCACGTTTGAGGACTTTCACGTTTTCCATGTTGAAGTCAAATTTATGTTTCATCTCCTTCGCGTGACCAGGTAGGCCCTTACGTTTTTTATTAACTTTTGCTAGATCGGCATCATTTGAATTGCTTTTGAATTGTTTCACCAATGTATTTAGTGTCTGGTTCCTCACAAGTAATTTCATAAACTACACTGTATAGCTCGGCTTTCTGTAACGGCTGTTTTTGTGATGATCTGGGTGCAATTTTTACCCCGGGAATGAAGTATTTGATTTTCGACGTTAATTCCTCGCTCATTGCAGAAAATTTAACAGCGAGGTGAGTAGGTCAGAGGTAAATGTCGAAAACATACACATACAATATAGGAGATGTGTCGCGATGAGGAGGTGTAGCTGCAAAAATAATGGGGAAGCTGCAAAGTGCATGGAGAGACGATCAAAGAAGACTGCCAGTTGATCTGAGAGAGTAGGTGCGAAAGCACAGCCCCTCTGCGGAGTAATGCTGTGAGGAATTCCGGGGAGAAGAGAGCATGGTAAGGAAGGAAATTTTAGTTGGTAGGTCGTTGAAGAATGGAATCCAACACTACGTTGGTAAAGGAGAACCGGGTGTTTATGAAGATTTCCTCCCCCTCATAGAAAAAAGGTACAACTAGGTGCAGTGAGGTACAACTAGGTGCAGTGAGGTCCAACTAGGCACAGTGAGGTGTAGTGCACAGACAGACGGACTAAGGGACGGACAGTAAGGGTGAAAACATAAAGTATCAATCACTACTTAATAAGTGGTTGGAGATTGTCCTGCACCTAAGCCTCAGATGGGCATGTTGTACGTGTCCACGGTTTCTTTGGCCAACATTCAATTTCGACGTTGATGTCACTTTTTTGAGCTAATATGGTTGCTACTTGGACTACTTGAACAAAGATATCAATTTTTTAAACTTGACGTTTCAGGCCAAGATGGTGTTAAACGAGAAATCGTCAAGATTACGGTCGATAGAACCTATTAGAAGCTTACTAATAGCGTGAACGATCAAATAATGATTAGAAAAAGCCTCAAACATTGGCGACACCGGGGGACCCAATATGTCGGGTATGAGTCCATTGTTCAGCCGATTAAGCTACCCGGACCCTGACTCGTGTGAATTTGATGCGTGCACGGAAGGCTAATATTACCGTCACAGTTATTGTAAACCTTTGTGGAACTAACATTCCACAGCAACAACATTATTTGCCAGCTGCATCTCATAAACTACAAAAGCCACAAAGTTTTTATGTTTCACAATATTGTTGGAAGTGACGGACTAAACAAAATAGACAGGAAAAGCCAATTTTTAATTTCCTCGCTGATAGTGACTAGCGTTTCGTTAACAGCATTAAAAAATTGCGGAACTTTTGTCTGTTATGAGAAATCGGTCAGCGTTTGGTTTCCATGCTGCAGCACGATTTTCTTTCTTTAATTATAAAAATTACGAAATATTTATATGTGAGTTCATTTATAATTTTATGAAACAATAACTTCACTTTGATGAGAGTAGAGTCAAACTTTTTTTTTTTTGAAAATAACTCACCAAAATTAACTATCTCTTCAGAGCGTTCAATTGTTTCCCCATAAAACACAAACTTTCCTTATTAATTCTGCATTTATTATAATCCTCTTGTGTATGCCATAAAACAGAATAATAGAATAAAAAGCAAAAGATTTTTCCAACATTATTTTATGCATAATTTAACTTTCATACAGTAACTAATTTAGACGATGCACATTTTTTTGTTTCTTAGTGGGGTCTGGTTATGTTTGAAAGTTCACAGAGTGGTGAAAACCTTATCTTTTCGGGGAATGGGTTTCACAGCGAAACAATTGATTTTCGAAAAATCTTAAAGGGGATACAAAAGAAAGAGAAATCGATTAGTCTTTTGTATAAAATTGTTATGAGTATATTTTTCTATCCTTTCAATATGGGGAATTAAGGTTTCACTGCGAACTATGTCGAACTCATCACTGGTTGAAATTCAATGAATGTAATCCGTTCGCCCTGACGTTTTGATGTCAACAATTCGATAAGCCACTGTAAGGTCGGAATAAGAAGAAAATGTAGCTATTCGCTCACTTAATTTGCTCCTATGTGCGAAAAGCAAATAAGCGAGATTACTCGCACATTGTAAACCTGAACTCAGAAAAGACGAAGATACGTCGGGTATGCACGTCTGGAAACTCTTCACTCCCCATTGATGACAAGCAGATATCGGAAGTTGACAGCTTCAAATATCTTGGAAGCATAATCGCAAAAGACGCAGATGTTCAGTCTCGGATACAAAAAGCGCGACGATCATTTGGCGATCATAGCAAATCTTAAAAAACCGTAAGATGCGCATCTTTAAGACGAACTGTGTCGCAGTTCTGCTATATGGCTGTGAGACATGGAAGGTGATGAAAACGATAGAGTCAAAGATCGAAGTTGTCGTCAGCAACTGTTTGCGACGCATTTTGAAATTCTTTTGGCCAAGCGTTCTTAAGAGGAGAAAGTCGAAATGGATTGGACCTGGTGACGACATAGCGAATGCTGCACTAGGTTGGAATCGTCAGGAAAACAGAAAGAGATGCCGACCAAAATTACGTGGGAAAGGACACTTTTCGAGGAAGCCAGGAACCAAGGAATAACTTGGCGCAAAACAGTGTATGATATGGAGGCAATTCGTCTGTGCCTCATGCTCCCCCGAGGAGTAAGAGTAGATGATGATGACGAATTAAATTAGGTCTAAGATCCAAGAAATACAAGAAATCAAATAACATGAATTAAGAGGTGGAAAATCTGTTAAATGATGTAGGAATGGTTCCAACCAGTACGTTAATCCTATCATAAGGAACATGCTAGTCGAGAGTGAAATGACTCCATGGGATTATCATGAAATAATTTCTCCCTCAATTCTAATTTTGTCTGTGACAATTTGTATGTAAACGATAATTGACCTTACTCATTCATGTCCGTATAATTTATTTCAATAAAGAGCATCGTTATTTATAGTAAAAATTGTTCTACGACACATCTCAATAGCCTATAACTTTTTTTTGAAACTCAATACTGAGGCGGGCGCTGAAAAAAATTCAACAAATTCGCGCGAAATAACATCGCATTTATATTATTCACAGCTTGCCATCGCATGAAAAAATTGAATTTTTAAAGACGATTTAAAAAAAATTAAGAGCGTGTCAGATATTTTGACAGTTCTATATTTTGCGATGTTTTTTCATTCCATATTTCTAAGGCAGTGATCATCAATTTTAAATTCCGAAACATCTACTGTTTGCATAACACATCCCTTTATAGATTCTCAGAATCAGAATAAATAATTATATATAATATTATTATAAATATATATATAAAAAACATCGCAAAGTACTCGGCTATGCGATGTTTTTTCAGATCGAATTTTGACACTTAGACTCAATAATTATATGTTCTGATTCATAGAATCTATAAAGGGGTGTGTTATACAAACAGTAGATGTTTTGGAATTTAAAATTAATGATCATTGCCTTAGAAATATGCAATGAAAAAACATCGCAAAATATAGAACTGTCAAAATATCTGACACACTCAGTTTTTGAATTCTGCTTCATCTATTATTTGAGTAAGAGTCATCCTCTCACAGTACATGAACTATAATTTTGTATAGCTCTTTATTTACGCAGGGTTCTGTTCTAAAAAAACATCGCAAATTTGACAGTTCACATTTTCGCGACGTGCTCTTAAGTCGCGTAGATTTTTTTTGTTTGCAGATTTTTGATTTTTAGAACATAGTGTATGGAATAAAAATATAAAAAAATTGAGGCGTAAAGTCAATTCTTGCATATTTGCTATTCACACTCATAAGATGTGCGAATATTTCTCCCCATTTGCAAATAGCACACGTGTGTCACCTACTGCGCACACAATAGCATTTTTTGATACAAGTTACGTATGTGTGCGTTTAACTACCAGAATACGTAACGTATCAAACAAAGTTTTTTGCATTTCACAGACTGAGTGTTTTCACTTGCGATTTGTCGCAATTTCAATTATTTTTTCACACTAGTGCGTAAAAGCGGTTTTACTGTATCATAATCCTTTAGGGCATTCTAAGCGACCAAACCGACAGCCGTCGTTTTTCAGCTAGTTGCAAAACTACTTTCCATTACGGCAGACATGTCTGAAAGGTACGGTTGTTTTTCATAATAAAATACAGAAAAACACGGAGCAACGAATGCAGTTTCGTTGCTATCTCTTGATTGTGAAATCGATTTAATCCTGTTATGGAATAAAAACGTAAAAAAATGATATTCAATTATTGTCCAAACATCGTAGTCTTCCCATCTGAAGTGTATTTGATTGTAAAATTCATTTCTCTTTGTAACAGTATCATAAATACCTTCATTCGTTCCCATCAGACCAGACTATTTTATTCTCAAAAACTTTGGATTTACTGAGAAGTTAACATTCATTCTATTTTTTTTTTTTGTAAAGAACGTTGGGGTGAATCTATGTTAAGTTCCTATTAGAGACAATAGTCTTTTCATGATAATAAAAAACGCGACGTTGAAAATAAACAAACACAAATATTTGCATTGTAGAACATGAAATTTTTTTTATTTTTTAAGCTAAGTAGTACATTCTACAGGAAGATGCTTTAACTGTTTTCATTGTGTGTTTCAATGGAGAATTTTTCAAAGCTTACAAGGAGAATTAATACTCGCAATAAATGTTTTACGCAGCGCCATCGTTTTAAATCAGAAATTTTTTAGAGATTTGTACAAAGTAGAGACGTAGGGCACAATATTGATCTTTGTACTTTTGTGATTATTACTTCATTTTATTTTTCCGTTTTGATTGAATTTATAAGAACACTAATGCATGCACATGCTTTCCAATGTTTCAATGACGTTGTAGGTATGGTTGTTTGGTGCATCTGGGTATTTTGCTTTCTCCCGCAAAATTGTCATTTCAGTTTATTGTTTACTTCAAAGGAAAAAGTAATTTATGGTGCACCGTGCGGAAGTGTGTGACTACATAGTGATCCAAGCTGAGCCTTTAGAACTATTAATTTCATAAGTGTATAACTTGTATCACGAGCTGAAGACGAGCGACACGAGTCATAATAACAGCTTCGAATGCAAGTTCAATACAAGAACACGTCTCTTTTGCGTATTTTTCCTTGCCTGGTTGCCGGCGCTGTCAGAATTCTAGTTACTCTCTATGATACCTCTGAACAATTACGGACTTTCCCACCATGACTATTCAGATATTTCATTTCATGTCCTTTAATATAATAAGTGAAACTGAATTTCAATGAAATGTTCCGTTCTTTCGCCACTCACTCAGCAGACTTCTTCATACAGCAAACATTCAGATGAAAGTCTTCAGTTCAGCCTGTCTCATTTCAGACTGATTTCTTTTTTTTCGGCTTGTAGAGTTGATTTTGTGGTAGATAATCGAGCCTAGATCAACGTTTAGGTAGATCATACCTGTCTCTTTCTAACCAACGCTTTGAAATAGAATAACAAAGGTCATCCGCGCCTATAAAATTTTTATAAATTTTTCTGCGGCATCACAGGTAGTGATAAGGCGATAGCCATCTGTGAGCTATTAAATACATACATATGTACCTAGATTCAATTTTTTCGAAAAATGATCGTCGTAAACGTTGATTTAGACTCTATTATCTACAAGAAAAACAACTCCACAAGCCGAAAGAAGGAAATCAATCTGAAATGAGAAGGGCTGTTCAGCCTACTATGGCACTCTGATTCGTCGATGTATGTTTGTGTGTTTATTATCCATATGTGAGTAAGGCTTTAACAGCCTTTTTAAATTACCTAATACAATACGTGATCAAGAAACACGCGAGCAAAAGCTAACAAATAGAAATTAGTAGCGGTCATATTTTGACTATAATCAATAGGGCAAATGCATTGAAATATGGCCGGCTACTGGTGCTAGCCGGAGACGACTACATGGCGGGTAGCTGGTGCATTTACCCTATATTTAGTGTAACACACAATTAATACATCACCAATTTATCACTTAAAAACTCACCAGCTATATACCGAGAACAGATGTAACGAGATAAATGAAAATGGTCTAGACGAATAAATGCGACATTACTGTTCAAGGTAGATAATAGTATATTAGTAGTAGATTACAGTGGGGGATGCGGAAATAAGTCATTACATGAGTGATTAATTTTGTGAAATGAGCCAAACTCAAGAGGGTGTTTTTAAGCAAAAAGCTTTGAAAACTGTTTTTGACGAGTGTAGAGTTTGTATCCCGAGCCGAAGGCGAGGTATACAACTACAAGAGTCAAAAAACAGTTTTTAAAGCGAGTTGCTTAAAAATACACGAATGAGTTTGCGAGTGTCACGAAATTATCCAGAATGGATGACTTATTAAGCATTCCCCACCCAACCCCAACTAACCAATCCCAACCAAAAACGCGTCATTGCATACAGATATACATGTAATGAGAAGTTTCCGGTGGGGGCTAAATGTAATGAATGACATGTAATGAATAATTTCCGTTGGGTGCACAATATATATATATATATAATGACAAGTTTTCGTTGGGACAACGAGTAAATACTATTACTATACATTTTTTTACACAAATTACTTAAAACGTTTATTTTTATTCCACAATAAATTAATTTTGTATTTTGTTGAAGAAGGTGCAGTGAGTTATTTGTATTGTCGATAATTTCTCCGAACAAAATCTGCAGTTTATCATATAGCTCTTAATACCACCTGTTGAAGAGCTTGAAAACTAAAAACTCAACCTATAATGACCAGAGAATAAACTACAAAGGCATTAATGGATATTTGGTAAAAAATGCATATCGTTTAAGTTTAGAAAATCAGAATAAAATTGATGAACCGAAACAAATGAAAAATGTAATGAAGCTGCAAAAAGTGTGTTTCCAAGCATATTTTACAATATTCAACCGTATCATACTACGAATCTGGATAATTGTGATACTTGTAACCATTTTATTTAAACTTCAAACATAGTTCCATAGAGAGTCCCCAAGAGGTGACAGGACTACTGTAGTATACTACTACTACTGTATACTACTGTATACTTTAAACAACAGCGAAGCAACGTCAAAAAACATCGCCATTACATCCCACACATCCCTTTTGCATCAAAAGCATTTCGATTTTTAGCATCTTAAAAACGAAAACAAATTTACGGAAATTCCCTTCCCTCTATTTGTAATCAATAGTACATTACTTTGTTGCTTGTTTCTTGTTAATGAGTGAGTGTCTTTACATGATTGTGAATCAACAATGTGGAAAAAACAACTCGAAGGTGGTCAGTAATGACGTATTTACAAAAATATAAATGAAATTTGTTGACTATTGTTCTATTAAATCATAGTTTTGACATGGTTCTGACATGATTCACGTGGAAGAAGAAGTCATATGTGAATCCGAAGCCTTTATTATCCTCTTATTTATTTGCATCTACCATGCATAAGTTAAAACTCCAATTTTAATTACTTCTATTTAATCTATTTTCATCGCATTTTACTCCACAGCTGTCAGTGTCGAATGCCACACAAGTAACATTACGAAATGTAGGATTTAATTTATCTGGAAATTTTTCGTGCGAGGTGACTGCAGATGCCCCATCTTTTTATACGGCAGTTGCCACAAATATATTGACAGTTGTCGGTAAGTGTTATTAAAAAAGTTTTTTTATTACTGTTTCGTTTATATACATTTATACATTTGATATGTGCAGTGTGTTATTGTGCATATGGTTATCATTTTATTTAAGTTTTATTCATTCTGTTATTTCGTTGATATAATGTTATGCCGTGGCCATAACTTACTTTCGCCGTAGTTTAAGATTTTGAAAATATATTTATGGTTTCGTGGAAAGCTTTTAAAGAATAATGAAGCAAAAGTTTACAATAAAAAGGGAAAAGTGAACTCCAGAAATTACAACTAATAACTTTTCATTTAGTTCTTTCTTCTGGTATTGTTGATTTAATCAAATGTTAAAATAATTTAATGTCAAAATTTTTTATTAGCAAATTTTTAAGTAGTTCTTGCTGAAAATTGTAAAATTGAATGAATTACAATGAATAGGGTACTTGGGCAAAGATTATTCGTAGGGAGCAATGAAATGACGATAAGGGATGTCAAACACTATATCCGGTTTCAATAATGGATAACTTCCTTACTTTTGCTCGAAATCAGCTGAAATTTTAAACTTTTGAAGTCTGATATGTTACAATTAAGTGCTATAAATATGAACACACAAAACTTTTTACTCGCTGAAATATTTGCGATGGAGTGAACGTGACGACGATGCTCTCAATCATTCAATGAAAGTGTGAAAGTGACGAACATAGTAGACTGTCCAGTTTCATATGAAAGGCCCTGTAGGAGTTTTACCGTAAAAAAATTTGGTCCATCAATCGTAAGATTGCTCTTTAAATTCGTACCAACCATTGAACATATTCAGGATCACTCATTAAGACAAAGAGATTTTTAATCAATGACACAAATGTAAATGAAGTGGTTTTTATTTATTCAAAAATGGTTTGAAGAAAACGAAAAACATCAAACAATTTTTGGTGCCTTCGTAGAAAACTACATACACAAATTCGTTAGCAGCAAAAACATTCATTCAAATGCGTTCGTCGAATTAATGATTGTATTGACTGGGAGATTCTCTTATTGGAATGTTCAGACGTCAGCGTAGGACAGAAGAAGACCATAACTTGTTCAACCAAAACAGATTGATGGATGGTCAATTGAATTCGAATCGGTTGGCTGGGAGACTTCAGAAAAGTGTTCAGCCAAAATGCTCCGAAAATAAAATCCAGTCGGCAAACAATTGTTAATGCAGTAAAAAGCCCTGATTAAATGAAATCATGATTCGCTTGTTCGACTGGGAGATTTTTCGGAAAAAATGTTCAGCCATTGATAATCAGCAATCGTCAGAGCGTTTGTTCCAACAGTGATGTTGAGTAGATTCATTGTACAGGCACTTGTTCGCTAGTTTCAGCATTCTTTGACTGGGAAACTTCTAAGAAGTGTTCAGTCACCGGTTTGACAACATGGGTTGCGTAAACCTTCGAATTGAAGAAAGTGAGTTGAATCGGTTGTCGTCACCTTCGATTTTAGCACAAATAATGACAAGGCGGTTCGTTGATGGCAATGAATGAGGTTATGAATCTCTTCTGTTTTTTCTGCAATTTTTTGTTAATAATTCGCTGGCCATACAATGTACTCCATGTACTTCTAAATAAATTTAGATTCACTGCCTTATAATTAACTGACTTCGTACTCAGAAATATGATAATTTGTCAGGAGCCAAACGAAGACCGTATGACATTGTGAGTGGCGTCAACCTTCAGGAATAGTCGCCGGAAATGGTTTCACTATTTGTTTACCAAATCGGTTTCTTTCTTTTTTCTTACTTTTGTACCTTAAAATTTTTATAATATTAGCATTATAGTTTAGTTATTTTCGAAAAGCTCCCTATGAGACTCTTTGTTCATATATTATAATTAAGTTTCAGGTGAGATTAGATTTAAAAAATCTATGTATATACAAAAAAGGTCGAACGGCCTTACATATGCATGAAATAAACGAATAGGAATTCAAAGAGTGGTTTAATTCGGTTTGACAGAATTGTACGATAGAGGATCTGTACCGTATTTCTAGTTGAGATAGTTTCATTCAAAATAAACATTTTAATGTCCTTGATAAATTCCAGTAAAAATAACTGAGGAAACTGTTAATGTTATTCTATAGCAGAGACAACTTGTTTACACTAAGTTACTCTTCGTCAGTCTAACACTGCAGCTTAAAAACCACTTAAGTGGAACAGTGACGGTTAATTCGAAATTGTTTGACGACAACTTATGAAGTCATGCCATGGAAGGCAAAAAAAAAGATTGAATTTATCATTTGTTGAACTTTTTCCTCACAAAAAAATTATTTTTCAGCCTCCCTGAACTGAAAATCGATTGAAATATCTTCTCACAACCTTAAAGAGTGGATTCTAACCATAATCTCAAATATTGATTATAATTTTTCGTCAAATAATGTTCTCAAAGTGAAATGTTAAAAAAATCTACCTTTCTTCAGAAAATTTGAGTGGAGGCTTGGAATAACGAAATTACTGAACAGTGTTGGTTGGAGAGACTTGGTCAGAGACTTTCGACATTGAGGAAGGCCTACGTCAAGGAGATCCTCTTGCAACGCTGCTTTTCAATTTAACACTCGAAGCAGCTGTTCAAACCATGGACATAGACTCCAGCGGCACCATTTTCTCCAAGTCCAGTCAGTTGCTTGGTTTTGCAGATGACCTGGACATTATTGGCCGAACTATGGATGTTGTTAAAGATAAGTTTATGGCCTTGGAGAGGAAAGGTACCGACCTTGGGTTGACGGTCAATGACGGAAAAACGGAATACATGATCATCCCACCTACGAATCGATATCGGGAAGATAACGTAACGATCGACACACACACATTCAAAATGGTCAATAAGTTCGTATACCTTGGATCAGAGCTGAACATAAATAACGACATTGCGGACGAAATAAAAAGGCGAGTAACTTTGGGCAACCGGAGTTATTACAGCCTGCTGAAAATTCTAAAGTCCAAGTCAGTAAGCCGAAATTCAAAATGCGCACTTTATAAAATTGTGATCAGACCGGTAGTAACGTACGGTTCGGAGTCGTGGTGCTTGACACAGAAAAATGAACAATCTCTGCATACGTTCGAGCGAAAGGTACTGCGTACAATATTTGGACCAGTATTTGACCGAAAACTGAACTGATGGCGCAGACGATATAATCACGAGCTCATAGAGCTTTTTGGAGAGCCCGACATAGTCAGAACAACAAAAATAAATAGACTACGTTGGCTCGGTCACGTACAACGAATGAATGAACATCGTATTCCAAAAAAAATTCTGAAGTCCAAACCTGAAGGCAAAAGGAGTGCAAGGGCGACCCAAGTCCAGGTGGAGCGACGCTGCTTTTGCCAACTTAAGAACTGTGGGAGTAACCAGCTGGGAGACGTTAGCTGCAGATAGGCCCGGTTGGAGAAGCATGTTGGAGAAGGCCAAGACCCTTAATGGGTTGTAGTGCCGGTAAAGTAAGTAAGTAAGTTGGTTGGAAAAGTTTCCCACTCTCGAGATATAGGCCATTTTTCAGCGATTTTGTCCAGAACGGGAGCACTTATTAACCTATATCTCGGCCGGTAGTTGCCGGAATGAACTCAATGAGGTGTCAAATGAAAGGTTTCGGCAGTGTGAAGCCAGAAAAAAATCGGTTGAGCGGTTTGGTGTCCAGGGTCGATCAAAGGAGGGAAATTTTGATATGTTGCTGGGGATGGTCCAAAACGTCGAGAGAACATGTTCCGAAGTGGCATATTGTTCTGAAATAAGGGAGTTATGGGTAGAAAACGGGTCAAAATTGAAAATCGGCCAAAAGTCAGTCAAGATGTTGTGTTAGAGATTTGGTCGGGGAAGTATCAGAGTAGAATACGTAGCAAGTGGAATACGGTGAACGTGATACGGGGGAAGTGGAATACGGCGAACGTGGAACACGGTAAACGTGGAATACGGTGAACGTGGAATACGGGGGAGGTGGAATACGGTGGAAGTGGTATACGGGTGAAGTGTTACACGGGTGAAGTGGTATACGGGGAAAGTGATATTACGACCTTCAACAAAACGAAAAAATATTTGCTCTGACTCTCTGGATAGACAACAAGGGCAAGGGAAAATGATAAAGCCTGCGTAGCCGTTAGGGGCGGGGGTTTCAACTAGTTGCTCATATAATCAGAAAAAAAAACTAGTGAAATAGTTAGCCATGCAGATCTCTGTCCGTGACGATCGTTGCGGTAACGACTGTTTAAAATTTCTTGTAAATTCATCATTTTTTTCCACAGACATAAGTTTTATGGGACAACTCGCTAAATGCCGGTCCATTCTAACGAGCTGTCCGTATGACAAGCTTCCAGTTCCATTATTTTTCACAAAAATGTAATTTTAGTTCTGAGAGTGCGGTTTTCAAAACAGTCGATCGAACATTTTCTAAAACAGTCGATCGACTGTTTTCAGTTTACTTTACATCTTTCTTCAAGATTGAACTTGGGCAAAGACATGCCCATTGGAAAACAAATGTTTTGTTTTTTGTTCATGATCATTTTCCAAATTAGCCATTCATCTTCAACATAGACAAAATTTTACTAAATTCGTCAATATAAGGGCGCTCTCCCGCAGCTTCCAGTCTTTGTAGCATGCAGACCTAACACCGAAAGATATTAATGGTCTATAGAGATTGATGATGTATTTTTCCCATTATATTCAGTTCATTGGTATTGCATACGAGGGAAAAATCTTGATAATTTCACGAATATGTGTATACATCGATTACATCATGTAATTCAAATTATAATCGACAAATTGATTATCCAGCAATTTTTTTAATTTAATGTGTAACGACGACATTGCTCTCTCAATATATTCACATTATGGAAATACGAACATCTACAAAAATTGTATTTCAATGATTTCATATATTGAAGTGTCGCATTTTGCAGAAAACATATAATACGTGCATGGGAACGGAAGTCTACAGAAGAATGTGGAAAGTTCTACGACTCATAAGAGAGTGTTTGCAACGAAACTAGAGAATATAAGAACATTATTCGGGATGCTAAATGCAATGTCCAATCATTTTATTTCAATTCGTTTTTGAAGATATTTTGTGCTCTAAAAGTGTTTACTCACTTCTACATTGAAGTCAAGTTTTCCTATAACATTTTTGCATCCGAGCTGATGCTGAGGTTGGCAATTACACTTAAATTTTTAGGTACATTGAAAACGTATGTAAGCTGGAGAAACAATTCAATAATCGCAATACAAATAGAACTCAACTTAATGCTGCTTCTTGATAAAAAACCGACAAAATTATTGTCAAACGAAAACAAAGGCGTGCCGTACAACCTTTAACCCATTAAATGATTTTGGTGATTTATTCGTCGTGATTTAAAGCTACTAAAACAGATAAACAAGCGCATAAAGTTTTCGTTACACTCAAATAATCGCCGTCGGATTACGAACTTCCAATATTGCTTCGATCCTATAGAATAGAAGAACGGTCGATGCATGTAACGATTCGGTGAATTGATGGTAGCATATTTTGTGTACACATACAACACAAATTGCTAAGCTAGTTAATCCATCCTTTTAAATTTCTTATTTAGCTCAAGGGCGACTGTCCTTCGTTCGAATGTTCCTGATGGTGTTTTTTCTAAAGAAAGTAAAATGATTCTAAAAGATAACTCTTTCTCTCTCCCGTTCTGAACGACCTAACCACGAATTTTTAAGGTCTAATGTTGTTGTACTATTTCGAAAATTGTCAAGAAGTGGTTGATCCGTTTGCGAACGAAGTTTTGAATTCCCAAAATCTTATGCGGTCTAAAAGTCTTTATTTTTTGCTAATGTAAGTATGAACATCAACCTGTATGAAGATTTTTTGTATGTAGAAGGTATCGGAGAACATAAATTGACTGTTAAGTTAAGCTGATGAATTCTTTAATTTAATACAATTTGACAGAGTAATTAATTTTCAAACATGAAATTCCATTCTGCGAAAATTCACAAGCAGATGCACAATATTGAAATATAAAATAATTCATCAGTTTAGCGCAAAACACTCAGTGATACGACAGTCCCGTCAGAAATTTAGACAAAGCTTTAGGGAATGTAAAACTAGTTTTAAAACCAATAAAGTGACATTACTGATGTTTATATTGGACCCGTACGAAGTACGAGTCCCATGAGTTTACCACAACTTTTGTAACCAGTCGATTCGAGAGGGTGAGTAGAGGAGGGGGGAGGGGGAGGGGGAGGGGGGGAGGAGGTTGGAAGCGATCATGTTCCTTAGATGCCAAATCAGCAAAAAAAAATTTGTCCGTCGAGTACTCGAGTAAAACTTAAACGATTTTAAAAATCTTTTCTTCACCTAAAAGGTAGTACCAAAAGTTTGGTATTGCAGATGCAGATGGGCATTTTTGGACGAAGGGCCGCTGAGCTAGGACCGCCTAAGTGGTTTTCGGTCGTTTGTACATAACTTGCGTAAATCTTTTCCGACTTTCCGAAATTTTTAGGCATGCTGGACAATTTATGGAAGAGGATTCTTTGATTTCGAGTCATTGGACGCAGCCACGGCCCTTAAACTGAGTCTCTACTAGGACCAGACGATTTTTTTCTACATAAATCGTGTAAATCTTATCCGATTTTCAAAATCATTAGACTTTTTCACGACCCCTGTAGTTTTTTACTACAGTAAATTTTAAGTGCTTATTTTGTATATTCCGTATATTTCGCAAAAATTCGAAAGAACTGTCAATCCATTGAAAAAGCTTTTACATGAAAATTAGCATTGGACCCAAACATTAGTGATGAAATTCGTAGATCAGATGTTTTCGCAGCGATTGGCAGATAGCTAAACAAAACTGTATGTGTTTCTTAGGCAAAATTGAAAGACAAACATGAACTCATAGACTTTTAGGTTGAATCCATCAAAGCACATGTTTGTTGATCAAATGTGGTTTAGAATCATAAACAATTTCTTTCAGCTATCTTGGCAAACATCCGATCCACGGATTTCATTAATAATATTTGGGTCCAACGCTAACTTTCAGCTAAAAGTCATATGAATAGGTTTTTCATTGGTTTGACAATTCTTTCAAATCTCTACAATTTCGCCATTGAAACCAACTTTATAACTCTCATAGTTCTGGACATTCGGGTCATCCTGCCCAATTATGGAAGAGGCCATATACCAGTATTGGACCATAATTCACCAAAACCCTGAAACACGTGTTCGCTTTAATTTAATTCTCTACAACTTTGCCTTTGGAACCAACTTTCCAACTCTCATAGTTCTGGAGATTCGGGTCATCCTGCCCAATTATGGAAGTGGCCATATACCAGGATTGTACCACATTTCACCAAAACACAGAAAAACGTATTCGCTTAAATTTAATTCTCTACAACTTTGCCTTTGACAGTAAATCTCCATATTGCATAGTTAAGGAAATATAGACGAAAAACTGTTTTCGTATATGGTCAAGAATCTCAATTTCGTCCATTCCATTGGTCCGAGTGCCCTGACCCCTGACCCGATTCCCACAAAAAGTTTTTCCCAGTTTCCCAGTGCCGAGATATTTGCGAAAAAGTTTCATCGACCATCGAAAATTTCATGTCCGGCCTCCACTTCTTCGACGCTATCTCCGGAACTACTTGGCCGATTTTGCCCATCTTCGAACTTGAATCATGGGAAGCATGTACCTTTTAGGGGAAAAAGTTTAGGCTGATCGGTTCAGCCGTTTGGAAAAAAAAGTGGAGACGGACAGACGGACAATTTTTTTATTGCTGATTCGTCATCTCTAGACGATAATAGATCCATCCCCCTCCCTCCCACATCGATCTACCCCATGTTACAATAAAATTGTTTGTAGTAAACGTATAGGACCTTTGTACTTTTACTTTTATTCACCATTTTTTATTTTGACCATTGTGTTGAGAAAGTTTCAACCAATACTTCACTCTAGTCGTAATTTTCTCTTATCCGCTCTCGTTAAGGAATGTTCTTTTTTCATCCCTTGTCGTAAATTGACTAGTCGGACTTAAACCTTTTATATTGTCTGAATAAATATCAAAAATATTCTTGAAATGGAAATAACAACGGTTCAAGTGCTTCGGTTACTACAACATTAATCGCCTTGTTGACAATATTTTGTGTGTACTTGAAGTTACGATGTTTTGTTGATATTTCCGCTATATTAATAAAAAAAACAGTAATACTTTTGGGTAGAGTAGAATGAAAAATCAGAAACTTTTATTAAATTATACGCTCTACGAATATTTGCATTTTTCGTCCAATACCTTTTAAAGTTTTGTTCGTAAAAAGTTTAAAAAAAATCAAACTATTAAATACACAAAAGATCAACCTATATTCACCACAAACCAAATTTGTAAACATTGTCGACGTTTTTTAAAAATAACGACGGACGGGATAAATATCAAATATGTGAAACATGAACAATAGTTTGCAATGCATAGTGATGTCAATTTCAAAAATAAAAAAAAATGTGTTAGACTTACATCAGTCCTCTTCTTTAGATCTAAAAGTATTCAAAGTCCATAGCTTCAAGCAATTTTTTCTATAAATAATTCAAGCGAAATTACGAAAAGGTAGACTAGCTATTCGAATGAATGCAACTAACATGACAAAAAAAACTTGAGCTTTTCGACCAGTCAACGAACATAATAAAATGTTTTATATTCATGGCAAAATTATTTGAAAAACTTGATCATATGCGACGTATTCACTTTATATCATTTAAATATTAACATTTCTCAATGGGCTCTTTTATATCTCTATTCGTATTTTACATCGATTTCCATCCAATCTAATGATTATCGCATGCCGGCCGCAAGGATTTGTCTGAGTACTTGTAGAATATGGTGATATTGTTGTAAGGGTGAAATAAATAGGAACGTGATAATTCATATCTGTAAACAACAGAACTGCTAGATTTTATAATTTAACATATTCTATTCGGTACACCTCTGCAGACGAAAACTATGTATACAACATATTGCTATACGTATTTGACGGCTTATACTTATCGTGTCTACTTTGGAGAAAATGCAATTAATGAATGCCACTCGACTTCTATGGCTACAATAGATTTGAGATATCCTTGATTTTCGCAAATAATGTTCCATTCCTTAACGCAATTGATCTGATCTTATACATTTGCAATAATTTATTAGCAGGCGGAATTCTATTCCTTTGTTGATTGATTAGATGGAAATTTTAATCTAAGGATAAAACAGCCATTTACACAAAATCTACAATCAAAATCTATTTCCTACCGGAGTAGTAAAGATTGTTTTGAATTTGGATCCGAAATGTCTTCAAAAAAGCAGAAAGCGTTGATGAAATTGTTGTCTTTATTAATGTCATTGTTCATATTCCATAAGACGATTGACATATGCAATAAAAACGAGGAGGAAACAACGCGAAGAAATGGTGGAACAGGGTTGGTGTTAATAGACGGAAGAAAATAGAAATAGTTACGTGTTTACCTGCCCATTTTCTTAATTTTTCTCGTTTCCTAGGGTAGAAAAGAAACGAGAACATATTTAGGGGGTTTATATTGCATTTACGCATTTAATTGGGTAAAAAGAAAGGAATAGTTATTTTCATTCCTAGGACGCAAAACTGCAGTTTTTCGTCCTATTTTAAAACAGAAACATAACCAAAGACCCGTACGTATCAGAATAGATGTGACAAACAGAATAGATGTGGCAAATAGAACAAATCTTGCAAAAAGACTCGAACGTTTCTTAATATAGTAATAAGCAAAAAATCTAACGTTTTGTGTTCTTTTATAACTGTAAGAATTTCAAAGATCCATAGAAATTACCCAAGGTAATGTCAAAGGCCATAGCGAATTACATCTCAGACTATTCAAATCTAGAAATGGTTATATCCAAGGATATTCCCCTAAAACCCTGAAACACGTGTTCTCTAAAATTTTGTTCTATACAACTTTGCCTTCTACTCCTTACAGTTCTAGAGATATGTATCATCCCTTCCAATTCTAGAAGTAGTCATATCCCAGATTTGGGGCATTTTTACCCAAAAACCAGAGACACGCGTTCGTTAAAATGTTATTCTCTACAATTTTGCTTTCGAAAGCAACTTTCTATCTCTTATAGTTCTAGAGATATGGATCATCCCTCTCAATTCTAGAAGTGGTAATATCCCAGGATTGTGGCATTTTTACCCAAAATCCTGAGACACGTAGTCTATAAAATTTTATTTTCTACAAATTTGCCTTTGGAGCAACTTTCTAACTCATATAATTCTAGAGATATGGATTATACCTCTCAATTCTAGAGATAGTCATATCCCAGGATTGAGGCATTTTTACCCAAAACCCTGAAACCCTGAAACCCTGAAAATTTCATTCTGTACAACTTTGCCTTTGACACTGAATCTCCATATTGCATAGTTAAGGAAATAAACACAAAAAACTGTTTTCGTATATGGCCAAGAAACTCAATTTCGTCGATTCCATTGGTCCCGGTGCCCGACCACTGATCCGATTTCAATAAAATTTTTTTCCAGTTTTCTGAGATCAAATGCTTAAATTTGAAACCAAAATGAACGATTTCTGTGCTCTACTTATTAAGGTATTTTCGAAAAAATTTCTCCGACGCTCGTAAGTTTATGTTCGACCTCCACTTCTTCGACCATATCTTCCGAACTACTTGACCGATTTTGCTCATCTTCGAACTTGAATCATGGGGAAAATACAGGGAAAAAAAGTTTGTGGAGATCGGCCGAGCCGGTTCAGCCGTTTGAAAAAAAAGTGGAGACGGACGGACATTTTGTTTTATTGCTGATTCGTCATCACTAGACGATAATAAATGTATCCCACCGCCTCCCACCTCGATGTTTGTAGTAAACTTTCTACTTCGTATGGGTCCTAAAATACTTTTATTAATTTTGAATGGATGTAAATTGAACCCGTCACATCTTCGCTCACCGGTGAGCGGTGAGCTAACCCGGCACATTTTATTTTCAAATATAATTTTTTTATTTGCATCTGTTTTGACCATCTGGTTCACGCACACATACTAATAGGAAGTGGAACTTTATGCATTTACAATTTTCTGAAGTGTACGTCATACGTGTACGTCATACAAGATATGTTTGTGTGTGTGAACTAGCCGTTTAAAATTTCACAGCTACTGTGAACTTAACCATTTTAGTTATAAAATCATATGCTTCACATACCTGTACGATTCCTTATGAAGCCTACGCCACTCTTTGCAGGGTTGAAGATGAATGTAATGAAAACTACCGACTCCTGGGTCCACTTATTGAAAACAAAAACTGCTGGATGACACACCTATATTGAAATCAAGACTCAAAACGCAGCAACAGAAAATTTTCATTCTCTTTCACTCTAACACATATTGCATATTGTCGTCTCACACACACACACACGTGCAATTTACCTGTTGACTATATTACAGCGTGGGACACGATTGCTTTTTTCTCATTTCATTATGATTGTTGTATGTATGAAAAAGATGCAAGATCGAAAAGATAGCATGGGCAACAATGGCTTAAGCTTGGGGATTGCAATACAAATTATTTGTCCATACAAACTAAACGGTTAACCGATTTTCTCTATTCAAACTATTCAAAAATAGTCGGAATTGCATTCCCTAGGACTGATGTCACCCTCACTGCACTGCGGTTCGGACCGTGATAAAGAACCTAACAGTAAATAAGGCAGTAAATGTACAGCAGAAAAAATTCCTTAGCTTACAACATCATTTTTTTTTTTTTTGAAGAATTTGCAAAATATGATGAAAATCCAACTTACACCATGAACTTCACATGCATAAAAGTGACCGATGCATGCGAAATTTCACGTCAAAATTACGTCTGTTAAGATAAATTAGACTAATGCAACGTGTGTCGTGAGGATTTCCAAGTTTCCAACCCTGTACTTTTTAGCGCAAAAATCAACCTCGAAAACCCAAACCTTTCGTTAAACATAAATAATAATTGGTCACACTAATCTGCTAGAACTGGTTGCATGGTTTCACTAAAATATTATTGCGAGCTTATTGCGATATTCTATGTTTCATATCATTTGAAATATCTATGCTACACGAGTTGTAACATTTCGTATCTCACGATTATTTTCCAATGTACATACATTCCACCTTCTGATTGGTGAGCGCTATTTTTATTTCGCATTAAATGCTTCGCAGTAAACTCACATTATACAGTGTGATTTTCCATGGGCATTGGGGCATTGGTTTATATTTACGTGTAATAAGTCACACTTGTTAAACCGCACAGGTCTTGCAGTAAAGAGCTTCGCATACAGAATGAACATTTAATATGCGCACCACCTTTAGACTTGGCAAAATAATATTTAAAAAAAAACATGCTCCACCATAGAACGTATTGCAGCATTGATATATTTTAGGGATATTTTTTTCATGTTGAGTTGGACAGTGGAGAAAAATTCTCCACAAATAATATCTTTTTCGTTCTAATAATTTGGTGCGTTTCCGTTTTATTCTTTCAACTTTCAATAAGTTTATTGTTCTCATTTCCGTGAAGTTCTTGCTTTACTTTTCATTTAATCACCTGTTTTTGAATTTTTTCAACTAAAACCATCTTCATCACTTCATCACATTTATCGTATGGTTTTATTTCAGTAATTCTCATATTGCATATCATTGTTATGTCTGATACATGTTCAATCATTTTACATAGCATTGTTACACCCACGCAATTTACCGGAAGGATGGCCTAGCCAACTGATTCGGCAACCGAAGTTTTCATGAGATTTTTTCGTCCAGCGCAGACATTGTGAAGAGCCATTGTAAATTGGCTGTCATTCCATTCACATTCTTTTCTTGCCAATCAAATTCGTTGATTGTAGGCGCCATCTTGTGTTAATTAGTTGTGACAGATTCCATTGCTGGAGAGATCGAAATTGCACACTGAATTGCACTCAAGAATTCTTCTCCTTGTTGGGTTGGACAGGTGTTTCCTTTCATATTTATAGCAACATTTTATGTTTTAAAAATATTTACTAGACAAGTGCATAAAGTGAATATACGAGTGACTTGTTTCGTATACTATAGTAGTAAGAGCTCTACATTTTTATTCATGCATAAAACCACACTTCCATTTCATATTTGAAGAAGGTTTATAATCGTTTCTGTATTCAAAAATCGTCTTCACCAGAAAATCTATATGTATTTTTGAACCGCTTGCTTCTAGAGTACACCTATGCCAACACCTACCCCAACAGCTACACTGAATTTCATGCGATAAAGCTTTGTTATTAAAAAACGACACTGTATCTTTTTCTACACAAAACAATAAATCTTCAGTTTTGAATTTTCCTTAGAAATAGTATAATGAGATTTTGCATAATATGCTTTCAGGCTAACGATGGGTAAAAACTGAGTAATTAGGAAGGAAATGCTGAGAATACTAATTGATGCTAGCAGTTTAAATTTAACCTACTTAATAATAGCAAAAATAAAATATCAATGAAGTTCAGAGTGTGGCACATGGACCACAAATATTTTTACCTACAATTTTATGGATATATTTTAAGGTAAATACAAAAATAGCTTTCGTATGAAATCGCTACTACTGCGATTGTTCGAATGTAAGAAAAAAATTGCTGAATATTAAGGAAAAATTCAAAACCAGAAAGAACCAGTTTAACACATTTCTTTGCAAATTTAGAAGACCCATTTACTGATTCGGTAAAAATAAAAATGCGACGAGGGTAGTAGCGTACTAACTAACGGAAAACGACATGAACCGCCACTCTGAAAGCACACACCATAAATTTATTTGCGACATGCTAAATAGTAAACTGTCTTGCTTGAAAATTTGTTGTTACGACGTGTGCGATATTTTTCGCCAGTATTCATAGAATTTTTTATACATTCAAACATTAAGTGACTGACTGTGACTATGAAAGTTTTTTGCTATAGCTACCCATTACACAAGAAATAGTTTGCAAATTGTATATTGTGTTTAAATTTGACCCGGAGCATACACCACCATTAGAAAAATGATTACAAGTACGAATGTACGAAACGATACGTACTTTTGCATTGACTAGGCTTCATTAAACACGTTGACTTTTTTCCCACAGGCATAGATAGACATGTGCGCCGGTGTACAATCGACCGTAAGCGGCTGCGTGCTTATCACAATGCCGACGGAGCTCCACGCACTTATTGCATGAACGTAGACAAAATTTCAAATAATATTTCAAGCGACAATAAACGGTAGTTTAGCTATACCATTAAGTTTTGTATGTTTTGACATCAGCCGATATCGCGTAGATGAAAAAACAAACACTGGCTTTTGGCTCAAAAATATTATTGTTCTTTCACTGTGTTTATCAGAAAATATTATAATCTAAAAAGCTTATGCGTTGACGCAGAGCTGTGCGCGCTAGTGATTTTTTCTAGCGGCGCTAGAGCTAGCGCTACTGCCATCTGAAAACTAGCGGCGCTAGTAGCGATGTTTTTCGGGCCAAAGCTAGTGATTCGCGCTAGTTATTACTTCAGAAATTCCAACTAAAGCACCTAAAGCAGTAACATTGTAGTAACATATCGAGTCGGTTTATTGCACATAACATGTAAACAATGCAATAAAGGATAATAAAGGAATGTACAAAGGGAAAAAATAGTCATCTTTCCACGTAAACATACTTAGATGAACAGATTGTCTGCGCCTAGTTCATTTGAAATAAAATTTAATGTAAATACTGCACCAATTGTGTGCTATGATAGCTAGAGATGAGCGGGTCGACCATTTTTCGAAACCCGACCCGGACCGAACCCGACCCGATAAAACTTTTCCAAACCCGAAACCCGAATTGTTTCTAAGCCCGACCCGCACCGAACCCGACCCGATTAACATTTACGAAACCCGAAACCCGAACTGTTTCAAAACCCGACGCGGACCGAACCGGACCCGATAAAATTTTTCGAAACCCGAACTGTTTCAAAACCCGAACCGAACCAGACACTCAAGTTTTTCGAAACTCACAACCCAAATTACTTCGAAACAAAAATTATTTCTGCATTCCTCAGGAACCTTAGACTAAAACAAAATTCGTGTAATGTAAGATGATAAAATTTAGACGAGTTTTGTAAAATATAAAAAGTCAATAAAGGATCGGGACCCGAATAAAATG
>CM055406.1:30696339-30752365 GCA_029228625.1 Pseudolycoriella hygida | reverse complement strand
CCAACAATTTTCGCAAGTGGAAACACGCGAAGAAAAGCTTGTTTTTTGTCAGTAAATTGCCAAAAACGTTGTTTGATACACGTTACGTATGCTGGTACTGCTGTTAAGATAACACAACGTATCGACTTTAGCAAAGTTTCAAACCTTTCCATCAGACATACATCGCAAGGTTTAAAATGTTTGATATGCGAAACTATTAAAATAATAGCAGTTTTTAATACAAGTTACAAATGAAGGCAGTTTAACGCACTAGATGTGAGATTGCCAACACGAGCCGAAGCCGAGCTCGGCAACTCATCGTGTGCGTTAAACTACTAGCACACGAAACGTGTTTCAAACAACATTTTTTGCAATTCACCGACAAAAAACGATCTTTTCCCTGCGTGTTACCACTTGCGAAAATTGGTCGAAATATCAATTATTTTTTTCGCACTGGTGCGTAAAAACAGCTTTTAATCACTACTGCGATAAAATTTTATTACTCTAGTGCGTAAAAATTGCACTAGTGCATTAAAAAAGTGTTGTCGCACTAGTGTGAAAAGTGACCTCATGCAACCGGGGAAAGCACGCACGAAGTGTCGGTGAATTGCTAAAAATTTATTGTCGCACCACTGCGATCGCACTGTAGTACTTAAAGAAGAATGAAAGCGCAAGTTTTTCATTATGAATTACAATGAAAATAATTGCTCATACTTGTGTTCTTATTTTTTTTTCTGAGTGATGAAAATTGTCACTTGAGTCGATGGAGGGACTAGCAACGTATTAACATTAGATATTTTTTTTGCAATTCACCGACAGAAACTCGCTTTTTCGTGTGTCATTTCGGTGTCGGATGAAGTCATTTTGCCGCACTAGTACGATGACGGTTTTTTTACGCACTAAAGCGATGAAGGTTTTTTTAGCACTACTGGAATTGAATTTTTATATTAAATGAAAATCTCGTTTTTGTCGGTGAATTGCAAAAAACTGCCTTGGCCTGCTCGAGCATTCAGTTTGCTTAATATGACTGAAACGTTCATCATGCGCCTTCTGTCACATTCAAATTCTTTGGTCGAACCAGTCACTTCACAAGTGCTGCTCCGCAATTCTTTGTAATTATTATTAGTTCTCTAGGAAATTATTAGTTCATTAGAGAGCAGTGTCCATTTTTGGTAAAATCATATTTCCAAAAATTTCCAAAATTTTCCAAATAATAATTTGGAAAATTCGGAAATACTATTGTTCTAATGTCTCTAGTGGACGTAGGAACAAAAAGACGAGTTGGTGGAGCGCAGATATCAAAAAGGCGGTGTTAGAGAAAAGGAGGCTGGTATTTGATTTGGTAACAGGATAAAACGGAAGGGAAGAAAGAGGCTTACAGGGCATTTAGGCAGGCGGTTAAGGCACTAGTTAAGGAGGCGAAGGACTTGGCGTGGAAGAAATTCGGGAAGGAATTGGAAGAAGCAGGTCAGGGAAGGGGTAAGAGCATTTTGGGTAAGGATGGCCAGTTAACTACAGGTAATGGTGAAGTCCTGGGAATCTGGCGGGATTACTTCCAGGATCTGTTTGCCTCTATCAATCCGGTAGTAGAACTTGAGGGGGACAGAATTTATATAGGATTTTTAATTTAGCCATGAAGTCTTCCGTCGTACCCGCTGACCCGGTGTTATTGCTCCAATCTTTAAGAGGGTCAATCGCAAAGTTTGTAGCAACTACAGAGGGATTTCGCTTTTGAGCGTGGTCGGGAAGGTTTATGCGAGTGTTCTAGTAGATCGGTTAGGGTTATAGTGGAAGAGGTTTTGGACGAGGCTCAGGGTGGTTTCAGGCCTCTGAGAGGGTGTCAGGATCAGATCTTTTGTCTCAGGCAAGCTATAGAAAAGCTATTTGAGAGGAATATTGATCTATACTTGTGCTTCATCGACTTAGAAAAAGCATTTGATCGGGTATCGAGGCAAAAGCTGTTTGGGGTGCTTAGCAAATACGGCGTCAATGGAAGTTTATTGGGCGCCATTAAAAGCATTTACTCAGGGAGCAAAGCTGCGGTAAGAATAGATGTTGAGATTAGTGAGTCTTTCGAGGTTAATGAGTGTGTTCGTCAGGTTTGTTGTCTCTCCCCTCTTCTGTTCATAATTTTTATGGACAAGATTATCAAGCAGGCCAATTTGCAAGGGAATGTGGAAGTAGGTGAAGTAGTCATGAAAATCCTGGCCTATGCGAATGACTTAACTCTATTAGCAGATAATACCAGTGATTTGCAGAGGAATATCGGCTGCCTGAGGAGTACGGAATCCAAGAAGTGTCAGCAAAACAAAGGCATATCGGAAAATCCCGGAAAGGCGTAGTTTGCAGTTTAAATGGGGAGCAGTTGGAACAGGTTTCGGAGTTTAAGTATTTAGGAGCCATTTTTTCGGAGGATGGCAAGTTAGTTAGGGAATTCGAGGAAAGGAGGAAAATGGGTAACGTGGTTGCCAGTCAGTTGAGGGCGCACGTGTTCAACAAGGGAGAATTAAGTAGTGGCACAAAGTTAGCTATTCACAGGTCAATCTTCAGGTCAACGATTTTATGTGGGAGTGAAAGTTGGATGGACTGCGGATACCTTGTGCATGACCTGGAGGTTTCTGATATGAGGGTTCTTAGGAGCATAGCAAAGGTTAATAGAAGAGAGCAGTGGGATAATCACATCAGGGAAAATTTAGGGGTTACGTCATTGGAAGAGGCGGCAAGGGTTAGTCGTCTGCGGTGGTACGGGCACGTTGAGAGGATGGGTAATAGCAGGCTACCAAAGAGGATTTTGAATGCACAGGTCTCGGGTGTACGCCCCAGGGGTAGGCCAAGGAGAAGGTTTATAGACTCAATTAAATCAGATTTAGGAGTTGGGAGGCTTTCACTGGGCGAACAAACCATTTCCTTGGCACAGGATAGGAGGGTATGGAGAAGGGTGGTCCATGATCACTGGGAGTAAAGACCTCACACCGAAAGGTATAAATGGTCTATAATGTTTGATGATGATGATGACTATTTTCCAAAAATAGGACCTGCTAGTGAGTTAATGTGGCCATTCCCTCCCTGGTTCATGGGAAAAACCCTTTAGCTCCCGCGTAAATTACACACGGGAAGTAATTAGATATCTCGTATATCCAGGTGAGTATCAAAAAATCTTGTATGTTTATTGAATCCATGTTAGCCTTCACATCTTTCGTGAAAAAGCTCATTAGCCTACTTGTTGCATAAGTAGCTATTTTGAAACAAAAAATAATGGCAATGAC
This sequence comes from Pseudolycoriella hygida, assembly GCA_029228625.1. Taxonomy (NCBI): domain Eukaryota; kingdom Metazoa; phylum Arthropoda; class Insecta; order Diptera; family Sciaridae; genus Pseudolycoriella; species Pseudolycoriella hygida. Next base: position 30,749,120 of record CM055406.1, on the reverse strand, counting down.
ACTTGAATCAACATTTTCCCCAAAAACTGACCATTCACACGTTCAAACAATGAAAACGTTTTTGTGATACTTTTTTTATAGTGTCTACGGTTACATTATTATATAACAAACGTTTAAGGATATTATCATAACAAACCTGTTCAACTAAAACTCTAAGATATCCCTTGGTTAATTTACCGAATCGGCTTTCCTTCTCTAATCGTACTTTCACAGGAGCTGGTAAATTTAATGCCAGACATCTGAAATAGGCGGCTGACCAGCGCAATAAATCGTATGGTTGTGTTCTAATTACAGCTAGAAAATTAATCTAATGTCAATTATGTTATAGGGTAGACTACACATTTTATATTTTATATTATTTTTGGAAGTGTATTATCGTGTCACATATTTCGGTTTTTTGAATAAAAAAAAATTTAGAGTGAATGGAATGGAATAAACCTCAGAAAAGCTATTTAAATGTTTCATATATATGGATGCAGGGATATAATGTAAATGGGAAAGTAGTAATAAAAAAAATGTTTGGTGTGTTAAAAATTGGACTATACACGAAAAGGACGGTTATTCGACCATAAAAATTAAATTGGAAAAAATGATCAATAGCCCTTGGTTTCAGAAGCATCTATACATTAAAGTAGGTACAACAAATTTAAAATATTTTTTTTCGCAAACTTCACTTCATATTTTATTATTTTTTTATTATTTTTTTATATATTTTTTTTCATTTTGCTATGAGAAAAATTACGACTCATTGATTTACGGACTATGGAGTAAAATGTTTATGCTTCAATAAATATTAAATGCAAATTCAGAGAAAACTTACCTTTCGCATATGTTTTCAATATATTTGGAAATTTTTGTGGAACAATTATTTGTTCCGGACAGTACATTTGCCATTGAACCATTTCGATGATTTATATTCCGATGTGTGTTCCCTTCATAAACTTCCAGGGTAGAAATAAAAGAGCACTAGTCCTTACACGCGTATAGGCAAATGCCAATGTACCAATAATAAAACGTTGGGTTAGCTGATGAGAAACAAAAATAATAATAAAAAAAATAATATAAGAAAATATCCATAAAACAAAAGCGAAAAAGAAAAATGTTATTTCAACAGCAGTATGTTATGTATAAGCTTACAAGAAACTATACATTAGTGTGGTCCAAAATTGTTTAGTAAAATAGTAATTTAGTCTGGGGCACCAGTTCTTAACACGTGAAAAGTGTCCATTGGTCACATTATTGGTTGCCTTCCTTTGGTCACTCGAGATGTAAAGTGATCTAAATGCCTCTCAATCAACTTATGAAGTAGTTCGTAAGTAATTGGTGTATCTCGGAGATGTGCTAGTCCATACGTTCCACGAGAATAACTTGTTCAGAAAAAACATCAGAAAGTTGACAAATGTGAAATTATGATATCGTTCGGTGTACGGTCCTACAACACCTACCAAAAACGCCAATTACTTGGGACCATGACTTCATTGAGATACAGATATTCCAATTTAGTTCCATTTTCATCTTTACTTGCGAGTTTGATGCTTCACGTTGATCTTTTCCTTAAATGTAAGGCGCAACCTGAGTTTGAAATTTCCTTTCTTGGAAAAATATTGACTCAAGCAAAAAGGCAACAACGATTTCAACGCCCTCAAACAATTTTCGATGGACGTCCGCGGATTTTTTCGGAAGCCTTATCAGTTGTTTCGTTTCCTGCGACCGCCAACTGTTGGTTGTTATTTCCATTGAAATTTTTTTAATGATGGTGTGAAGGAAACGAAGTTTCTTGATGAAGCCCTATTTTTCCATTTTTTTGGACCACCCTACCACACATTTACACACTCGAAAATTGCAGAGCCTTAATTATATTTAAAGAATATTTAAGAAGAGTAATAAAGGTGAATTACTGCAAACTCACGAAATTATTTTCGCTATAAATTAGCTCCCAGTTAAACTGGAATACTTTTTTTTGTTGTATGGCTGTTTTCGAGCACGTTCAAAAATTTATTAGATTTTACATTTTGAGTGTTTGCACACAAGTCGGTTTTTTTAAGATATTTAATACACACACACAAGCATTTGAACACAAAAGGGAAAATGGATGAAAACTCGGAAAAAATAAATTAAACGGGTTTTTCCTTTTTTTTACTTTGAAAGAATGACTTGTTCCTCTGAATGTGTCAATGGTTCTTACGTCAATGTTTAAATGGTTTAAAATGTGTATGGTGTTGAAATTCTGTGCCGAAGTATTTTCCTTTTGTTTGTTGTGCTGGTCGTCCTAGAAACTATAAGGTATCAATCGATTGTGTTAAATTTACATGCGGTGTGGCTTGCGGTATGTGATACTTACAAATGAAAACTATTATTTTGCCAATTTATTGATACAATATGGAACGATTATTTTGACATAACTGAGAACTGGGTGTTGAACAAACAACTATGGTGTTGAAATTCTATACATTGCCTACTTCAAACGGTTGCAAAGTTCGAAACGATTGTGTATTCGTTTCAATGTAACACTAACAATGTCTCCCCTTAAATGAGTGAATGAATTAGGGTAAAATAATCATGTTAAGCATTAAATTGTTTATCTGTTGATTTTCTCCTATTCCTCTTTGCATTTCTGGTTGTTTTAATAAAGCTTCAACAATGGGTATTTTTTTATTATTAAGGTTGTTCAATCACTGACCAGGGAAATTTGCCTGGTCGTGTTTTTTTGTCTATCCAGTCATTGTCAAGCTTGTGGAATCAGAAACCATTTCTTTAGACAAAACGATCTCGATTGATTCGACCAGATTCCGAGGGGCAGAAAAACGTATAAAATGCTTTTGCGCTCAAAACAAAATCTTAAAATGCATTGAAAGTCCTCAAAAAAATCCGCTAGAAAATCCTTAGAAATCCTCGAAAACCAAAATAAAATCCCTAAAAATCATGTAAAAATGCTAGAAAATCATTGACAAAGGGAATCCATAAAAAAACATAACCAAAGACCCATGCGTATCAGAATAGATGTGACAAACAGAATAGATGTGGCAAATAGAACAAATCTTCAAAAAGACTCGAACGTATCTTAATATAGTAATGAGCAAACAATTCAATATGTTCTTCTATAACTATATGAATTTCAAAGATCCATAGAAATTACCCAAGGTAATGTCAAAGGCCCCACCGAAGTACATCTCAGACCATTCAAATCTAGAAATGGTTATATCTAAGGATTGGACCATTTTCCCCTAAAACCATGAAATAGGTGTTCTCAAAAATTTTGTTCTCTGCAACTTTGCCTTTTAAAGCAACCTTCTACCTCTTATAGTTCTAGACATATGGGTCATCCCTCCCAATTCTAGAAGTGGTCATGTCCCAGGATTGAGGCAATTCTACCCAAAACCCTGAGAAACGTGTTCTCTAAAATTTTATTTTCTACAACTTTGCCTTTGGAAGCAACTTTCTACTTCTTATAGTTCTAGAGATATGGATCATTCCTCCCAATTCTAGAAGTGGTCATATCCGAGGATTGGGGCATTTTTACCCAAAAACCTGAGACACGCGTTCGCTAAAATTTTATTCTCTACAACTTTGCTTTTGGAAGCAACTTTCTATCTCTTATAGTTCTAGATATATGGATCATCCCTCCCAATTCTAGAAGTGGACATATCCTAGGATCGAGGCATTTTTACCCAAAACCCTGAGACACATGTTCCCTAAAATTTCATTCTCTACAACTTTGCCTTTGACAGTGAATCTCCAATTGCATAGTTAAGGAAATAAACACGAAAAACTGTTTTCGTATATGGCCAAGAAATTCAATTTCGTCGATTCCATTGGTCCCGGTGCCCCGACCCCTGACCCGATTCCCAAAAAATTTTTTTCCCAATTTTCTGACATCAAATCCATCAACATAAGCAATTTCCGATTACCCTCGAAAAACCATGTTTTTGGTGACTTCCTCGACCATATCTCCGGAACCACTTGATCGATTTTGCTCATCTTCGAAATTTAATCGTGGGAGGCCATGGGAGCCGTTTGGAAAAAAAGTGGAGACGGACGGACAGACGGAGGGACGGACATTTTTATATTGTTTATTCGTCATATTTAGACGATAATAAATGCATTCCCCCAAGTGCCGCCTCGATCTACCCCATGTTACATTCAAATTGTTTGTAGTAAACGTATAGGACCTTCGTACTACGTACGGGTCCAACCAAAGAAAACGATAAATCAAAAAAAAATCCTTTGAAGATTTTCTTTCGGGAAATCCTTTTGCACTCAAAACACACGATTATCTGCCCCTCGTCAGATCCTGTAAAGAATGAATATCACCCCGATTTCGATGGTCTCAATCGTTATTTCGGTTTTCTTGATTGGTCACATATTGGTCACTTGGTGAGAAAAGCCTTCACACAAATTCCATGCTTACGCCAACTGCATCGAGACGATCGAGATCAATATAAAATTTCATCTTCACATAAAATTTGTACATGAACCATAAACACACTATAAAGTTGACGCAATCTTTGCTCTCGACTTGGGATAAAAGCTTATTCTCCAGCAAAAAAAAAAAATGCTCCTAGTGACGTAAATAACAATTGATTTCTATTAGAAACAAAACAACCATCTAGCTGATATTTGTGTGTTAAAAATTTATTTTCAGAATTACCGCATGCAGCACCAACACTTTTCACGGAAAGAGAGAGATACGATCCAGGCGATATATTAAAAGCTAACTGCTCAACACCGCCCTCAAAACCTGGCGCAACTATAACGTAATACAAATTCTCGGTATTAGTTTTTGATAATTATTAACTTGTTTTATATTGTTGCAGTTTTCTCTTGAATAATATTTTGGTAAGTGAATATTCTGATAATTTTGTGCTTTTATTACTTTCGTTGTTGAATTTTCGAGGACGATTAAATTAAATAATATCATGGAAAATTGCATATTTTTAACAAAATTTGAGAATAATGAATATTTTGTAAAATGAAATCTTATTGCTCGCTTGTTGTAAAACTCGCTTCGATAGAGCTGAAAGTTCTATCTAAGTATGACACGAGTGGTTGATAAAAACACACCCACAAAATATGGAATTCGACATGTATGTACAACTCTCCAGTACATTTTTACGATCGTTTTACGTCTAAGACGCACTTCATGTACATTGTACATCTTTAATGTATAATGTACACAACATGTAGAAATTACATTGTATTTGTTTAATGAACGATTTAATTGTACAATGTATGTCCAGCTTAGCCAATGGTTTCAGCGACAAGTGGCATGCACATTATGAACAAGTGATACGTGCAACTCCATTTTTTGTACAAGTGACATGAACAATGTACACATCTATCGTATAATGAACAAGTAGTTTGTACAATGTTCAATTAACGTACTCACGTGATCAACAAGTGATATGTACAATGTACAGCTGGTGTACTTGCGTGATGTACAATGTACAACGGATTTTTTTACAAATGACACGTACAATGTACAAATCCATTGTATAACGAACAAGTGCACATTATACAAGTGAGTGGTACATTGTAGTAACAACGCATCGAAATAAGAGTATACATCCAACATGTAAATTTGGCTCAATAGAAAAGTCGAGTACTGGAGATATAGGTATCGTGAGTTCGAATCCAGCTTATGTCAAGGAATTTTTGTGAACGAAATACGGTGAGCTTAATATAGATTTGACGAATAACGACGAAGTAAATAAGGAATTGTAGTAACTAACATTGAAATCGTATAAACCTTTTTAGACCCATACGAAGTACGAAGATCTTCGAAAAGGGATCTTATGCGTTTACCACGACGTTTGTAACCACCCCAAAACTTGAGTGAAACTTAACCAATTTTCAAAAACTTTTTTTTCCCTGAAAGGTAATTGAAAAATCTTTTATGAGATTGAATCTGGGCGCTGTGGGCCCAAGGGCCGCCGAGCTAGCGCCGTTTAAGTGGTTTTTGGTCTTTTGTACATAACTCGAGTGAATCTTTTCCGATTTTCATTTTTTTTGTTTGAAAGGTCTGGGCATGACTGACATTTTATGGAAGAAACTTTATAATTTTTAGCTTTTGGTCTCAGTCAGAGGGCCCTAAAATTGAATCTACTAGGGCCCAACTTGTTTTTTCTACATAAATCAGGTAAATTTTATCTGATTTTCAAAAACTTTTTTTTCCTGCAAGATAATCAAAAAATTGATTACATTGGGCGAAATCGGTGGAAAACTTTAGAAGTTATGGTCGAAAAAGTGGTAAAAAACGTGGTTTTTTGAAGGTTGGTGGAACTTTTTCACTTACATCTCAGCGAAATTTGAACGGATATCGCTCTTAAAGGTTTTCAATGAAGGATGTGAACATGAGAAAATCACGATGATTAAATTAGTGATAATCTGTTGAGTGGTTCGGGCTGTAGAGTCCTCAGGGTGGACCTAACTCACGCTACGCGACCACATACGATATTTAGGGATTTTTCGTGAATATTTCTTTGATAATGAGGTTTTTTTGCGGTTTTGAAAATAAAAAAGATGAGAGCACTTTGGTTCTTAGAAGTAGGGATCAGGAGCCTCTCCTAAGTGCTCTAGGTCGGCTTCAGTGCAGTTTTTTAAGGATTTAGGAGGGTTTTTGCGCTGTTTGTTCGGACAGGTTTTTAAATATTACCCTTTCGGCAATTTCCAATCCAATTTAATGTCGCCGTAATATCATGCACTTAAGAATTAAGGCAACATTTCGAATCTGTTTGCAATATCTATTCTGTTTGCCACATCTATTCTGATGCGTACGGGTCCCCTGCATATGTTTGCATTAAAATTTTGTGGAAATACAATGTACCTTCTATATGCACAACGTATAGTTGTAGTGATCAAGAGCAGCTTGTACATTTTACAAATACATAGTACAATGCACGTTCTACATGTACAATGTACAGCCAAAGCGTTCAAAATAACTTGTACATTGTACAAATGTATGGTACAATGTACTAGCTGAATGGTTTAAGCGACAGTATGTACGGGGCAAACGTACGAATGAACAAGTCTTACCTTCGTCAGTTTTTTGGGTGCAGGAAAACCCACTCCGAAATAAAATAACCAAAAAAATATGATTACAAAAAGTCAGATCGGAACAGAACTCAAGTTTATCAAACAATTGGTATGCACTACATCGACGAATCTTCTTTATCTCGAATGTTTTTATACAAATCTTTAATCGGATAATAAAAATTGTTGTAGCGAAAAAAACTGTTCAATGAAACGTCCACAACTAGGCAATTTTCATTTAATGTAGTCACAATATACGAACAATCCACTAAAATCATGCAAATTCAAGTAACTCTCGACTTTTGTAACCGTTTCAATATCAAATAATATTTTTCAGTTATTGCCTTTAGGGTTATTTGTTCCCTCTTACCGCGTAATTCAATTGAATTATATCAATCAATGAAGGCGTCGACTTATTAATAAAATAAATATAAAAATCCCATCTAATTCATTATTATTGACATTATTGAGGCCATATTCATCTCTATCAGCCAAAAACATAAAAATAAAATAAGAAAAATTATGATTCTGTGCTTCCTCCTCAAATAGGTTTCCACAAAAGTGTACGAACCGTTCGGTAACATAACATACACAAAACGATAATAATCTATGACAAATTCTTTTTTCACATTGTAACATCCTTCCCACATAGGAAATTTCATATATATTTTTTTTTCTTCTTCGTCGAGCGAACAGCATCTTGTAATTATTAGCATCAATAACACAAATCATAAAAAAGAAATTGATTTTTACGTTAAGCTCACAACGAGATAGAGGCTATATTTTGGATAAAATGGTGGCAATAGCTTTTTTGGGCTCATAAAATGAATTTCTCTGAGCTATAAACCTTAGGTAAACCAACAACATCACAGCATGGGGTATTTTACTGGTATAATCAGGAAAATGGTAAACGACCACTCGGTTTGATTGATTGATAATTAGCGATAATTATAAATCGTCAATGTTTTCAAAGTGTAGAATATTTTGTTTAAAATGGGTTCTTTTAATGAATTGTAAGCTTAGGGATAACAAAAGGGATGTGTATACAACAACCGAGGGAGGATAGCACAAAATATCGCTGTAAATTACAGCAAGATTGTTATTTCTTTCTCCAAAAAATAGCTATTGATGAAACTCGTACTAACACGCATTTGGTCAGATGTTCTTCCCTAACTAAAAGTTCACTTCGTTTGAATGAATTTATAAGTCGTCATCCAAGTGTTTTATATATCAAATCGTAGAAGAGAGAGAGAGAGAGAGACCTTCCAATGGCACTGGTTCTTTATGCCCATAGCCCGGCTCGATTGACAGAAGTGATTTGAGCCCCATAAACCGAGCCATAAACAATGTGATAAGTTTTGTGTGTGCGGCTAATGCTCCATAGCAGAAAATTTTTTGAGAATGACTGTATATATACATACTTTTTTAAATCAGAGCCCCGGGTCGAGGCTACGAATGGGATTTATAAAAACAGGGGCGGCTCGGACGGTGTTCGGGGGGAATTTTTCCCAGTGGCTTATATGTTATTTTACTTTCCTAGGGCGCTAAATAATACATTAATTGTTGGTGTCAACCTTTGTTTCTTTGATTGGATGGCTTGATGAATAAAATAGCATAATGCATCTGCGAGAATATTTATTTTTCTACTCACCTTCGGCTCGGGATGCAAACCTCCTCCTCGAAGATATGGGACGGGTTAGCTCAGTGGTAACGTACTGGCTTTCCACCAAGATGACCCGGGTTCAATCCCGGTGAGGACAAAATTCTGTATAGGATTTTTCTTCAATTTGTAGCATGATAGTATCGTTCCTAAGCATACCCAAGCTTCCAAAAATGGGTAGTTGTGGTGTTTGATGTCCACAACGAACCGTACACAGAAGAACGACATGTATGACGTCACCCATACACGATGAATTCTGTGTACAGATATCTGAGTCTATCTTAAGGCGGAGATATAATGAACACCAGATGAAATCCTATAATATATGTAGCTACAATATATAGGCGTGGTTCGGAATTCACGTAAGCATGTGGTCCAACAAACAGATTAATTTTTACTCATACAAATGCCCTAGAAAAAAAGGTATCTCAGTTCTGTGTGATACACCGCATTCAAGGGCTCGTTTAGAATAAGCATAGTCGGAGGCTAGAAGAGGTATCGTAATGTCCGGTAACGGCGTGTACGGTTTGTGCCGTTGGCTAGATGGTGTATCGTAGTGCGTGTGCTGTGCTAAGACGATGAGGCTCATTTGGCGTACAACGTACAACTGTGTATTCTGAAATGGGAACATGTAATGTGGGAATCTAACTAAGACAGAATACATGACCAGGTGGAATGATAGAAGAGTAACGGGGGAAGGGACAAAGGGTCATAAGACCTGTGTTTCAAGGCCAGTTGGCCGCCTCGACCAGTAATCTATAATCCTCCTCGAAGATAATTTCCCCGCAGGTGCATAATCTACTATTAGGCACCGCTCGGATGCATACTTTCGTTGATAAAAAGACTCCTAGCATAGCATAAAAATTGTTTTGTGCTGGGGTCGACCTTAGGATCGCCCTAGAGCCCTAGGGAGAAGCCACGGACACATACTTCCATAAACGAAAAACTCTATTTTCTCTACATTATTAAAGGAATATTCATGAAAAACCGTCAAATATCCATATTCTGTAAGGTCCACACTATAGAGCCATACAGCCCGACACCATCAACCTATTTTCAACAAATTTTGTGGTTTCCAGAGGTCAATATCTTTCACTTAAAACCTTGTAGAGCCATTTCCGTGCGTAATTCGCGGAGAATTCGAAAAGTAACGCATTCTTCACCACTTTTTTGGCCGTAACTTCGAAAGTTCTTGGATTGTGCCCAAATCAATCCCATATTATATTATCTTTCAGGGGAAAAACATTTTGAAAATTCGTCAAGTTTTACTCGAGTTGTCTTATTGACATACGGACGTACATTAGACATCGTTTTTTTTTTTGCAGATTTGTCACATACAGGAAGAGAATCATAAGCTTGTACACCTTTTTTATTTCTTTTTTATCTCTTTTCACTTCGCATGTATTTTGTACACGGTTTTTTGGTGGAAAAAGCTCAAACGAAATGTTACACAATCCTATGATTCTCTTCCTGTACCACAAAACGAAAAACTAACCAACTCCCGGGTCGAAATTACCCTGGTGGTAGACCCAATAGAGTAGTTTTCGAATAACTTCATTCTTCGTACGGTCTAACAACATCTACTGGCACTCTGCCCTGCACAAAATCAATTGAATTTTTCAGGTTTTTATGACATTTTGAATCATTCGATACACTTGATTAAGGTAATCGATAATATTCATGTCAATTTAAAATATTTTTACCTACCTATGATGCCAACCAATTATTTATTGCACACTTTATATTTATTTGCATATGAAATTTTAAAATCCATCAGTTGGTCAACACTGTTTTTTTCCAATTTGCATAATTGCCGCATAGAGCAAATGAAAATTGCGCATCGCAAAGGCAATTTTGTTAAAATATTTCAAAATATGCGGTTTTTTGTAAGTCTTCATTGCCAATTTTTGTTTCATGTATTTTGTTTTTAGTGAATTAAATTTACTAACGAAATATGAAATGAATCGGGTTCCGACCTACAGAATTTCTTCAAGCTGTCTTCAAGCTTCAAAATTCGACAGGATATTTTCTACTGACATTTTTTTTTCTTTTGTAAAGATTTTTATTAAAACTGGTCAACAGGACAGCATTGATATGCACACCATACAAATGCATCATCATCATCATGCCCAGATACCTGAACTCACTCTTCCATTCGAATTCAGAATTTTCAATTCGAATCTTTCCCCGGGGACGGTAGCGTTCGACTCTTCTCCTCGTAAACAAAACGTTTCTGATTTTTGACCGTTGATACAGATACGCCAACGTATAAATTCCCTGTTGAGCATATTGGCAGTTCTCTGAAGCTTCTTAACAACTGCACTCGTTTGGTGAGGAGTGCCTAGTGTTGTTGTATCGTCAACAAGTAGCGCTAATAACGCGTTCACCTCATCCACATCACTCAAGAAGATATTGGGGACAATACCGCTCCCTGAGGTACAACTGCATTAATTGCGAGTTCATTCGACAGAGCTTTCTCAATTTGGACCTGAAAAGTGTGTCCCTCTAAGCATGATTTTAATCAAGTATGTGGGAAATCCAGTAGCGAACATCTCGTGCAGAATTCATTCGTGCCACACGGAGTCAAAGGCTGCCCTCAAGTCTACACAGAGCATACCCACAGATTTCTTCCTAGCAATCATCGCTTGGATATGCCTCGTTATGTATATCCAGATTGGTTTAAGGATTTGGTTGTAGATTATCAATTTTTTGTAAATTGACGTTCTCGATTTGCGATTTAGTATCCAATACATTTCACGGAATCGAATATTTAGTTCTGTAACTTTGGTTTTGATATGTTCGACCCATTTGGCTTTGGCGTCGAGGTTCATTCCAAGATATTTCGCATGAGGGATGAGATTTCCATTAATCGTCAAACGCGTAGGATGCGAGATCTTCTTGGTAATTTTACATGAACTGCTTTTTGTTCGTTAAGTTCAATTCTCCATTTCTTGGTCCAGCTTTCAACGGCGTCATTGGATATTTGCAGTAAGGCTGTGGATTGGGCGTCTGTTTTGTTGGCTGAAGCTGCATTAGTTGTATCATCTGCAAAGGTTGCTGTCTTCTCATTTGGTGTTTGAGGAAGATCGCTGGTAAATAGAAGATGTAGAATTGGGCACAGTACACTGCCTTGTGGTTCTCCAGCCTTTATGTACTTAAAGTCTGAGTAGTCAGCTCCATGATTTACGCGGAACATTCTGTCAGTTAAATACGACTTGAGCAAGTTGACGTATTGTCGAAAGCTTGTGACACGTTCAAGAAGATAATTGAGCACACTTCCTCGCCTTCTAGCGATTTTTCTATAATATCAATGAGTCGGTGCTCTTGTTCTATCGTTGAATGTCTCTGTCGAAATCAAAATTGATGGTTTGGAAGCAGGTTCTTTTCGTCGATGATTCTACTAATATTTGAGTGCAAATTTGCTAAGGTTAATGCCCTTCGTCCCTTGGGAGATGCTTTTTACCAGTGTCTGTGAAAGGAGCACGTAATAGTATAGGAGTCCGAGGGTAAAAAGTCTTTTTGGGATTTCTCCCTACGTGGTGTAAGCAAACGATGCGAAAGTATTCCTACGCGCCCTATCCATAATAATAAGGCAGATCTTAAAAACCCGTCAATCGTAAAGGGCAAGATCATTATTTACTACACACAGAAAAACCTCATGTTTACCGCAATTATGTCGAGGCCAATTATGAGAAATTTCCCCTTCATAATTGACATGATTGCATTAACATGGTTATTGCAAACATGTTATGTTTAATGCAATTATGAAGAGGAAATTTTCCATAATTGGCCCCGATATAATTGGGGTAAACATGAGATTTTTCTGTGTGTAATTTGGTTGCTTGTTGTTCTACCTTTGGTCACCCTTTTATCACCGAGATAATTTTACTGTTCCAGTGGTAAGCCGAGCGACAAACCAAACACCATATGTGATGTATGCAAGTGCAAAAATCATAAAGAGTAGAATGCCGGCGACTTCAAACAAACTTCAAATAACCCAAAGTTGCACTAATTCGATCTGTGTTTTTGTACACAGTATACGATAATCGTTTTTTTTATCTGTTGCGGTTGAGTTTGGAACTCTCACAATGACACCTCGATCGAGTGATGGAAACCAGAAGAGTGTTAACTGAAGTTGTTGTCGCCATTCCCATTTGACCAAAATCATTTCTAACGATTTCTGCTACCTTTCAATTTTTATTTTTAAGAACAAACTTCCAAAACGGTCCACTCTAAGTCTACCAGTATTGCAACAATGAAACTTCGTCACTTCGTCATTTATTTTTAGAGAGCCCTGCATATACCGTTTCGTAGAGTAGCTTTTAATTAAACTCAATTGTCTTTGTAGGTTACGACATCAATTTTCTATATTACATTGTTGTATTTTACTTTGAATTGAACAATTCAACGAAACTAAAGTGCATCTATCAAAATTTTGTGTTTTTAGCCCCATGCGAAGTACTTGAAGGGTCTTATAATTTTGTTGTGCCGTTTGTGATATTTACAAGGTAAGAAGGATACAAGTGTCTGTTCGTCTGTTTGTTAAGTTAAAAAATGAGCTAAAATACAGGAATTGTAGTATTTGGCATTTTTTATCAACACTTCAACCAGCAACGAACGACCGGCGCCCGTAGTAATTTATTCAAAAAATAAGTTGTAAGTAGGGGAAGTACAGCTATGAAATTTCTTGTTGGTGCATGAGTTAGCTCTTTTTTGACCAAGATATTTTTTCATTGCAATATTTTCGTAATTGATCTTTAGGCAATTTCTACTTTAAGATATTTGAAGTATTTACCGCGAAATCTCGTACGGGCCTGGTGGGTCTGGTGTAATATCTGTTTTTTTTTGATCATTATCCTCCAGAGACATAAAGAACGCGTTTAAGATTTTCATTTTATTGCTGCAAACGGGAACAAATTTAGTCCATATATTGTCAAGAACTTGAATTCCATATGGCATTTATTACACAGTTTTGAGAATGAAACATGATATGAACATGAATGTCAAGTCTAATATAAATGTTGCATTTTCTGGCAATGCTTTTGATAAATGAATTTAACTGGCTTTTTCCATCCACTCATTTGGCTGGTACATTTGTAGGAATGTGGAGCCAGTATATGAATTATTATGCTTTTTCCTTACCTTCTTCAAAAATAGATGGTTTGAAGTGCAGTGCATTAAAACATGATGTATAATATCAGCTACGAAATATCTTGAAATGTTTCACAGAGATATCCTTTTTCACTTTCTTGATAAATTGTTTAATAGTAAAAAATTATATTTCAATTGCAAATAAAAAGAAAAAACGTAACAAATATTTTTCATTCAATGTAACTAAAGAGAACTAATCTAGTATGGTCCTGGTGGACCGTATCTTTGTGGTTGCTTCTCTTGGTCTTTATATTTAATGAAAAACACTTCTGGCTTACTCGGTTCGGTTGGTTCTGGTATTGGTACATCAATTGATGGTTGAGGTTCAGGATTTTTAACTAACACATAAACTAATGTTTTATGTTCGTCTTGCGGCTGTTCAGGTATAATTTGTTTAGCTGGGGTTGGAGGTGTTGGTGCTTTTATGAAAATGATTTTGTAATGTTTCTTCGGAACTGGTACGTTAATCACTTGACTGGGAACAATTTTAGCTGGCTCTTCCGGTGGAACGTGAACGTAAACATTTTTCGTGATCTGCTTTCCGATTTGTGGTAGGCCATATTCTGTTGGAGGACCATATTGTTGAGATGGTGGACCATACTGTTGTGATGGTGGACCATATTCCTTTTGCGCTATTGGCGGACCATAATGATCTAATGGGGCTGATGGTGGTCCATAATGATCGCTCGGTATCTCAGGTCGGGCAAGCGTCAACTCAATCAAACCGAATGTTAAAACCTGCAAAATTAAGAAATATTAATTCGTAACGAAAAGTGAAACCTTTGTTGGACCCGTACGAAGTACAAAGGTCCTATACGTTTACTACAAACAATTTTATTGTAACATGGGGTAAATCGAGGTGGGAGTTGGGGGATGCATCTTTTCTCGTGTTGAGATGACGAATCAGAAATAAAAAAAATGTCGTTTGTCTGTCTCCACTTTTTTCCAAACGGCTCAACCGATCAGCCTAAACTTTCTTTTCCCTGAAAGGTACGTGCCTCCCATGATTCAAGTTCGAAGATGAGCAAAATCGGCCGAGTAGTTCCGGAGATATGGTCGAAGAAGTGGAGGTCAGACATGAAATTTTCGAGGGTCGATGAAACTTTTTCGCAAATATCTCAGCAAGTATCGTTCCTCATTTTAGTGTCAAATTAAAGCTTTTGATGTCACAAAACTGGGAAAAACTTTTTGTGGGAATCGGGTCAGGGGTCAGGGCACTGGGACCAATGGAATGGACGAAATTGAGATTCTTGACCATATACGAAAACAGTTTTTCGTCTATATTTCCTTAATTATGCAATATGGAGATTTACTATCGTAGGCAAAGTTGTAGAGAATAAAATTTAAGGGTACACCTGTCGCAGGGTTTTGGGGAAATATGGCCCAATCCTGGGATATGACCACTTTTTGAACTGGAAGGATGAGCCATATCTCTTGAACTATAAAAGGTAGAAAGTGGCTTATAAATGCGAAGTTGTAGAGAATCGAATCTTAGCGAACACATGTCTCAGGGTTTTGTGGAAATATAGCCCTATCCTTGGGATATGGCCACTTCTAGAATTGGGAGGGACGACTCATATCTCTAGAACTAAGAACTATGAGCGTTACAAAGTTGCTTCCAAAGGCGAAGTTGTAAAGAATTAAATTTAAGCGAACACTTGTTTCAGGGTTTTGAGGAAATATGGCCCAATTCTGGTATATGGCCACTTCCATAATTGGCCAGGATGACCAGAATCTTCAGAACCATGAGAGGTAGAAGGTTGCTTCCAAAGGGAAAGTTGTAGAGAGTCAAATTTTAGAGAACCTGTGTCTCAAGGTTTTGGGTAAAAATGCCATAATCCTGGGATATGACCACTTCTAGAATTAGGAGTGATGACCCATATCTCTAGAACTATAATAGGTAGAAAGTTGCTTCCAAAGGCAAAGTTGTAGAGAATAAAATTTTAGAGAACAAGTGTTTCAGGGTTTTAGGGGAAAATGGCCCAGTCCTTGGATATAAGCTTTTCTAGATTTGAATGGTCTGAGACGTACTTCGGTAGGGCCTTTGACATTACCTTGGGTAATTTCTATGGATCTTCGAAATTCTTAGTTATAAAAGAACAGAAAACGTTGGATTGTTTGCTTATTTGTATATTTAGATACGTTCGAGTCTTTTGCCACATCTATTCTAATACGTACGGGTCTTTGGTTATGTTTTAATATAAAATGAGTTCGACCAAGACAGACCGGCCGTTCGGGCAAAATTAAGTGAAGCAAAAGTATGCTGTGTTCAGTTTTGCTACATAATATACATAAAATTTCACCCACTCACACTATTGCACAATTTCGTTCGCAAATTTCATTAGTCATGTATACTTATTCACTCATACTATTATGCGTGAACTTTTGCTTAAATTTTCATTCCGGGCGACCGCACGACCGGTCTATCTTAAATAATATGTCATTGAGTTCAAGAAAGACAAATGAATGGAAGGAAAAGAAAATTCTTTTAGAGCTTCATGTAAAATAATGAAACTTTCGGATTATGACTGTGGATTTTCCTGCTTAGACTGTTATTCTCCACTAATCGTTCGTCGAAAAGAAAGACTTATCTCTAACTGTGATGAGTTTTTTTTTCAAAAAGTTTTTACAATAAAGTCTACGGTAAAAAGAATGAAAAATTGCTGGAACCATTCAATTTCTTATTTCGATTTATTATTTCCCCTATTCCTTACAACATACTCCGTTAACTATGTTATAGTCAGGTATGCAAAAAGGTCGCTGATGCGGTGGACGTATCTAATCCACATTAGAATTTTTAGACAGTTTTCAGAATCAATTTATTAATTTTGATGCACTCGTTTCTCGATGTAAACTAAGCTAAGTGTTAAAAGTACGTTGAAAATTCAATGGCAAAGGCTTGCGTGCAATTGTCACTTTAATATGAGGTAGATCGTCTTAGTGTGATTGAATGTGGAAGGAACAAACAAAGTGTAACAAATTAATTAAAAACCTAAAAGCTTTTTAATAAAATGGGTTTTTACATCTCCGAATTGTATTTTCCTTTCACAAAATGTAACTTCTGTAAAACAAAGATTTTTCAAAAGTTTCGGAGATACTTCACTGATACTTCAGTCGAAATTTCAGAAGAAACAAAATGTGCAGATAATGAAAATATATTTATAAATAAATGGCAATATCATCCTCTTATAAATAATGTTGAATCTACGACCTTAATCCAATAGCAACGATTGCAAAACATTTCTTTGAACCTTGAAGAGTTCTGACAATTTATTTCAAAATCAACTAAAATAAGAAGACGAAGAACAGTCATTTTATACAACGAAAAGTGTTTACTGCAAGAATCAGCATACTCATTCCGTTTTTACTAACACTAAACTATCATTCCAGATTGAATCCACACATATTCAAATCTCTAAAGAGAAAACAAAATTTTCCAATATCGTCCCATCTGCACTTACGATACCAATTTGTCTTTTTTTATATCTAATACTTCAATATAATATTTTTATACACATAACACATCGTATTCGATTTCTAAAGGTTGACTTTGCTACAGTCACGGGGTATGTCGCTTTTGTAAAAAAAAATGTACGTGATGAGCTAGCGCAAAATGTTGATTAAGCGAAGTAGAAGTGTTGTAATAACGCAAATACACAAATTTTCTAAATGCTTTTCAAGCGGGAAAAGTTGAAAAAGCGTTTTAATAGTTATACAAGCGACTTGATGCCAACAACCGGAAATTATAATTAATTTTTCCTCGTGGGGCTTGCTGTTAGTTATTATACAAATACCAAGTTCTCAAAAAGTCGCTGTACATAGAATAATAAAAGCTTAAAAGCTTCTTGTGTTCTTTTTAAAGCTTCTATTGTTCTATGTACATACAGTGACTTTTTGAGAGCTTGGTAGTTACAAATAATTTTTTCATTTATTTTATTTCTCATTCCTTTTTACATGATAACTCGTGGCTTCATATAAACGTTTGTTTAGCGAAAGGACTCCAAAGGCTCATTTTGCAATCGAATTGAGACCAATTAGCCTTTCTGTCCTATCCTATATATTCTGTAAAAATAATTTAAAAAAAAAGTAAAAAAACTTTGACGTTTTCAGTTTTTTCTTGGATTTCATAATCCTGAAAGTTACATTGATCGCAATACAAATAAGAACTTTGTTTTTCTGCGCAGATGTTCGCGATGTTAAACAACTCCGCAGACGAATTAAGTTCTCATTTCAATTGCGGTCAATGTATAAAAACTAAAAATCAGTCTTTCCGTCGTAGTTACACAATATGCAAAACAGATTTTAAGAATATAAAAAGCTTTACATGTCTGAACAACTCGATAGCGTAGTGGTTAACACGTCTGCTTGCTACTATGAGATCGAGTTGCCAGTGCGTTGGTTCGAAACTCAGCCGCAGACAGATTTGTTCCGATTGTTAGATTTGTAAACAAAACAAAGCTAATTGAATCGGTTCAAGTCATGTGAAGTTGAGTGTAGCGCCATCGTACGGCTTACCGGTGAAAGGCATTGTTGGGAGGTGCCGGTATTCTACTCCTACTAGTTTCGTTCCTAGTACATCTCATAGATGGCACTGGGTTTGTCGCACAGCTTACCACTGGCACAGTAAAAACTTTCCGGTAATGAAAGGATCTCAAATAGTAGAACCACAAAAAAAGTAGCGAAACTAGTAAATAATGATCTAGCCCCTAACCCTTCATGGGTTGTTAAGGCAGATTATTATTATTATTATTACATGTCTGTTGCATGTAAACACGTCATTACCTTCGGGGTATTTTTTCAAGTTTAAACTTCACAAACATGTAATAGTACATTACCGTCTTGCTAAGACATTTCTTCTTGAGAAGTGTAGGAACCTTGTTTTATATCCCAGAGACTTTGAGCGACCCGTGAATGTTGTGTTTTCTAGCCGCAAGACAATTTTTACTTGTTGTTGTAGTGATGAGTGGGATAGTGGCCCTTGAACTCGGCTTGGGCTACACGCCACCCACTCGTAAAAACAACAAAAGCAACAATGTTACTAATAAAAGTACACCCCTGTAAAGAGTTATTTACCAGATATCGTTACCACCTAACTCTTCCACTTTTATTTGAAAAATTCTAAAATATAGAGAGAAATGCATGTCGATGTGTTCATATTGAATTCGAAAAATGAAACTCGATTGGGATGTAGTATGAAATGCATTTGATTTGAGAACGAATTTGAATGCATTTGTTATATTACACATTTATGTCTAAATTGAACATGAGGAAATATTTAATTTTACGCCATTAAATGGAAAAATTGTAAGTAGATGCAATGTGTGTCTCGTTTATGTATGAATATATCTTTGGATAACAAATAAACTTGCGACTGTTGAAACTTTTTTTTTACAAGTCATTACTTGACTTTGAATGAAGTTAATATATTTGCTAGTTGTCGTGTCGAGCCGTCTTTTTAAGTAACAAAGAACATCATGAGATTCAAGTGCTCTGTGCCATAAACTTAAAGATTTAAAAATTATGGAAGCGTCAATCATTAAATGAACCTTTGCTTTAGGCACTGGTGCTTTTGCATCCCAGATTCGCGATGTCTTGTCCCAAGAGACCACTTTTCGAAATGAGATCCACTTTTTCAAATGTTTTCTGCACACCGCTGATAAATCATACATGCGTCACTTACACATCAATAGTAATAGTAGAAATATGTATGATATGATGTGTCAGTGATTTATCCGTGAAGCGTTATGCAATTACACAACATTCATCCAAATTGATACAACTTACGTGACGTTCATACACACAAGCTCATCAATTTTGCAAAAAAGTACAACGTTTTGAAGTTACAGTTAAAATGCGAGAGAAAAATGTATTGTTAATGTTATTGCATTCAGTCAAAGTTTCATGTGGATTGAACAAAACTGTAGAACGAATAAAATCTTTCTGATTAAATCTAACACACTGTAGCAATATGTAAGTCACTTTTCTGTTTGTTTATCAAATCACACCAACAAACTCACAGAGAGTGGTGGAGCAACTTAATGTGAGTTGCGAAAACCAAAGCTTTACCACTCTCTCTACTAGTGAATGCAGTTGAAACGAATACATGTAGTACCAATTACCGGTCATGTAGAAACATTGAAAAGACTTTGTAGTAAAGTAAAACCAGCTGACCGATTACATGTGGTGAAGTTAACAAGGAAAGGATAATCTCTGAAAAGATCATACAACCGACTTAAAATGCTACTATGCACATAAACAAACTCTATTTAAGCTTCCATCGTTGATAGTCCTTAGTCCATCGTTATGCAATTGCTATGGATACGACAAAACTTCGGGCTCGACGACTATTATCAATTTAATAAAGCAAAGATGAAATTTTATATCGTTTCATGCATGTATGCATTACATTGTATGCATTGTTAAAGGCACAATGCCATGAATTTGTTGCCTTATATTGCTGTAGAAATTTAATGGGTGGATCATTTACTTTTATGAAAAATTAGGTTTCCCCGTAATTAATGGCATTGTTGATCTTTTTTCTTTGATTTTCATAAAAGTGATTTTCGTTGACAAAATCTTCATAATGACGTAGAAAATGTAATATGGACGATTCTATTGAGAACGGTTCTTTCCTCGAACAAAAAAACCGATTTTGTAATTCTCTTTTCTATTGTCCTTTAAGGTCAACTGAACAAACATTACGCTGGACTGAACGAAGGAATTTAATTCCTTTTGTTTCGGATAGACCATCTTTCCGGCATAATAATTAGATTTTTGTGAAAAACAATATTATAATCACAATCATAATTGAAGGAAATAGGCAGTAGAATAACAGAAGTAACAAAAGAGAAACGAGCGACATGCTACCTTTTCCAACGATTATCAATCGCAATTCAACGTGGAAATGTTGCATCCATTCTGGGCACAATTCCACAATCTAAAAATCTTATCGAATTATATTATTTGTAAACAATCAGTGAATAAGAAATAAAACATTTATATAAATCAATCATAATTTGATCAATATAAACAAAATATGATTACTGCTACAAAATCGGGTCTAAAAGTGGGTGTTTGTGATGCAAATGTATTTGCGTCAGACGTCTTAGGCATGTAATTACAGGTAGAGAATCATAAGCTTCTCTATTTCTCTTTAATCTCTCTTTTCACATATTCGATTGTACTCTGTTCATGTAAAACTTGGTTTTTTGGTTGAAATATTCAAAACGAAACGTTACATAATCTTATGATTCTCTTTCTGTATTATGTCACTAGCATATTTTTGGTTACCCGGAATTCGTCCAGGATATGGTTTCAGTAGTGTAAAACAATTGTTTCGTGAGTTATAGGTAATGCAATACCCTTCACTTATATCTTAAAGAGCCAATACCGAATACCAGAAACTACAATGACAGAGATTTAAATAAGAACTTTTCACAACGAGAGAACCCGAAATATGATTTTACAATCGGTCAAGAGAAATTTCATTAAATTTCCCCTTCTGAAGTAACAGGAACTTTCATTTCAAATTCAGAAAGGACAGTAACTTGCTGTATATTTCTTGCCCAGATGAATGAGAAGTTATGAAATAATTTCATGTTTACTTTTAACAACTGTACAATTTTTTCTAAGGTCGATTTCAGAAGGCAGCTTGGTGCCAAAAAAGTTCCTATGCGTACATTATTGTGCAGTAGGTTCCGACTCGGCACCAGGCTACGTACTTGTAAAGTATAAGTAGCCTTTAAGAAGGCAGCCTGGTGCCGAAAACCAGTTAAACTCACAGTAACGAATACTATGCGTCACATAAATTTCAACTCGGCACCAGACTGCTGCTGCCCTCTACATTCTCAGTAGAATATCTTAAGTAGGCAGCCTGGTGCCGTGTTGAAATCTATATGACGTATAGTATTTGTTACTGCCGTTACGATTATGTTGATGATTCTTGGGTTCTAGAGGCGTATTTCATTGAAAATAAAATGACTGTTTACACTATATTTCAAGCTCTTTTTTGGCTCTTCTTCAGGCTTTGGTTCCTATTTTATTACATTAACAATTAAATAAATAAAAAACAGGAAAATAAAATACAAGCAGAACTAAAAACCAAAACTGCCGTTACGATGACATTAACAGATTTTCGGCACGAGGCTGCGTTCTTTATGGCTACTTAAACTTCCCAAGTAGGCAGCCTGGTGCCGAGTTGGAACATTGTGCATAGTAATGTACTCGTTCCCCACTCCAACATTGCCATAGAAAACTGCCCAGCTTGATATGCAGACCTCTACATGTTGCAATTTTTCTCCATGAAAATGTTCTACACGACGGCAACATAAGAAGTTCATGCACTAGACAAAGGACCAGTCTACTGCGTGAACTCCTTATTTCATAGTCTCGTAGAACATTTTCATGGAGTAAAATTGCAACAAACAGAGTCCTTTTTTAACCAACACAGCCATGGAAATTTAAAAAAAAAATCGCTCGCTGCGCACGAGACACTTTGCATCTAAAAAACAATTTTAACCCAAATTGATTGTCAGTGTTTACATTTTTGCGATTTAAGGTCAGAAAATGGCACTCACCAGTTGAATTGTCTAAAAATGATGAGCAAATTGCAATTTCATGGAACACATTTTGAATCAAGAGTACTGAAAAAGATTTGCCTGCAGCGCTACACCCATGAAAAAATTAGTAAGCAATTTTGTGAAAGAATAAATGCCAAAACCTTTGCCCCTTCACCGACTGATCAAAAGCTCTGCAGTACAAAAAAAGAATTTTCAAATGAACGGGGTGTTGCCTGTGCTCTGAGTCTGATGCTATCATTTCAAGAGGAAAATGTAGAAGAACATGTAGCTTTTTACTTAACAGAAGTTAATTTACTCAGAAACGACACACTGGGAAATTTTTCTCGACTGGGAAATTTTTTGACCGAGCTCGAAAGAAGAAAACATTTTTTCCATTTAAAATTCGAAAAAAAATTAAATAAAGTTCATACTTTGAAATCTACCAGACGAATTGACTAATAGCACGTATTTCAATGTAACACTCGAACACAAGCAAAAATCTTACGAGGCCTTAATCGACTAACGTTCCTTATTGTTGTAATTTCGTATGGAATATTCTGCAGGACAGTGCTATCGGAAGTAGAGGGTGTGTTTTATTCTGAATATATATCCGGTCTCGCAACACAAAGCAATAGGTCACCATCATATTACATCCAATAAACTGTAACAAATGATGATCACAAAAAACAATGCAAAAAAATCGTTTCAACATCGGGATTCATATTCTGATTTATTGACCATTATTTGTATGACTGTTTACATGTTGTTTCAATTTGAGTTTGATATATATTTGACAGTTTATTGCGGAATGCTTAACTAAATATATTCGTCATTTTGATATGTACCAACAAATATTCAAACCCATTCACAACAAACAGAGCCTTATACCACTCATCTTTTATATGGATTATTACGGATATCAGACTACGGTTTATGCATGCCATGTACTACATTATAAACATTGTATAGGCTTGTGAGAGTTTAGGGTGGTCCAAAAAATGTTTTCTTTGAAAAGTCTGTATTCTTAGACCATATAACGGTTTTGCATTTGCATATTAAAGCGTCCATGTACACCCTTTCTTACGCACCATCTAGAGATAGTACACTTTTACATAAATGTTCGCTGTAGAACTTTAAAAACGAAATAGCAAAAAGTACAATGAAAAACACAAGAACTGCACTTCTGTTCTATTCGCGATTTCATATGCAGTTGTCATGAAAAGACCTCGTCCACTAAATTTTTAAATTTTCCCTCTCTTTCTTCTCGTCTTTGGTTTCTACCCCTCTCAGAATACTTTAGAGAATATTTCCTTTCACGAATGCTTCAAGCTCCTGCACTTCTGTTCTATTCGCGATTTCATATGCAGTTGTCATCAAAAGATCTCGACAACTAAATTTTTAAATTTTCCCTCTCTTTCTTCTGCCCTTGAATGCTTCAAGCTCTCATACATGAACTACAAACTATATTTTCATGTGCTCAATTTCGCTCGGGCGATATTGATTCATGTGACCCAGTATCATGCAATTGTAAACGTCGTTGTTATTACGCGCCATAGTCAATTTTCACCCAAAACAGTTTTAAAGTTTTGGATGCGGCGCTTTGACAGCTTTTCAACAATGTATTCCTGAACCACCCTATAGTAAGCTATGTGTATGCCGAATGACATGTATGTGAATTCATTCATATTTCATTACGACGTGGTCATCCATATATATGTTTCATTGCACAGTCGTATAGTCATAGAGCGTATAGTGATAGGCATAAATTTATATGTCATTTGTTTGTATGATATGGGGGTGTGCGGATGAAAGGCTGCACAAAATGTACAAAATGTTTATTTGATGTATAGTGCAAACTAATAAACATGGGGACATACGGGGTGTAACTTATTGCTTGTTTTTTTACAGATTTGCTTCGATAGCTTTTTGAAGGCTTTTTTGAATCTTTTTTCATGTGTTTACTGAATAGTTTCGAGAATTTTTTTGCCCTTCCCATCGAGCATCAGCTAATTTGGGATAATATCCTATCCGATAATATCAATATATTTCCACCGTACCGATCATCCGACTATTACAATATTGTTTTTATTTCTTTCCTTTTTCAATTCATTTTTCCTTCAAATTATTTCATCGGGGATTTGAAGGGTTATGTTTTCATATTTCCTCATCAATTTTATGCTTGTGAAAAAAATGATGGGGAATGCGTTTACATCGTGTTGTATTATTACATAAGCGGCTGTCATTAAGTTGTTAAGATGGGGAAAAGAAAACATTTCCGTTGATTATCGTTGGCTTCCGTATATATTCGTTTTATTAATCGGTCATCGTGCTCACATTATTGCATTATATGACTACTTGAAATTAATTTATATATCTACTCTTTTATCAGAATATATCATCGCCTCGTAAAGTAAATGACTAAGGGAGTTTCTGGCATATTCGACGAATTTTACACATTTTGTAAATTGCATATTTGACTTGTTGGTAGGGAATGCTTTTTTAAACGTCAAAGTTATAAAACCAGTACAACAGTTGTTGACCTTCTTGGTTTAATCATAGAAAAATTATACACAATATTAATATAAACTCTTTGACCTTGACTTTGACGAATAAAACGTTAGTTTTACAGTTTGAATAAGCCGACTCTTGATTCCAGTATTCACAATTATGACTTTAATGTGGATGAGTGACCAATTTGTAGCTAATTACTCACCTGTCTGAATCACGACCACAGAGCGATACATAATGCAGGTCCGCTTCCAATTTCCTCCATAGGTCCTTTTTCAATTTGTACTAAGCCATGTTTTCCCCCACCTGTCCGTCGGTCCCTCCGTTTGTGTACCCTTCACCGATTAATAATAAGTGATTCCCCGGTGAATAATCAGTGATTCCCCGGTGAATAATCAGTGATTTCCCGGTGAATAATCAGTGGTTCCCCGGTGAATCATCAGTGATTCCCCGGTGAATAATCAGTGATTACCCGGTGAATCATCAGTGATTCCCCGTTGTATCATCAGTGATTCCCCGTTGAATCATCAGTGATTCCCCGGTGAATCATCAGTGATTCCCCGGTGAATCATCAGTGATTCACCGGTGAATCATCAGTGATTCACCGGTGAATCATCAGTGATTCCCCGGTGAATCATCAGTGATTCCCCGGTGAATCATCAGTGATTCCACGGTGAATCATCAGTGATTCGCCGGTGAATCATCAGTGATTCCTCAGTGAATCATCGGTGATTCCTCAGTGAATCATCAGTGATTCCCCGGTGAATCATAAGTGATTCACCGGTGAATCATCAGTGATTCCTCGGTGAATCATCATTGATTCCCCGGTGAATCATCATTGATTCCCCGGTGAATTATCAGTGATTCCCGGGTGAATTATCAGTGATTACCCGGTGAATCATCAGTGATTCCCCGGTGAATCTGTGGCACCTCGTACGAATCATCGGACGCACACAATTGGACACATACGAATTCGATTTGTGAAAACGTGAACGCACTGATTCGAAGATATCAAAACCATATTCGTTTTTTTACGTTTTGTTGATACCGTTTATCGCACCGTATCGTCATGTGTATAAATCGTGTAATTTAGTGAAATAGGTACGTCAGGACAGCGTGAAATTAGCCCAGGACAGCGTGAAATTAGCCTTGCAGGCAAACTCCGAAGAACCCTTTGAAGCTATTGCCAAAAACCATCGGTGATTTCCCGGTGAATCATCGGTGATTTCCCAGTGAATCATCGGTGATTTCCCGGTGAATCATCGGTGATTTCCCAGTGAATCATTGCTGATTCCCCGGTGAATCATTGCTGGTTTATTTAAATAAGTGAAGAGTGCTACTGTGTTTGTTCACCTTTATGTTACAAAATTTAATACGAAACCATGCTTATTAAGGAAGAACATAAAATGCGTGGTTTCAACCATTGAGTTATGCAGAGGAGAGTTCGCCGAATCAATGTTTCAATTAATATTCAATTTTCAATACATTAGTAAATAAATCAAACAAATATCATTTTCGGCTCGCTTCATCCTTCGTGTTTTGGGACTGTTTTATAATTACGTAAATTATGACACGAACTTGGAGTGGATAACTCAAATAAAGGTTTAACATAAAATGTATTTCCGAATGCAATGCACGTAAAATGAAGGTCAATTATATTCACTGTTTTCCTCGCCAAAAAATTTGTTTTGAATACTTTCGATTTTGTGGTGAAAGTAACTAGTGGTCCAAGTCATATGTGAAACGAAAATCGTTTTACAGTGGACAGAATATAATTTTAACAGTTTTATTCAATCTACAGTCTAAGAAAAGTGAAAACATAAAACATCCCATAACCTCAACACATGTGGGATGAATTGGATTGTTACTCTAAATGTATGTTTTCATTTTTCTTAGACTGTAGCTCATTCCACACTTGAAAAATCAATTTTTACATAAAATCATTAAGCATATGCATGGCTTAAATTACATAATATTCTGTTCACTGTATCAGATCAATTTAATAAAACTAGTAATTTGGCGTTGTGATTGCAACGAGATATGAATTTGAAACACAATTTCTAATTACTTCTGGCTAAAATTCAACTAAATTCTGAAACTTTCAACTCCTGTGGTTGAAGCCACAAGTTCCGCAAATTGCATCCCTCCGAAAAACACAACTTGTCTAAAAACCGTGTCGATTCAGTTTATAACGATAAGTGCCAGTTTTTACGTATGTAAAACTATCTGACATTCTTCACTCGAGTCCAAATTTCGGCAAACAAAGGTAAAACTAACTTTTTTCATTTTCCAATATAAAAATTGTGTCTATCATTACTCTGTCATTCTGTTTGTATCGTTCCCCAGACGTGATGAATAACATTTTTTATGGGAACAATGCTCGAGTCCCGGAATTTAAGTGAGCGGACGTGGTGATTATGGGTGTAGTGTGCATTTTAGTTTCGAACAATAAATGAAAAGAATCGAAAAGTTGGGGGAAAAAATGGATGTGAAAAGAAAAAAATAAACATTATGCGTCGTAGAAAGAAGAAGACAATGAAATTAAATCATGAAAATTTAATAATCGAAACTCATTTAAAATTTTTCGTTTTACGACATTTATTGAGTTTTATCGTCCGTGGGATAGTTTGTCGTATATTGAACATTGACTTCTCCTACAAAATCTTTTCGCAGCCAGTTGATTTCGTTTGAACAAAAGAAATGTATTTAAATGTCAAATTATATAAATTTCAATTCATTTCTATGGTTTGCAAAAAAATGGAACTGATTGCACGTTAAGTTAAAGTTAATTCGAAAAGTGCATTTGAACTTTTAAATAAAATAATTATGCTTTTCGCCTCCATACGTTTTATTCGCTTTCATTCAATTTTTATACTACAGTATATACATTTTTATGACGTCAGAGCGTCTTTCCATAGAAAAAAAATCGCGATAAAAAATACGCATGTATTCGCTTAATGTCTTATTTTCTGTCACATAGAACCATTGTATCAATTTACTCTGTTTTCTGAGTTTCCAACCTAAATAAATACTTATTTATCAACATTACTTTTACGTATACCTTTTCTCCGGTTCGGAAGGGAAAAAAGTCCAAAAGATAATCGTTTAAATTCTATTTCAAAATAGCATCATGAACATCAAACTGAAATTGAACGACAAACTTATCTGTCGTCAACATCTAAGAGTTATGAATTGTATGTGTAGTGGACACTGTCTTATAAGTATGTGTGTGCACTGAACAAAGTGTTAATGCTTTTTCAATGGATATACCATTATATGTTTTCCAAAAACACTAGGTCCCATCTTTTGGGTGGGTCAGATCCCTTGACTGATTATATACCATATGTTAAAATAAAAAAAAAGGTTCACGTCAGATTCGAACCAAAACTCAACACAATTACTGATATTCTTTGATCTTTTTTCAATTCAAAGATAGCCAAGCATTTATAAACGATGAAAGCTATAAATGCACGACTGTATTGCTAAGATAAATCTTACGCGTCTTCCGAAAAAATTGGTTCTCACTCGAAAATATGTATTATGAAAATTTTTGTTTCGTAAGGAATAGGTTTGGGAAAGTTACAGAATAAATTAGTAAATATATTTTTTGTTACAAAACGTTTGAAAACGTTAGCAAGACCTCCCCAATTCATGAATAATTGTGCAAAAGATGTGTCTGTAAAGCCAAAGATCGTGAAAATCGTTTCAGTTTCAATTTTTTATCGGAAGTCCTTCGACAATATGTCCTTTAGACAAATAATTCAAATTGATCTTTAAATTCATTGGTTTTTACATCTTACAAAGTAAAAATAATAAAAAAAAAATCTAGAAATTATATTGTGATATTGCTCATTGCATATCATCAAAAAAAAGTCTCAATGAAGAAACGAACCACTAGCCTCCCGCGCTCAAGTCGTCGACGCTACCACCGAGCTAACGTTTCTACACAAAAGTTATGTTATATTACTCACACATTATTTTCATAGAAATCGCACAGCAGTATGGTTACAATTATTCACCACAAACGTGCATATGTACGTGTGATGCATGAAGTCGCCATAGAAAGAAATTTTTTTGGATGTTTGAACATTTTGAACATTTTTATTTATATTTTCAACAATTTGTTGAAGTGTTTCAACGATCGATCGCTATATGTTGCCTCGTTTCGAAAGTATGCGTTTGCCTCGTACGAATGCATTGGCTCGCAAGCTCGAAACGAGACAACAAATAACTATCAGTAACTCGTTCCTTTTCGTTACCAAAAAAGTAAAAAAGTTGTTGCTATTGGGTTAACAAATATGTGGACAATAGTGATGTTTGTGCTCGAGCGCAAAGCCTACATTCGTATAAGTTTTGTAATTTGTTCTTCTTGGTCCTACACAAATCCCATCCGCTTTTTCTTCGATTTTTCAACCCACCTGCCTCTAGTTTCGTTTTCTGAAGAACTACCCCGCCCCTGGAATATGTAACGTCCTGCTTCAAAAAAAATTCGTTAGAGCCAGTACTTTACACTAGACTACATTACAATACACCACAGAACGTACAGCTAAACTTTACACTCGTAAAAGTTTTATATTTCAGCGATTAAATTCTATCCAACAAGACATAATTTCAGTCGAGGGTTTAGGACCCTCACTTGACTCGGCCCGCAAACTCATACTCGTGAAAATATGTCAATTCTGCATCCCTAAATTCTTCTAGAAAATAAAATATATAGCTCGTGCGATTACGGTCCTCGCTTCGCTCGGCCCGCAATTTTCACACTCGCGAAAGAATTCTTATTTATCGTGGTAATTTAAGTTACTCGGCACATAAACCTTACACTCGCAAAAGTTCATCAATTCATCATCCCTAAATTCTATTCGCAAACAATTAATTTAGCTCGTGAAATTATGTTTGTGAACAAATTATTTTAATTAAGCGTTTACGACTCTCACTTACCTGCGCACGCAAATCTCCCTCTCGCAAAAGTTTGTCAATTCAGAACCTAAATTATATTCGCAAATAATGAATTTAACTCGTGTGACTACGGCCCTCGCTTTGCTCGGCCCGCAAACCTCACACTCGTACAAGTTTGTCAATTTAGCACCCCTAAATTAATTTATTCGCAAACAATTAATTTAACTCGTGTTATAGTCAACTATTATTGGGATAGCTAACTATCATGGTGATAGCCAACTATCATGGTGGTAGTTAACTAAAATGGTGATAGTGGACTAGTTAGTCAACTATCAAGTTGATAATTAGTCAACTATGAAGTTGGTAGTCAACTATAAATTCGATAGTTGGTCAACTATCAAGTCGATAGTTGGTCAACTATCAAGTTGGTAGATGGTCAACTATCAAGTTGGTAGTCAGACAATTATCAAGTTAATAGTTAATCAACTATCAAGTTGATAGTTGAACAACTACCTCTACATTGATACATTGATTTTCTTCACCATCCATCTTGAAATACTTACAAGGGCCTACATCTACAACTCATATATATTAACGCATACTAACTAACAAAACAAAAAATCATCAAAGTAACCGATTTCGATTCATTGAGTGGAAAATCCTGTTTTTTTTAGATAGCTTTCAGATCCTTAGTCCCACATAGCCCATCTTGGAACTTAGCCTCGGTACTTTATTTCTTCATCGATTAAAAAAAAATTTCAAAATCGGACGAGAATTACTCAAGTTATCCGTAGCACAACGAAAATGGTAAGAGACATTGAACATTTTTCATCAATCGTGGTAACAGACATTTTACGGTATTTTTTAACATAAGACCCTGACT
Organism: Pseudolycoriella hygida; assembly: GCA_029228625.1. NCBI lineage: Eukaryota > Metazoa > Arthropoda > Insecta > Diptera > Sciaridae > Pseudolycoriella > Pseudolycoriella hygida. The sequence continues at coordinate 30,718,432 of CM055406.1, read as the reverse complement.
TTCAGTCAAGGGAATAATCTGATTATTATTAACATAATAAGATTGCTCTGAGCAAAATATAATTGCGGTAATTATATTGGCTCAAAAGATGAGAATTTGTATGGACAATCATACAATCAATATGAAAAATTTTCATTTTATAAACATTTTATAAATATCTACCGAAACAAATTCCTTACTCAATCCTTGCCAAAAAAAGCAAGAAAAAGAGAGTCTTTTACGTTTCCGAAAAATATACTAACTTCGGTCGAACGAGACGCTGGAAGACTTTTCAAATTAATTTCAGGCGACCCCAATTTTTTGAAATAAAAATTTTGAGCTGCCGCCCACCGGCGCCTGACAAGTCTAGTTATTTTCCTCTTAACGAGAATTTAAAAAAATTTATCAAAGTCGGGTCACTCGTTGGAGTGTCCGGAAGGTATATACAACTTTCTAGTAATAATATTTGGACGTTCAAAGAATCTCACATTGAATTCGGATTTCAAAGTGTTATTGATGCTTTTGATAAGCTATGAAAATACGTTGAGAACTTTCAACCTTTTATTTACTTTATATTTCCTTTCCTTCAAATCCACTCTACGACGTAGTTGTCGGTCGTTTATTTCGAATTCAAACAGTGTTTCTTTCTTTTTTTTATTTCAAGAGTTGCGTAGGAAGTTACACAACACTGCCCTACGGTACTGCCTTAATTATTATTAGAACGTGAATGCAGAGCCTTTACCCTCAAAGTTGTTTATTAAATATTCATTTGATCACCGTTTTATGACTAGAAAAAGAAAGTTTTTTCCTTTGCGGTTACTTTTTACATTGGTTTTTCCGCAATTATTTCATATTAGAAAGTACTATGTGAACAAATCGTTCAAGCCAGAAAAGAACCACTCACTTTAGACAACGATTTTTCAATAATATTACTCTACCATTGTGTGTTATAGCAATAGCATGACATAGATGTTTAACTTCATCAAACTTTTGGCTCCAAAATATGATGATCAGGCTTCAACATTGTTTAAACGACTTGTTCATTATCTTGATCGATGGCTCCCTGGGGTGTACTTTCAGTCAATTTAACTGAACTTTCCCATTTAATATATTTTATATCTGTCAACCAAGTAAGGTATTCACGGTGTGTGCCGTAATTTTTATAGGAAAATTGCTCCATAGAGAATTTTAGGCGTTTAACTGCTATGTTACTGGGTTGAATGCGAATTGAAATCAACGTGAAAATATGACGATGAATTCTGATAAACAGAGTTTTTCTTGTTATTATTTTTCTTAGATTTATATCATTTTTATTCACGATATCAAATGTGGTAACAAACATCGAAATTTGCTTCTTTATTTTAATAATAAATGAGAGAGATATCGGTAGAGGTAGGGGAGTACAAATCTTGTCTAAATGTCAACTTAGCTTCTATTTTGAGTTCATTGTTGTCCTTTTTAACGGCTAAAGAATCGAAAAAAATACCAAGGCTGATAGTATCCTCCCTCTACAGAACTAACGAAATATTCATGAAAAACCACCACGCGAAGAGCCCGAATATCGCCCATTCTACAACCCAAACCACTACATCGATTTTAATAAAATATTTTCCTGAGGTCCTTGTCTTTAAATAATAATGTGCCTTAACAGCCCATGAAGGGTTAGAGACTGGATCTTTATTTACTAGTTTCGATATTTGTTGTTCTACTTTTTGAGAGTAGCATCTACAAGGGTCGTACTTGTCCTTATTTCTTTATTTGTCCTACTTTTTCAGGTTTGTCCTGATTCTGTCTTAATTGTAGAGATTTTGTATAATGAACTGACTGCAACTTTTCTATTCGACAAAAGTAAAAAAAATTCAATTTGAAGAAAACTTCGTTTTTGACAATTGAATTATCCGATTTACCAAGATGCAAATTTCGCGAGAAATTGCCGATGACATCGAATTGCATTGGCCGGCCGTCTCACAAATTAAGTGTTCAGCTGGATATTTGAAATTCGGGAAACTTGCATTACTTGCGAATACTTGTTTATTAGGGGTGTCCAAAAAATTAAAGTTGCAAAAAATTTGGGGCACCAACCGGAATATTACTCTACATGTATCATTGAACAAAAAAGTATATGGAGTCCGCTCGATCCGAGGTGATTTAGGGGTAGCTCAATGACGAAATGTGACCAAAAACGCGAAAATCGTGAAAAATGCAGAGTTTCCAACTTTAATTTTCCCATAAAATTTTTGACACCCCTATTGTTTATATACAATATGATGGAAATGCAGGTCCTGAGAGAGGAATCAACTTGAATAAGCTCGTCTTGCAAGATCGCGAATCACTTCGCGACAAAACCATTGAAGCGTTGAGAATTGTGAAAGATGCAATTTCGTCATATGGTCGTTTCAACAAGTTTCCGATAACAAAAGAATTCTCACATTCTCGTTAAATATCGTATCTTGATGCACCGAAAGAATCAATAGGCAATAATGAAATGCAAAGAATGAAGAGTAATGTAAAATAACATTCGTTCCATTGTTCAATAAATAATAGTTTTTTACGTAGCTAGGAAAAATATAATGTTTTTGACGAGTGTGAGGTTTGCAGCCCGCGGCGCAGCCAAGGGCTGGAATCATATTAGTCAGAAACATATATTTTTCCGAGTTTCGTACAATATTTTTCATTCCAAGGGTTCAGAAAACTGCTTTTCTGTTTTAAAATAGGACGGAAAACAGCAGTTTTCCGTCCTAGGAATGAAAAACTTTTTATTTATTTTTCGTTTTAAAATCGCATCATAATTTTAGTTTTTCTCTTCAAAAGTTGTCCTTACTTTTTCAGCAAAAATGTCCTTATGTCGTTATAAGGACTACTCAATACGACTCCTGCACAGAGCCGCCAAAAAAAACGGCTGGAGGCTGAAATGAGCGCCGCCGCTACCAACGATTTTCGAACGGCTAGCCGCCGCTAATTTAACACTTTTATTGACGGTGGTTCGGATTCAGGATGGAGCAAGACATACAAATGCGATAAATGGGAAGACTAAAACGGTACTGGTTCGATTAGCATAGTACGAACTTATATCAGCAATAAATTAAAATTTTCAATTACTTTCGAATAAAGAAATTTTGAAAGTAGCACGCAGTGAAAATTAAAATTATTGCCTTCAGCCGCCGCCAGCCGGATTTTTGGTCAGCGGCGCGGCTCAAGATTTTTTTTGGCTAGCGAAATTTAGCCGCCGCCGCCGAACATTTCTCATCCTCCAGCCGCCTCTAGCCGTTTTTTCCGGCTCTGGACTCTGCTCCTGCATCTATGAGGTGTACTAGGAGCGAAACTAGTAGGAGTAGTTACAACAATTCTTTCCACCGGTAAGCCGCGCTATGGCGCTACACTCAATTTCACATGACTTGAACCGATACAATCAGCTTTGTTTAGTTTACAAATCTAATAATCGGAACAAATCCGTCTGCGGTTGAGTTTCGAACCAACGCACTGGCGACTCAACCTCATAATAATATTCTTAAATAATAGAAGGCTTGAGAAATAATTGTCATAAAGCATAACTTTAGACGTCTCTGTCGCGTAAAACGTTGCATGCAACTCGGTGCAAAGTACTTTATAAGTCACACGATGAATAATATGACACTCGGTCATAATTACACATATAGTGCCTAATAAAGTACTTTGCACTCAGTTGCATACATAACCATTTCCTGTATCTTTCGTCGACATTCGAAAAAAAAAATTTTTTGTATCTTTGAAAGTTCTTGACCGACTTTCGTCATCTTCGAACTCTACCACACTTTTTCAGCGGACAGACGATTTTTTTCACATTGAATTGAATTGAATAATCGATATGTTACACAGGATATGTTACTGTTGAAAAAATTAATTTAGTTTGTTTGAAACTGAGATATCTTTTGTTTTTAAAGAACTTCACAGAAATTGCAGACAAAGTTTCTAAGTTAATTTGGTTGGGTGTTATACCTTTTTGTCTATCGTAAGCTTATACGTTCATAGAAATAACGTCCAGTATTTGTAGTATTTTTATCCTTCTCTTATCATTTTAGCTAAAGGGTATAGTTCTCGAAACATTGTTATACTTGAAACCACATTGTATACGATGATGAAATCGAATAAAATGTTCAAATCAATTTTCGGTCGTCGTAATCAATTTTTCTTCTTTGTTTTTACTAAATTACATCTGAACGTTCATCGGTGGGTTCATTCCAATTTTCATTGACTTTAAAAATGAGATCCATCTCATAAATTGAGTAAATTATCAAATAAAACGTTGTTATAGGACGGTAAGTCAAGTGCAATATGTATTACAAGGAGTATGTGTTGCAACATTCTAGCGTAATTGCTTATTTTCATTTCACAAAATTTATTACGGATAAAAAGTTCAATATTTAAAATGAATATGCAAAAGGGAATATATGGCGGTCTTAAATCGAATTTAGAGGTAAAAATTAAAATGAAATTCGAACATTGATGCACGCGTATGAGAGAGTGACCAAATTCGTGAAAATATTGTTAACTTTGAAGGTTAAAATGAAGAGAAAAATTTGGAATATTTTGTCACTTTAACAGTAAAAGAACAGATATTCGAAATTTTTTCATTGGCATGTGTTTCATTTCTCATGAAATCGTCAATTACAGTTTTTAACATTCAATAAGGGACAGTGTTATTAAATTCAAGTTAGCTAGAAATGTCATGTTAGCTTGTCTTACCATCCAAACAATAGCTGTGTACTTTGAACATACATAGTCAGTTGCGGGAAATGTTAACCAGCATTATAAAATTGAAATTGAAATGTTTTGGAGAGATGTAAACAGATGTAAACAAATTTGAATTTTATAACGAATTTTAACGCTGCATTCCATACTTTATGCACTAATGCTGAATAAAATTGACTAATCAAATTTTAACATTTCCCGCAATTCCCAGTTGGGATTTGTATGCATTTGACAGCTCTTAATTTGTTTTAACTCTTGAAATTTCGAATCGTCAGTGCAGCAGGTGAAACAGTGTTTTTCTACGAGTAAAAATATTTCGAAAGTTATAAAATTTTGACCAGTTCTTGTTCTGTGTTTGATTGTTTAGTTGTGACCCTTTTTTTAATAGAATAATCGGTGTAATCCAGCAAAATTTGGCAAATTTCGGTCCAGTAAAAAGTGATTCTGTATTTTGTATTTCAACCTTCTTCCACCGCTTCCTTATATAGTATTGGCAAGAAATTTGTTTTTATTACAATTGCTAAAATATCATAAGCAAAGTGTTAAAGTTTCGTGAAGTTTGAGTAAAGAACTTATTTATAAAATCTCATTTAAATTGTGGTCATCACACAAAACTTCCGATTTGTTTACATATGTCGTATTGGTCCATTGTTTTATTTTACACAAACACATTTGCACAGAATATGTGGAACATAAATGGACATTGCTTTTACGTCATATGTAAATAAGAAAAAAACAAATCGGCAGATCACAAATTAAATTAGATTTTATATTCATTTTATTGCTCCAACTTCACATAATTTTAACACTTTGTTTTTAATAGCTTAGAAATTCTAATAAAAACAAATTACTTGAAAGAACTCTATAAGGAAGCGAAATAATGCTAGTGGAAATACAAAACACAAAAGCATTTTTTACTAGGCCGTAATTTGCGAATTTTTGCTGGGTTACACCGAATTTCTATTAAAAAAAGATTCACAACTGAACAATCAAACACAGATAAAGAACTGGTCAAAATTTTATTACTTTTGAAATTCTTTTACAGGTCAAAAAACACTGTTTCTTCACCTTCTGCACTAACTATTCGAAATTTCAAGAATTAACAAATTAAGAACTGTCAAATGCATGCCAATCTCAACCGTGTATGCGTAAAGCAGCAACACCAAACGTGGATTGTATTTATTGTGTTTTCAGCCACACTAGGCCCCATCTCTTAGATGAGTCAGGTCCCTTGACTGATAATGAAATTTCATTAATTGTTTTAACGTAACATCCGCGGACATTCGAAGATTTAAAATATAGATTTTCACTTAAGCTGAACGTTACGAATGTGAAGCTGAAATTTTTCGAATGTTAATATTTCAAGTTTTGTATTCAACGGCTCTTTGGTTATTTGACTTGTAAATTTGAATTAAAAAGACGCGCCATAAAGTTCACAGCCGGTGTGGAAATAGTGGAAGATAAGAAATCTAGATCATCGAGTTTTGATTAAATCGATGAAAACTGTCCGTTTTTGAATGTTAAGAAGTGTAGTTCGACAAAAATAAAAACAAATCTATAAATAAATTCAAATATGCGTTCAGCTTGACTTTTTTCCTCCAGTAAGTCGCTTGGTGAAAGCTGTCAAGTTTCACTGATGTTTAAATTTTCTACCCATCACGCCACGTCGACGATATGGGAAGGGTTGTGCGAGCTGTTAAATATTAGAGATTTTGATTTTTTGTAAGTGTTGTTGCTGGAAATTCATTGTATTTGTTCAATTTTGAGTCGTTAATTAAATTTGATTCAATAACAATCATTTGTAAGGTGCAACAAACCAAAAAAACTGAAATGAATTATTTCATGTAAAAATCACAAAACCGAAAAATATTTGCTGAACGTTATGGTGAAAGCTGTCGTGTGTCTTTTCTGAAGCTGTATACGCGCTCTAAGTGATTTAAAAAAAGCGAATGTGGGCAAATTAGAGTCGGTTTTCAATTGTTGTTTGTGGCGATAATGTGAGTCATAAACGTCAGATGAATCTCATATGCTGATCGCCAAGGCGTGATTTGACGGAAGGGACGGTAGCAAAAATACTATAAATTTCAAATTGATCTTGTACTTTTCGAAATTTCGTATGCTTTTGAGTAAGTTGATTATACTGTGTAGTAAGGATCGGAGTGGGTCGACCCACACCTGACCCACAGTTTTAGCGAGTCGATCCACACCTGACCCACAGTTCTATAAGGCACAGAAAAATGATTTCTGTGACTTCTGCAACTGTGGGTCAGGTGTTTGTCGACCCACTCCGATCCTTACTGTGCAGGAACTTTTCTGCGCGTCCACAGCGTAATTTTGATTTTATTGGTTGGGACTTATCCGGCACTACAGTGTGTAGTTTCTGACGACAATTTACAAAAATCCATTTATTCAATACTTCGAATGAACCGGCTGAACGCAGCATTTTACTGCCCGCTCTATGCAAAGCTTAATTTATAGCAATTGTCAATAGGCTATGGCGTTAGCGAGCGCAAAATGCTATGTTCGCCTGAATATAATTTTCTTTTTCTCAAGGTATCATTTAGAGCATTTGAACGAGAAAAAAAGTGAGTAGAAACGAAAACCGAAAATTGATCAAAAAGTTTCTCTTTCGAATGTCCAAATTAATCGGGGAAAGTAAGTGTAACTAAGTGGTTTGCGTAACAATAAAATGTCTTTACATAAAAACTGCAAACAATACAAAAGTCGTTGGCCAGACTAATTATTCAAATCCAATAAGGAGGCATATAATGACATGAAATGACCCGTTTACAATATACGATGTTCAACATGCCGCAGATTTGTATATGTACTGCTCAATATTTTTTATTATTTGCAATTAGGATCGTATTTATCACGATCATTAATTCAATTTAAATAATTTTACGCACATCTAATCATTTTCATTTCTCCAGCATATTTTTCTGTTTCATTTAATTATCAAATTAAATTTTTATGGTTCAATTTCCTTTGGAAAAACAAACGAATCAATTTTCCTTTTATTCCTGTTTGTTTAATAAGAAAATGGAAAATGTTGAAGAAATGATTTACGATAATTTTATTTAATTTATTAATTAATTTGTTTGATGTTTGTCATCATCGTTATAACTTAATGGCTGTAATTTTTCTTACTCTTACAAATTCGCGATTATAATTTATTGTTTCATTTTTCTTTGACGTTTTCGAAAAGGATTCTATTTTATCAGAAATCTAAAGTTTAGATGAAATTAATTGTCACATATTCCTATAATCTCTCAATTAACCCAAGATAATCAGAGCTATCAAATATACGGTTGGCTCAAGTTTAAGCTGGATAGCATCATTTTAAAGATATAAACAAATTTAATTTATTCAAACGATATCAAACATAAATCAAACCCATACATAAATGAAACAATACACCGTTAAACATCTCAATAAATCATATTTTCATGCTACGCTCTACTTGTTTATATCCTACTCCGATAAATCCCCTGCAATTTACCGAAAAACCTTTTTACAGTCATTTCCATTTTATTAATAATCCATTTAACGATAATCACTCACAACTAAAATTCCTGTGTTGTTCACTTTATCTCTTTATGAACAGTTTTCACACACAACTAGATTTTGCCACACAGAACGCGTGTGAAGGATAGGTGCGCCGATAGTTCGCCAGACCTTTCAATAGCTAATACAGTCGACTAAAATGTTTTCATTTCTCTGTTTTTCTGACCTTTGTCTTGGAAAAATTGGTTGTTTTGATGTAATTTTACTTTTTTGTTTTTGAAATAGATACATTTTCCGTTTTCCATTCACAAATGAATTTAGTTTTAGTATTTCTTTCCATCGATTTACACACAATGGTTTGGTTGGTGTTGCATGTTGCTAGCGTTCAAAACGTGTCGCTAATCAAATAGCTAAACCTTTTAAATTATCACATTTTCGAGGATGTTGTCAACACAGAATTTATCAATTTTTTTTTCTAAAAATGAAAAGCTGTGAAATTGTCGATGTCAGTTCGACAGTCACATAGTGATTTACGTCACAAGGGCAAGAGTCGCAAGTGCTTTTCCGAGTGACGTATTAAGTTTTGTATGCTTGCTAAGAGGGCATTTGACATTTTTACTTTCGCTCTGTTAGCAAGCATACAAATATACATAGAGTCCACTCTTTCAAATCGAGCAAGTTGCACAAAAATCACTGAAATTTTCATTATACACTTGAAAGTCTCACTTAATTCTTTGAAATTCACTAAAAACCTGTTGAAAAAAATTTGATCAATACATCCGAAGCCTTAGGAGTGAAAAATGTCTGCGTTGGTAAGTTTTCTTGATTTGATTATTCAAACTTTGTGCAATCATCGACGACTGGAAACTTCAATTAGCGCACAAAAAAAGTTTTCACTAGTTAATTCATTTAAAAACACTCATTTTACCGTTAGTGTCAGCGCCGAGAAACAAAATCACTTAACGCGCACTTTTTTCACTTTCCTTCGTTTTGGCACCCAATTAAGCCCACCAAACCGTCGTTCAATCAATACAAAGTACACTCGTATATTCATGCATTATATAGCGAACAATTTCAAATTTAGGAAAACTATGTGGAAACTCACCAAAAAAGCTTTCATGTTATAATTATTTATGCAACACACAAAAAAACTGCTCTTTGTGGCTATGCTTTTATTCACATGAACGTCAGTTTGTGAATTGATAACGGCTTTGATGATTATCGTTTTATATAGAAAATAATTCCTATGGGTACGTTTAGGTGGGCATAGCCGTTTATATGTAAAAATGCAAAACTAAAAACTTTGCGAAATTAATTAATCCACACGTGAGTTATATGTTTAAAAATCCATCTTGATGGTATTTTTATATACATCAATCAATGTGAAGTATTTTTTTTGGTCTCGTACGTTAGTATGAAGGGTTTCTGATTGGACGGTACTGTTTGTAACAAATCTTAGTTGATTCTTAGAGCGGGTCACGTTATTTACAAAGACAGATTTATTAAAAATATTCAAATATCAGAAACTGCGTTTCATTAGCTTGTTGTTTTGCTGACCTAGTAAGCTATTTGGTGCACCTACTTTTCTAACAAATATATCTCTGCAAAAAGGTGTCTTCAAATTCTAATAGATTTTTTAAATTTTGTAAATCGGAAGGTACGTCGTTGTTTGGAAACTTTATACCCTTTTAGATATTCCAAAACTAACCGTCAAAAAAGATTGAAATTCTTTACTAGCTGGTGCATCGTGTATTTATCTTCAAAAGTGTAATTTCAGAAAATCAACCAGGACTAAGCCGAAACTTCCTTTGAAAAAGTTGTAAGCTCTCTACCGCCTAAAACAGCTAAACTTTTTGCGTAGAATCAGACTTGTTCTTAATTTTTTTATATTCCCTAGTGCTTCTCTAGGGCGCTAAATAATACATTAATCGTTGGTGTCAAACTTTGTTTCGTTGATTTATTGCTTTGGTGAATAATGCATCTGCGGGAAAATTTATTCATCTACTCAGGAGATTACATCGCTTACCTTCGGCTAGGGATGCAAACCTCCCCCAAAAAATTTCCACACAAGTGCATAATCTACAGGAGAAGAATCGTAAGATTTTGCAACGTTTCGTTTTAACTCGTTTCACCGACAAACCAAGTTTTACATGCACAAAATGCAAGCGAATACGTGAAAACAGAGAAATTGGAAAGATGCACAAGCTTGTGGTTCTCTTCCTGTACTATTTTTGAAGAGAAGGTCAACCAAATTGTAGGTTCAACAGGTGGCTAAAATCGATTAAGTCGTTTCGAAGATGTGGACCAAACAGTAGTCAAAATGTTGATTTCTGATTTACTGTAGGAAAATCAGTAGTTTGGAACTGATCTAGGACGAGTTCATTTTTTCAAATGGAGCGAGATCTCCTGATGCCCCTCCATGACTTTATCTCAAAAAGGAAGCAATTGAACATATTTGAACACAACCATAGCAGTGTTGCACCCAAAATAAACTGATCGACCAGTGATATGATCAAAATATTTAAAGAAAATGAAAATTGCAAAATTTCCAACGATAACGCTTTCACCATTGACAAATGAAGAGCGTTCTCCGATATTTAATTGATTTTTCAAGACTTTTGTAGAGCAAACGGTTTTAGATTTTGTTGAACGTAACTGGAACACACAGAGGCAAGTTCAAATTATTTGATTGAAAATGTTTACAATTCTACCAATCCAACTTCAAAGGTAATTTTTTAGCCATTTAACGACGTCTATATATTTTTGTTCGGTTCCTGTACGTATTGAAAGGTGTCATAGGAAATGGTAACAAAAATTCAACATTGACTGAGTATTGATAACAAAGTTTATCTCGAAAGGAATTTTGTAATTGACCCTCGGGAAATCAAATCGTACGGGGCTGGCGTTGCATTGGATTTTTTGTTCGTTTACCCGAATGATGAGTATTTTACGATGAGCTATTTATTTTCGTGATGGTAACTGTAAAATTCTACAAACCGATCACAATATGGAAATCAAATGGTTTTTATATAATCCTAATTTTTATTGCTACTCCTCATAGATACGAAATTTCATATTCTCATTAATCACTCCACAGTGAAGTTGTCAGTCGACATAGCATTCCGTGCTAAACGAATAATGACAGTTTATTTCAAGGTAAGAAGCACCATTTTTGGGTAACTATATGTGGTGTGGTGTTTTTTTTTTTTTTTTTGGCCAAAGGGCCTTAATGCCTTTTCCATGTTTTTAATGGAATTACCCAAACATTAATTGAAATTAAATATTTAATTAGAACGGTCGTGGAAAGTAAAAATTAAATTTTTAGTAGTATTGCCATCTCAGACTTTATATTCTCTTTTCCTCACTTACATATTAAATTAACTATTTCTTCTTCGAATCTTGGGAGTCCTTCAAGAATACAAAATGTTTTTTTAACAATTAAAAAGTCAGATATAAGATCCCTGAGTTCTAATTACAATGTTGAATTTTTCATCTTTAATTCTCCGGAAGCCTGTTAAAGACGGTACAAAAACCATCCGTTACTAATCTGGAGATCTGTATCTGTGAGACGATGGATTTTGTCAAATATACTTTCACTTTACCTTCCTCAATTTTTTTTCATTACCAACATGTAACATCGATTGCAGACTTAACTCCCTCATATCATACCAATTCAATTATTTTTTTATAGTAAGAGAACACTTTTGCCTTCGGTCAGAGTAAATTAATTTATTCAAATGGTGTGTGAATTGGTCATTTTGTAGAATGAATTTTAAGTAGAAATGTTGTGTCAGGTCTTGCAATGAGGAATATGTTAAAGTAAAATGATTGAAATTTAATCAAAATAATGTGTATTCTGTTCAGCTTTCATATTTTATAATTTTGATGTATACAAAAAGCTTATTAAGTAGCGGTAGCGGGACCTCTACGTATCAGAATAGATGCGGCTAACAGAGTTGATGTTACGAAAAGACTCGAAAGTATCTAAGTAAATGTTGCCTTAACTGTTAAGTGCATGAAATTACGTCCACATTAAATTGTATTAGAAATTGCCGATAGGGCAATATTGTAAAACCCGTCCGAAGCAGTCATGACAGCCGCTTAGCTCGAGACGCCGATCGAGCCGAAGTTCACTGATTTTCTGGCAGCCGAGTCGCAGAACGAGAGTTACATTTAGTTTGATGAGAAAGTAGACTGCAGGGGGGGTGGCAGTCCTTTGATTTTATTTGTGCAAGTAACACTCAACGTGAAGTTAGCTGCAGTTGCGACCGAAGCTGACTTCATTGCAAACAAAATCAGCTGATTTCATTAATAAATTTACCAAAGTCAGCTGACTTCCTTGAAAGTTTCAATAATCAGCTGATTTTGTTTGCTATGAAGTTAGCTTGTAGGCTGTAGTGTCATGTACCTCTGAAAGCCCTTTGTCGAATATAATTTTTATATTATCTCGTCATATATAGCTCACACAGTGGTTAGATGGCGCTCCAGCTTACTTTTGTATCAAACTTAACGCCTCGCCTGCCATATGTTTTACGTTTAATTAGATTGGTTTCCTCGCTCGCCTTGAAAAAATACACGCGCTTTTGGCTAATGCCCCCTCCTCTCGTACTCTTTAGTAAGCTTTTCAAGATCTTCCCCTTATCCTTGGTGCGTGCGTACTTTGTGAATGATTAAAACAAGAAAATATTAAAAATTATTTTTCCAGTTTTAGACATTTCGTAAAAATACTTTTGGTCAACATTTTTTTTAAACTTTTGTTGGTAATATTTTCAATGACGAAAATCGGCTTGAGTCGAAAAAAATCGGCTTGAGCAGCCGATTTTCTTGCAGTTGGTGATTTCTAATCGGTGCGGCAGCAGTCGGCAGGCGATTTTTCATCGGCTGTCATGTCTGCCTAGATCTTTCAAACAAAAATTTTTTTTTTGAAAATAGGAAAAGATTTACTCAAGTTATGTACAAAAGACCAAAAACTACTTAAACGGCACTACCTCGGCGGCCCTTGAACCGACAGTGCCCAGATTCAATTCTATAAAAGATTTTTCGATTACCTTCAGTGAAAAAAAAGTTTCTGAAAATCGGTTGAGTTGTACTCGAGTTATTGTGTTGACGTACGGACGGACATTTTTTTATTGTTGATTCCTCATCTAAGGACCATGATCGATGCTCCCCCCTACTCCCGGGTCGAAATTTGACTGGTTACGAACGTCGTGGTAAACGCAATAGACCCCTTTTTGAAGCACTAAGTTCTTCGTACGGGTCTAAACATAACCAAAGACCTGTACGTATCAGAGTAGATGTTACAAAAAGACTCGAACGTATCTAAATATAGAAATGAGCAAACAATCCAATGATTTGTGCTCTTTTATAACTATTTCAAAGATCCTTAGAAACTACCCAAGGTAATGTCAAAGGCCCTACCGAAGAACGTCTGAGAGGCCTAAATGTTCTTTCCTGCACCATATCAAAAAGAGGACCAACTTCAAGAAATCCTGAAATTATTTTCTCTGAAATGTAATTCTCACCAACTTTGCCTTAAGAAGCAAACTTCAAACTGTCGTAATTATATAGATATGTATCTTCACTCCCAATTCTAGAAGTTGCTTCATCCCGGGATTTGATAATTTTTCCCTAAAACCCTGAAACACGTGTTCTCTAATAATTTATTCTCTACAATTTTGCTTTTGGAAGCAACTTTCTAAGTGCCATTGTTTTGGAGGTATGAGTCATACCTACCAGTTCTAGAAGTGACTGAATCACGGGATTAGGTCCTTTTTCCTCAAGCCCTCAAACATGTATTCTCCAAAATTGTATTCTCTACAACTTTGCCTCTGGAAGCAACTTTCTAACTCGAATAGTTCCAGAAATATGAGTCATCTCTCTCAATTCTAGAAGTGACCATATCCCGAGGATTGCGCCATATTTCCCCAAAACCCACTCGAATTTAAAATTGTATTCTCTACAGCTTTGCTCTTGACAGTAAATCTGCATATTTATATTTCGAGAGTCGGTAAAACTTTTTCGCAAATATCTCAGCAAGTATAGCACGGAAATTGTTCATTTTGATGTCAAATAAAAGCATTTGATCTCAAAAAATTGGGAAAAATTTTTTGTGGAAATTGGGTTAGTGGTCTTGGCACTGGGACTAATGGAATGGACGAAATTGAGTTTCTTAGCCATATTCGAAAGCGGCTGGTTTTTCGTCTAGATTTGCTCAAGTATGCAATATGGAGATTTACTGTCAACGGCAAGGTTGTGGAGAATAAATTTTAGAGAACACGTGATTCAGGATTTTAGGGAAAAATGGCCAAATCCTGGGTTATGACAACTTTTAGGGATGACTCATATTTCCAGAATTATGGCAGTGAGAAAGTTGCTTCCAAAGGTAAAGTTGTAGAGAGCAAAATTTTAGAGAATACGTGTTTGAGGGTTTGATTCATACCATCTTTCCGCATCTTTATGCTTGCATATCGTCGTTTCCGTCCGTAAGGGATGTAAGTACAACTTTCAACTTTTGACTGACAGATGTTTCGAATTTTGGCTCGAAGTTTTAAAAGTGATTCCGAGTGACATTGACATTAATATAAAGAATTTTAGGGATCTAAATCATTATTACAAAACTTGGTGCCGAAATTCAAATCTGACAGCTGTCAAAAGTTGCCGTTGTACTTACATCCTTTACGAATGGAAACGACGATATCCTATATTAAATCAATGCACTTTTCTTTAAGTCTAGGCGCATTAATTCAACTGTTTTTAGCCAAATGACTTTGAGTAAATACCAGTATTTGTGTGAAAGATTGGCAGATAGCTTCAAAGCGAAACTTGTTTTTTATGGCGATTAAAAATGGTATCATGTTTTTTGGGCATATCTCGGCCTCAAAGGCTCCTCAGACAGTTTTCGAGAGTAGTCGCCTGCTGTTCATGTCGCTTAATTTTATGCCCGTACTAGCTTTCAGTAGGTCATAGCTTTTACGACTACACTACAGCATCAACATCGGTTTTAACGCATCTCCACGCATTCGAGATTTGAAATTGTTTTTTTATCGAAAAATGTGCCCAGACTATTCCATTTGCTGTGAAATTCGACACTTTAATGTCTTTGTGTATAAACTAGAATTTTGTTTAGCATTACGTCACTACGTCACAACTCGACTATAATAAATTAATTGTAACACATGTTTCAATGCAATATTTGGCATGTTATAAGCTCTGCCATGACAAACGTCATTAATTTGTTGCGTATCGCATTACAAATCTCAGTCTGTCCATGCCCCCCAAGCAAATTTCGGGATTGTTTCGAGACACGTTGCATCGGAGATAATTTGATCGCCTTATGTATATTACATTGCATCAGGAATCAGCTTTTTGTAAGTTGGAGTAATCCCAAGAGCGTATATCATCATTCGTACATTAGTTAAGTAACGATGTTATTATACAACATTTACAACAGATTTAAATGGAAGAAAATGCTTATGCTTGTTAAGTTGTGGATTATTTCTACGTACAAAAATCCTCTATTGAAATATATTATTTCATCGCATAATCCAAAGACAGTGACCGTAAAGAATTTGTTGCTCAAAATTCAGTTATTAGTAGATTAATAATTTAAAGGCATTTCACCTAACATAATTATTGAGATTTTCGCGGATGGTGCAGAAAACGGCGGAAAAGCTATAATTAACCGAAACATTAACACTCCTCAAAACCAGACATCGTCGTTTGTGAACGAAGCGTTCTAATTGAGTTTTCAATTATCGTCTAATTTTTTCCCCTGTTATATTTCCGTCGTTTTCGATCTCACTACTTTCACGAAAAGGACATTCTTTCATGTTCTTGTTAAATCGAATTGAAACATAAAAACGACAACGCAAAATTATTTTAAAATGTTTTTACAATAAAAATTCACATCACATAGAAATTGTTTTTAAAATAAATTGAATAGAAACGATGTGATGTATGGTAGCCAATTAGACTTATTTTGAAAGTTTTTGGCTGAAAACCATGGATACCATGTTTGAAAACATGCTTTTCTTTTTAATAAATTGGTTATTGTAAATAAATACGTATTGAATATATGAACAAAAAATCAAAAGAAGCTTCAGATCTGAGAGCATTAAATTTATGAGCTGAGCAAAGAATCACCTTAATGGCAATGTTGTCATGTTTTCAAAACGCTAGAAATAATACAGAATATTAAAAGGAATAAATTTGGGTATTTTCAGAACAGAATGTTTACGACGTTCGTTACTTGTTTACCCTTCCGGTTAAACGAAATACGTTGCAAGACATTTGCATATAATTCTAAATACAATGTCATAATTCGGCTACAAAGATAACAAGCATATTTACCTTGATGGCTAGCGGTCAATTCAACATGATGCAGCTTTCGTGGACATAAGGATTGTTGAGAGATGTTCTATTTGATTTTAGTTGTCACAAAGAACATAAACATTTTGTGAACATGTTGTCTCCTTTGTTGGTTTCTTTGTGTGTATTTAAGTTCATTATGAATTTACCATTTTCTGGAACTAAGGGAGTCTGAATTTTTTCTACTTGTAATATTGGAAAACCGAGAGTTGTTGCACTATTTGAGATTTTATTGCCTTTCCCATCCGAAAGTAATGCTCAACATGTATGTTCACCGTCTACGAAAATCTTGCATTACACGGGATATTTTTTGTGAAGCAAAACTCTTGTCTTCACTAGTGAAGTAAAACTGACTCACCAGTGAAGACAGTGAAGTAAAAGTCTTGTCATCACTAGTGAAGTAATAGTATTTTGTTATACATGGGGTGAAAATAATGAATTCCAACGAGAACGAAAGTTTGCGGCCAGAGCGAAGCGAGGACCGTAATTCGCTCGAATTGGAATTCAATTTTCACTTCAAGTGTAACACAATATTTTTTGTGCTTACACGTGAGAAAACGAGTGTTTCCACGACAAAATCATCATTCAGTGTAAAGTGGGAGCGGTGAGAAAATAGCTACTTTCTCACCTGCGCTGCGGTGAGAAAGTAGCTACTTTCTCACTGCCAAGAATATGTAATTTTCTCACCGCATTTGCGGAGATAAAACTCGAGTTTTCAAACCGCAAGCATGAAAAAACCGTTGTTTTCACTAGTGAGGTAAAGTTTGTAATGCTCAAGTTTTGGATGGATAGGCAATAATTATTATTATTAATCGTATGGTATTAGCTACAATGAATTTCATAAAAACTGGTTAATTCACTCTATATTTCTAAGCCCAAGTTTTTAAGCCACTCAACGGCTTCATCTGTTACTGAATCGAGATCACTTAAATTGCTACAGAACCGTCGAAGATTGCATTCAGCTAAAACATGGTTCATCGTTTGAATCGTCACATCGTCGCGATTACAGGTCGAAAAGTCTACAAATTTCTATCGATGCATTTGTTGTTGGCAACACCCATGTCCACATCTGAATCGATTTAAAATCCTTCATTCGCGTCTGCCAAAATCGAAACCATCGAGTCTTTCGCATGGATTTTCCACCATCGATTTGTTTGTGAATTCACAACTTTCAGACCAATATTGATTCCAGGCATCGTTGATGTTAGATTGTTGAGTCTGGATGATCGGATCAATCCATGTGGGAGACCGCGAAGTGAGTATTGCGATGGTGTATTTTCCAGGTCGTCGGCAATCGGAAGTCTATAGCCACGTGATGAGTCTAAACATTTATGTCACCCGTTACATACCGCTAATTGACGTCGAAGGTGATGAGGAGCGATATTTGATAAAACATGGAGCCATGGAACTGGGGTTGAGTCAACTACTGATCCTGTGATCGTTCTCATGGCGATGTTAATTTGCGTGTCCCAGCCATGTAGCTCCTATACCAAACAAGTGCACAGTATTCAGCCACAGAATAAACCAGAGAAAGTACTGCAGTTCTCAGTGTATTACCATTTGCACCCCAACTAGTACCAACCAATCTCTGGACCAAATTTATTCTAGATTTCAGCTTATCACTAAGTTTTGATAGCGCCGATTTAAATGTTAGTGAGCGGTCCAGCGGGACCCCAAGATAATTTGGCATACTGTTGTATGGAATTTCGACACCATCTAGCTGTTGGGCCGCCAAACGATTGTTCAAGTAGAAAATCGCCACTTCGGATTTACCATTATTCATGCACAGACACCACCTTTGGTAATATTATAGTATCCATATCCCGTTCCAGGATTTTTTCGGCTGTTTGAAAGTAGATCACTTGAGTGGCGAGGCCTAAGTCGTCCGCAAATGAAAATTTCCTTGACTTTGTCTTTCGCATGTCACTTGTGTACAAGTTGAAATATATTGGCCCACATACACTTCCTTGTGCAAAACCGTTGTTCAGCACTCTGGGCCTGCTACTCCTGTCGTCTATTAAAACTCGGAAAATACGATTAGTAAGCATACTATTTACTAACCTACCGGTCTTTCTACTGGGGATGGCATTATAAAATTTTCAAAGTAATCCAATTCTCCAGATCATATCGTAAGCAGAAGATAGAATAATCAAGGCTAGTGCTAGTGCTAGTCTTCAAATTTTTCTCGAAACCAGTTTCAATATGAGTTGTTAATGCCAACACTTTTTCGACGCACCCTCGAATTTCTCTAAATCCCGACTGGTCAACAGGAAGAACAGCATCAATTGGTGACTTGATCCGGTGCTAGATGAGTTTTTCCAACAATTTGTATGTCACGCTTAACATAGCTATTGGTCGATAGCTTTCAGGCAAGTCTGGTTTTTTCCCGGGTTTGAGAATTGCAATTATAATTGTTTTCGCCATTAAATGCGGAAGCCATGCCTGCTTGAAAATTTGGTTGAAAAACTTCAACAGCCAAATTTTAGCTCGTTTTCCCAAATGTTTGAGAAATTCAGGGTAATTAGACATTATACATTGGACCCTGCTACATAACGGACACAATTTTGAGAAGTCGCAAACTCACTCTGGTTACTTTGAGCAACACGCTCTGGAAACTGTTATTTTGACTCGTGAAGCTGCATGCCTCGCCTTCGGCTCGAATATACAAGCTAACGTTTTCAAATCACATCACATCACAAAATTGTGTCCTTATGTAATGAATTACTTTTGCAGGGTCCAATGTAATGTACTATTGTCAACTGTTTACATTTTACGTGAGCAAATCAAAGAAAAGAAAACCTGAAGTGAATATAAGAAGTCGAACTTGGTTCTGTCATATGGAATATGAAATGCAGTGGAGTGGGAAAAGGGTTTAAAGAACAAAAGGAAATTACTCTCAAGATTTTTTTGGAAGCATTGAAGAAATATTTTCAGAAAGCGGGGCTATAAAAAAAACTCGAAAACTCTCTCTCTAAAAAACTCTACACACTACTCCAAAATGACATTTATTCCGTTGTGCAGCTCTTGTAACTTGTGTTGTTGGCTGTCGCTGCATGAAATTCTGATGTAATTAATTTTTTTTTTATTCTCTAATGCCATGTCTCTCCTGTCTAACACAACATTTCCGAATGTCCTGTGTTACCACACCTATACTATTCCCAGCAGATGACTCTTCTCGTTTTCTCTTAGAAGTTTCTTTCTTGCGAAAATATTTGCTAACAATGTATAGTTGCGAACACCTGACTATGATTTTTCCTACCTGTTTTGCAGCGATCATCTGATATGAATTTATTTCTACAGAGACGAGGCAACAGATAGGAAAGAATCGATTCGATGCGATGTATGTGTTCGGTAATACAATTATATTTCATGAACCAGCTTAACACCTAGAGAAAATGATTTTATTGCTCAACTAAGGAAGATATATTCTGTCATCAAACACCATTTCTTTGGTAAAAAATCGCAATTCATCCCACCAAATAAATGAAAGCTTTCTATCACCATGTCGTAACAATAATACTTCCTTACAAATTCCAATATCATTCGCCACAAATGATGTATTCAGTTCACATAGTTGCTATTTCAACTGCCACTGTATCAATTCGGTATTGATAGGACTTTTGCCGAACATTCGTTTCATTGAACTGAACTGAACAATACATAATAAAATCTATGGATATATCAATGACATCACTCCCCACCAATTGGTATAAATGAAGAAACCACCCATCCTAAATACAAAAGTTTCAACTCGCATGACTCTTCAATACGGTTATACCAATAACACGTCTACTTCCAGAAGTTTTTCACGGTCGTTCGTCTTGAATTTTGATGTACCGTATGGTGTGTTTACCCCGATGGTTCACTACACACCTAGTGTATGATATACATACATATACTTACTTACAATCTACTTGCTCTTGTATCTTAAGAATCTAACGCTAACATATGTGGTAAATGGGATCGAGGTTAAAGTTGTATACAAAATGATACAGCGTACAATCTGAAATCGAGCTTAAAAGAGGTATTGAATCAATTACATAGTATTTCTTGATATATTTGAAAGCTATCCTTACTTGTAACTGTTAAAGCTAAACTTTCACGAATAAAATTCCATCGTAGAAACTTTATCGGTGGGAATAATTTGAAAATAATTATATAATCTGGTATGAAGACATACATTACG
This sequence comes from Pseudolycoriella hygida, assembly GCA_029228625.1. Classification (NCBI taxonomy): domain Eukaryota; kingdom Metazoa; phylum Arthropoda; class Insecta; order Diptera; family Sciaridae; genus Pseudolycoriella; species Pseudolycoriella hygida. Next base: position 30,697,665 of record CM055406.1, on the reverse strand, counting down.
ATGTTTGTGATTTAGTATAACACACAACTCTTAGCTATTCGCAATGCTTTAATAGCATTATGATCGATTTATACGTGTCTCTGATTCGAAAATTGAAAGGAGGGTTAACAACTCTAATTAGTTGATTGTCGATTAAGTGATTATGTTCTGGATAGAAAATGTATGATCGATTTCCTTCGAAAGGAAGGATACATTCTTGTTTCGTTGTCTTCGGTATATAATACAAGAGAGTCGGATATCTGATAAAATTCTTATTTCAATAGAATGTTAGCAGAAATTGCTATCATTATTGAACCATTCAAGTTTCTGAGCTTTAAATCTTTTCATTTTCCTGCTATCGTTTTGTATCTGATTTATTATTGTTTGTCGAAGTCAGTGTTTTGTACGTGTTCAATTGTTGTTTAAAAAATCTTCATCAGTGGGGAAATATACCCTGCTGGCATAGAATTTACGATCTATTTTATGCTTTGTCCATTCGTATTTTGCTCTTTTTTTAGTAAATGGGTACCTAGATAACATATATCTGTGGAACGTGTCGCTCTCTACGTAGCTCTCAGTATTTCGATTTTGAATTCCATCAATCTTCAATTTATACCAAAATACATTCACAATCATACAGCATAAATTATAGTATAGCAAACCATGGACCAAGAATATATCAATGCTACCAAAATAATGTTCGCGTCGAAGTGTAAATTGGAGGTTTTGGGTCACGTAAATAATTTAGTACTCCATTTTCGGTGTGTTCGTGTTTCGAAAAGTAATAGGAAATAATCATTGAAATGCTTCTTTTTGTTGACATTGTAAAATAAATCATAAACATTGGCAATCCGGAGTGTGAGTTAACTTGAAGGTGTATACGAAGAAATTCAATCAAATTTACCGATTCGTATATATTGTCACACTTAATTCACAGTTCAGTAATTTTATGAAGAAATAAAGAATTTTGTTTTGTGTAAGACCCATCTGAGGTATCGAGCCTAAGTATTAAAAATAGACATTTTACCCAGAACTAATAGTTTTCTCCATCTCTAAAGAGCACAACGTTGTGCTTTTGTCAATCGAAAATAAAAAAATTACATGAGCAAACTGGTGGCAGAATTTATGGTTAAAATAAAGAAGTTGCGGAAATATCAAAAAGCATAAAAAGCCATGAGTGTAAAAAAGTTTGTGAGAAATGGTATGTACCTTTACCTTTTACGCACACCAATAGTACATTTTTCAGCATCAACATTTTGAATAGTATATTAAAGGGGGGGGGGGGGTGCGAAAGTAATTCATTTCATGAGGGATCATGAGAAAGCCGAATTGACAAGTGCACGCGTC